>JACDJE010000127.1:999003-1166797 GCA_016647715.1 Pavo muticus | reverse complement strand
CGGCGGCTTGGTGGCGGCGGCTGCGGCGGCCGCGGCGGCGGCGGGAGGCGGAGGGGCCGAGGCCTGGGAGCGGCAGGACCCCGAGGCGCTGAACGGGCGCGGGGCGGACGAGGAAGCGGAGCTGGAGGGGCTGGAGGCCGAGGAACTGGAGGCGGCCGGCGACGAGAAGGAGCTGCTGCTGCTGCCGCCGCCGCCGGACGCCGCGTCGCCCCCCGCCGAGAGGAACCGGCGGACGCTGGCCTTCCGCGGCGGCGGAGCGCCGCCGGGCGCCAACAATGGCTGCGAGGCGGCGGCCTGGCCGCGGAAGCGCTACGACGGGCGGGGGGCGGACGAGGAGATGGAGCTGGAGGGCGCGGAGGGCCTGGAGCCGGAGGGCCTGCTGGAGGGCAAGGAGCTGGCGCAGGACGGCGGCTCGCTCAGCGACAGCAGCGACGACGAGGAGGACGGCGAAGGGGGCAGCCTCGGCGACGGCAGCGGCGCGGAGGGCGGCAGCTGCAGCAGCAGCAGGCGGTCCGGGGGCGACGGCGGGGACGAGGCGGAGGGCAGCAGCGTGGGCGCGGGGGAGGGGGAGAGCGTCAGGCACTTCCCGCTGGCCAGGCCCAAGTCGCTGCTGCAGAAGCTGCACGTCTCCTTCCAGGGCTCCTGGCTGAAAGAGTTCCCATGGCTCTACTACTGCCAGGAGACCGGCCTCATGTCCTGCGCCTGGTGCACCGCCGCGGCCGCCGCCGCCGCCCCGCCCGAGCTGATCCTGGCGGGCGGCCCCGTGCCCGGCGGCCACGACGAGCTCTGCAAGGGCACCCGCAACTACAAGCGGGCCCTGCTGCTGCGGCACCACCTCTCCGCCGAGCATCGCCTCAACGAGCCGGGCAGCGCCGAGCAGGTAGGCGGCGGTCCGTTCTCCCTCCCCTTTTATTAGTTTTTTCTGGTGGCTTTTGTTTTGTTTTGTTTTTCCCCCTTTCCATTGCCCACGTGCGTGAGCTCCCTCGCACGACTCCGTGCATCGTCCGCAGCGCGAGGGACCCGCATCCCCGGCTGCCTTTATCTCGCGGAGGAAAAACGGCGGTGCGGGCGGCAGTTGCGTATGCACGGCAGCGTTCTTGCACTGATTTACAAACGCGAGTTACAACTTCCTCCTGCGGTACTGGCGGAGGGAGGGCAGTGTCCGGCCTGTGAAACCGGCGCTCACCGCCGTGAAATCGGTGTTGTTCCGCCGTCCTTTCGCCCGGCTCTCCGTGCGCTGCTCGGATTGCTGCAGGCCAGGCTTCACCGTTTCAATCTTAACTAAACTGGTTGCTTTAAGTCGAGTTACTTAGCCAGAAACGTGTAATTGCTCGGTGTTTGTTTGAGATAAACATGTGGTTTCCTGAAAGCCGCGTTAATATGCTAGCATCTCCTCTAACGCTTTTGGATTGGCCAAACTCTTTGTTGTTGCCTGCTGAACTTAGAGTTATTGGAGTTCTTGGCTTCTATCGTGAATAGGTCAGGGTGAACTCGGAGCTTTTCATCTACAAATGTTCCAAGGAATGGTCTCGTTGAATCACCAGCCTTCCTTCCAAAGGGTGCCTGCACTGCTGAAGCCCTCTCAGATGGGCTAACCAGCCTGCAGCGTGCTGTGCTGTGGTTTAGGTTCATCCTGGGGCCGTTGGCTGCACTCAGTCCCCCATCACTGTGGGGGGGACTCCTTAAAGCCCCTACCGTGGCTGTGCAGATGTACCCCGAGTCCAGCTCGTAGCTCGGTGTTTGTATTGAGCATGTTGCTTGAGCACCTTAAGGAGCTCAGGGTACCTTGGACAAGAGCTGCTGTTCTAATCTGTGGGTAGGGCATTAGGATGGCAGATACCTTAGGTGAGTGTGACGTTCTTAGAGCTAGTTGTAAAGGAACGCAAGTTTTGTGTGAAACTCCTGCAGGATTGCAAAGAAAACCTTATGATTTGTGAAGTAATACCAGTCATCCAAGACGCTGTTTGGGATTTATAAAGGCAACGATCACCTTTAAGATGAGTAATGCTCCCTATTGGGTGAGTGCTTTCTCTGGGTTTGTGGGGCCGCTGTTGTGCACGCTTCATGGCGGTAGGTCACTATCAGTTTCCTGCAATCTCAGGTTTGTTATTTACTCTGCAGTATTTTGGCCTGACTTGCCTTAAATACCTTCAGTTTCTATTTTGAATCTCTCATTTGCAATTTATTTTCTCTTTATTTTGAGAGCGTTCTTTTTGTTTCGTGGTAGCGTGGTATGTTCCCTGCCATCCTGTTGTGGGTGATTACCCCGCAGAGGTATGTCCTGTCTCTGTGCAGCCTCCCTCCCACCAGATATTGTTACTTTGTGTCACATGTGAAAGTTTCTTTTACTGCCTTTAGCTATGTGTAAATAAAACATACTCCAAGCAGTTTTTTCTTACTGAACTTAATACTCTTCCCTTTTGTCCTCCTCTCCATACTTTGTCATAAGACTAATTGATATGGGGGAGAAGGGAATAGCCTAAAAGTTAGTGCAAGTATTACTTGCATTTGAGTGTTAGCCTTTCCTTGTTGTGGGAATCCTTATAAAATGAGCCTCTGCCTTTATATCGCTAATAATCTATGGGGGGGAAAATGAATAAATGATAATGGTAATAACGAATGAAACAGTAAGTGTTAGTGGCTCTTTTGCACTATATTAATGATAAGGTTTGGACCAGGTAAGCTTCTGTAAGGTAGCTGTAGGAGTGATGGTTTTGAGTAGAAACAGTGCTGGATGCATCCCTGGGCAATTGCACTTGAGTTAGAAACTTCTTACAGGGAGGGGAGGTCAGTTTTTCAAGATGTAGGTTTTCTGTGGTGCTCTCGTGGGTTACACTTGCTCTACTGTAAATATGGTTAAGAATCAGTGTGTTCTTTGCTCTTATCGTGTCATTATTATCCCCTTTCACGTTTGTAATAGCACTCTTCCTTCTCTCGATCCATATGTTTAACTAATGCCGAAACAATAGCCCTATTTTTACCTTAATGCCTTGATACCAGATACTTGGAACGAAAGTAGGTAATTTGTACCCTGACCGTATTTCCAACATACATAATGAGGCAGCAGAGCCTTTTAAATTTAATGCAATTTGGGAGAGGTCTTTCACTCTTTGTCTTAGAGACAATGCATATGTATTCCTGGCTTGACAAGCTTCAACTGCAGGGCATGTTTAGCAGCTGCTAATAAACATATGGCGTAGTGCCACTGTTCAAGTGCAAAAAGGAAATTGTAGGTGTTAAGACAGTAAAGCAGTGGAAATTTCTATAGGTCTGTTGGATATTACGCTCGTGAAGAAGTGAGTGATGATTTCAGTTTATTTTTTGGGATACTTTTAATTCGGAGTGCCAAAACACACAAGCGGTTACAGCTGCTGCAATTCAAGGGTACGGAGCTGTCGGTTGGTGCTGCTTTCTAAGACAAAATCTCGATTCTTTTCTTTCTGTTTTAGTTTTTCAGCTAGTCTGTGTCGCCACGTTAAAGCTTAAGGAGAGATAGAATCCAAAACTACCTTCAGTTTTTTATTAAGTAGACTTGTTGCAGAAATATTTCTCTTTTAATTAAAAAGAATTGAGACTTACTCGGAAGTCACTGCCAAACATTTTTAGTTCTGTGATGAATTTAGATCCACGAGTTGCAGATTTATCATCTGTTTGTGGTTCCTATCCTCAAAGCTGCTTCTTAAAACACTTTTTTATGTGGACATAATTTGAAGCTGAGCTTTGGCATTAGTGCCAGAAAAGCTTTCTCCAGCCTAGCAGGCGTGTTGGTTTAAAGCAGAAGCTCTCTGAAAGGAGGAAGGCCTTTGATGTGTTACTTTTTCCATTTGAACTGTAACTGTTTGCTTTGTGTGTGCAGTGATGAATAGAAGTCCTGCTTCAAATGTAAAGTTGCACTGTAGTGTTCTAAGTTAACTTCTTGAATTACTCTGGTTGAGGAGGCAGTCAAGCCTTCAGAGGAAGGACCATCGCTTACAGTGGATTTATGCAGTGCTCTTCCCAGACCCAGAGCTACTCGGTTGGGCATTAGGTGCTTAGTGTAGCGATGCCCAAGTGCTGAGTTTCCTGAGGGATGCTGAAGCTTGTGAAGCAGCAGCGGAGCATCCTGCACGCAGCTGATGGGGCTGCTTTCTGAGAGCATTTCATTCTGCAGCCACACGTGCGTAAGAAGTCTGTTTTTCAGGAGGAGAATTAATTTGGGGGCATAGAAAAGTTGCTGTAGAGCAAGGTGTGGCAATAGGGAAGGGATTGCAAAAATGTGGCTTTACTGCTTTAAATATGCATACAGCCGGTTGGAATCTGTGGTCAGAGTGCTTTCCTTCACCTCTCTCCTGCTTTCACTCCTAGGAGGAGAGCGTGCTGGTGGCATGGCAAGAAAGGAAGCGAGTTTCTAGCAGTGCTGCTGATCATCTTTCTGCTACAGTTAGCTTTTAGGCGGCTTTAATTACTGAGTTGCACATACAGAGGAGTCATTTCGTCTTTGGCTGTATTCGGAGACCAGTTAACTGAAACTGAGCTCAGTTCATGTTCTGTTAGACCGCTGCCTAATCTCACCTACAGAGGAAAGCTTTTCAGGCTGATTCTGGAAATTCCACAAACAAGAATGAAAGTCTTCCATTCTATTCTGGGTTTCTTATCAGTTGTCAAGGATAAAGCTGTTTGGTGGTGATGTAACTTAAGCTAGGGGAATATTTTTCTTAGTATTCTGAAAACGTAATTGGCTTCTAAGGAAATAGTAGTTGGTAGTTCTCATCAGAAAAGCAGTTCCCTTATGATGATCCTATGAGCGTAACGTGGGGCATAGAAATTTGAAAATAAACTTTCTTTGATTTTTTTCCCGTAATTATTTTCTTAACCTTACCTCCCAGTGAATTGTTTTACTTTCTCTGTAGAGAGGGGAGATGTTTAGAAGTCTCCAAGGGATATTACAGTGTTTTTATTTTTCCCATAGTAAATGCTAACTCTGTCACACTTGGTTTGCACAGACTTGTTAACTGTTCTGATGTCAGGGCTGTCTTTTTAGCTCACGGTGCAGCATGAGAGTTGTTGGCTTCCAACAGCAGTTAACCACTTGTATTCAGTACTACAGTTAGGTGGAAGAAAAACCTGTATGCTCTGTTAACTGCTAATACTTACCCCTTTCTCCCAGCGCGTAGCGCAGTACTTCGAATGGTTGTTGCAGTATTTCCCTTATTTTCACTTGGCATCCTGTTGTTTTCATAACAAAGACTTCAGCCTCGCTTCTATAGCACGTGACTCTGCAAGTCCCGTTCATCGCGCTGCCTTCTTTTCCTTAAGAAAAGATGCACTGGACATCTCACTTATTTTTCTGCTGGATTGGTTGCGTACACATCCTTACTTAAAACATACTCTATTGCTTCTGTGCGGTCAAACGTAAAAAGAAATGGCCTGCTGCAGAGTAATTTTGGATATTGCCTGGTCTCAGGAAATGAAGTCCCATCAGCTATTGTGGCACTGACTGTGTAAGGCACGAGTCACTGATGTTTGGCTGTGACTAGAGTGACGACGCTTCGATGCCATCACTTCTGTTTTTATTCTGACCCAAAGTCAGCGTAGTCAGAGTTCTGAGACTGTACTGCGGAGTAAGAGAAAGCTTGGCTCTGCAGTGCTCAGAACTGGGTGGCAGACTGAGCCTTCGCATCTAGGACGTGCTTCCTGTTTCAGCGCTCTGATCAGAGGGAGCGCTCGCCTTTGTCAGAGAGTACGCGGAAAGAAGTAAGCTGAGGCTGGACAAAGATCTCGTTTTCACATAAAAGCCTAATTGCTTGTCTTGCTGCTGCTTTTTCTCTTTTCCACTGAAGTTTTTTTTTCCAAAAAGGGTAGAGGTTTAGAAGTAACTGGAATGTGGCAGCAGACTGCATTTTCTCTGCAGGACATGCTGGAAGGTTTCTCTTTTGATCACGTTGGACATTGTTTGCTGTTTAGGGATAGAAAACGTCTCTTCTGAAGTATGTAGTTTGACCTCATGATCCTATGACCTCAGCTGTCATTCTAGTGATCCACACTGGGATTATAACTTGAAGCAAGTGCTGATTTAAGGCACTAATTCCTGTATGGTGGAAAGTGGCTTCTTTATATCACCAATTCTGCCATAATCCCAAATTGAGGGTAGTTCTCGTTTTCGGGATACGTTCAGTTTACATCATGAGCTCATGAAAACCCACTAACTGAATGTGACCTGTAATGCTGAGGTAGTGCAGGTTTTAATGCCCCCTAACCCAAGGTCTGTGAGTCATTTTTGAAAATTGCAAAATGCAGTCTGGTCTTATCCAAAATCATAATGGAACCAGCCAGTCCCAAACCATTCTTAATTGCTAGGAACAAAGAGTCTTAGAGGCCTAGTGGAAAAAAACAGCAGTGTCATCGTCAATGCTCTTGATGGCACCACTTAATATAAGCATGATCTCTTTTTCTGTTGTTGTTGTTGTTGTTTTCTGCTTTTTTCTAGCTGCTTCTCTTGTAGCAGATCTGAATCATCACTGTCTAAACAACAGTTACGAAGTACTGTAAAATCTACTTCAAACCTCTTGTTACTCACCAGCTTCTGCCTGAACTAATTGTTTAGGAATTCATTTCTTGGTGTTGGATTGTCTGATTCTACTGCTGGGAAGTGTCTGGAGCTATGCTTAAGGTCACTTCTTGAAAAGATCATGGAGAGGCATATAAGTACGTGTTGACAGTATGATAACCAATTAAAGATGGTGTTGCTGGGAAGTTTCAGTGTAGTTTGATTCAAGGAAGTCTTGGCTAAGTAATGTAATGGAAGCCTAACTTTTGTTTGGTCACCTGCAGCATTCTGTTCACTTGTATTACCAGTATTTAATCTTAAGCCTGTACAATGAGAAACATATAAAGAATTCCTAATTTGTAGAACTGTAGTAATAGACCTGCTGTTATAACTACTCTAGTACTGCAGTAGGACAGTTAGATACAGGCTGGGAGATAAACTGATCATCTTTGTATATTCATCTCTCAGCATGAGCAAATGCTGAGTCTGGATCAAGGTTCTCTATTGACTTAAGTGGAGTTTTCCAAGGAAGAACGAACTGGATGTGAGAACCAAATAGATAAATCTTAGGAAAGAGACTGCCAGTCTTTAATGTATATGGGTTAACGAAGTCAAGTACTTCACTCTCGGCTAAGTCTTACTTTACTTTTGGCCCAAATTTTACTTCCTTGGTCCTTATGGCAATTTTCTTACGGTTTTGCTCCAAATATGGGAGGAAGGTGCAGTCTGAGAATGTGATTCTTAGCTGATGGAAATGTTTTTTCAAACATGGATTCCAGCCTGCATTTATAACCAAGATTCTAATCAAGAAAAATTGGAATAACATTATCTTGAGTTTCGTATCCTTTTAATAGTGTTGTAAGGACTGAAGAGAGCATTTGTGAAAAGCTAATTGTTTTTCTTTCTAATTCCAGGAGTCGGAGTTACCGTCAGAACTGAATAATGAAGGATACTGTGATTTTAACAGCAGGCCAAATGAGAACTCTTACTGCTATCAGCTCCTGCAAGAACTAAATGAGCAGAGGAAGAAAGGCATTCTTTGTGATGTCAATATTGTGGTGAGTGGGAGGGTCTTCAGAGCTCACAAGAACATCCTGGTTGCAGGCAGCCGCTTCTTTAAGACTCTGTATTGCTTTACAAACAAAGAAAGCCGTAACCAAACCACTGTTACCTATTTAGATGTTGTTGCTGTTCAAGGTTTTTCTGTCATTTTGGACTTCTTGTATTCTGGTAACCTCGTGCTTACGAGCCAAAATGCCATTGAGGTGATGTCAGTGGCCAGCTACCTTCAGATGACAGAGGTTGTCCAGTCTTGCCGCAATTTCATTAAAGATGCCTTAAACATAAGTATAAAATCAGAAGCTCCGGAGACCGTTGTAGTGGATTATAACAGGAGGTCTGTTAGTAGGGATGGTATGTCTCCAAGGGATCAGAAAGTTGCCAGCTTCTGGGCAACACGAAACCTTACCAACTTGGCAAGCAGCATAAAAACTGAGAACGATGGTTACTCTATTGATGAGGCCCAAATTGAAGGCTACCAAATGAATGACTGCAGCTGGGTCCAGGACAGCTCACCTGAAATGGCTGAAAATGAGTCTCAAGGTGAGGGAAAAGTTTTTGTGTGGAATGACATGGGCTCACAGGGACAATCAGTTCAAGAACCTGGAAAAGCAAGAAGGAAAAACCAAACTGCAAAAAGATTTATTTATAATATACCGCCTAATACTGAAGAGAACTCAGAAGATTGCTCAGTGTTGCAACCGTCAGTCCCATATCCAGAGGAAGATCTGTCGTTCATTAAGGAAGAAGCAGGTAAATATTGCTTAATATCAGCCGTATCATTTGAAAATTAAACTTCCAAATCAAGTACGTGGCAATGTAACTTTTTTACAGGTTTGGTGGGTAGGGTGTTTTAGTAATATCAGCACCTATTTAGCATTATTCAGCAACCTGGTTCTCCCTCTTGTGCTGCAGCAGTGCATCTTCAGCTAGAGAAAAGAACTGTCTAACCCATCCCGTGTGGTGCATAACATGTTCTTTATAACTGATGTTTGATTGTAGGTCCTTGTCAGCTAGTAGAAGCTAAAATCCTCATATCTATGTTTTAATCTCTAGCTAAAATTAGGCACAGAGTCAAGAAGTGATAGCTGATAGCTGACGCTGATTGCGTGGAGATGGCCTTATTAATTTCCTTCCTTTCACTAGCAAAAGATTTTTGTGGTCATCTTGAGTCTCAACAAGAAGCAGAAGTCAACATTCCACTACTGTTAATTCCATGGATATCTGGGAAGCTGTAAAATGGAGTAATACTGCCTATTAACTCTTAAAGCAGATAGATTTGTGAAGCAGGTGGGAAAGAGATAACACAGCAACATGTAGCAGAGAGAATATCTTTCTGTTGAACTGTCCTTTAAACCAGTCTTGGGATCTGACTTTTCATGGGGTTGTTTTTGGGTTTTTTTTCCCTCAAGGGTCATTGGTTGATGAAAGTGCTAGAATAAGATTAAGTGTGTTCTAGGTAAATATTGTCACATAGAATTCTAAGCAGACTGTTCCTGGTGTATTTGGAATTTGGGGTAATGTAGTTTTTATTTACTATTATATTGCATGAGTAGCTGCAACATGTATTTGAAATACCGCTGTTTGCCTGTGTCAGTTCTAGGTGCATTAGCAACCTTGCAGGTATGACCTCTGAATATTTCAGAGTTGACTCTTGAATAGCGTGTGGACGTGAGATGCAGCTAGAACAAAGTTCTTCAAACGTTTGCTTCTGAAGCATTTTAAAATGCATGTCTTTTTCAGATATCTCAGAGGCCTGTGGATGACCTTTGCTTCTCAGGTTCAAGTGGCAGAATTAAGAGGGGAGGAGGTGGGGAACAACCCATACATAAATTAACTAAAAAAAAACCAAAACAACCCAAACGAACTCCACCAACTAATAAAAAACACCAGCACTCAGACCTGTACTCTGAGTGCAGAGTATTTCTGTGGATATTTTTGTATTCCAGTGGTGAAAAAAGGGGATTTGAAGGCAACTTGAGTTTTCAGGAATGCCTAGGAAACCTGTCTTTATTCTGGTGGAAGGAGAGGTGACCTTAGTTTGTTCTTGTACCGCCAGCCTCCCTGAAAAACAAGACTGAAGGAAATCCTTTCAGGAGTGCTGTGACCAAGGCAATTGTACTAGGGCCCTGAAATGCCTTTGCCCACAGTGTTAGAAGTCTATCTCTGTTGCTGGCAGCTGCTGAGGTGTGAGGAGGCAATACGTGAATAGCAGTCCACCAGTGGGCACGTGGTATCTCTGTGCTGCGTTGATACACAAATGCACAGCAGTACACATATACATGAGCACCACAACATGTGACAATACAGTACTGCAGACTGAAGCTATGGGCACCTATATTTGGTGAGACCAGGAGCAGGCAACACAAGAGATGGATGTGCTGTTAGCAAGTAGCGTGACACAACAGGAGCAGATGTGGGAAATGAGCTGTGCTGAGGAACTGACACTCACTCCATAAATGCTTGAGTGGGGTTACTTGTCTCTAAACTCAGTGGGGGGTAGGTCCACACTAGCTTTCAGTTTAGCTTGGGAGTGTACTCTTGTAAAGTGGATTTCCTGATCTTCTCTTAGCGTACTTCGATTAATGTTGTGAAGCATTCTTGGCCTGCAGAGAGTTTCTTCTGTGTGAAAGGAAAATGGAAGCTGTGCTTCAGAAATGTGCTTGTTACGTCCCAACCACTGACAGGCCTTGGGTGCACAGCACCAGGGTTAGATCTAGCCTGAAGTAGAACAGCTCTGAATGTGTATGGTAGGGGTGTTAGGTCTTCAGCACCCGCATTAACAGATCTATTTGTGCTGCATGGCACTACTTGCTAGCATGCATTTGGCTGCAGCAGCTTTAAGAAGGGCAGCAGAAAGTCTGGAGCAGGAATGGGGATCTGGGTTGCCAGAAATTGCACAAATATCAAGGTCCTGACGCAATTTAGTGCGTGGTTTTTACTTCTGATTTATTTGGGTTAGGCAGTTAAGCTATTTTACTGTTTGAAACATTACAGAGAGCAAGTATCCAGCTAACAAACGGTGTGCTCAGCAACAGAAGTAAATGCTTGTTTGCATTCTGCAGACTTGGAATAGGTGCTCTGGAGCTTTCTCGTCGAAGTAACGGATGGTGGGGCAGTTCAGTGATGACTGAGCAAGTACTGAACTTGTTCAGTTCTTTGGACAGAAACACTGAGGTTTCCAGTCATTCATTGTTCTGCAGAATTAAATTGTAAAATGTGCTACATCTTGATGAAAAGAACTGCATTAAATGCATTGAATTTGTGCTGTGGTGTCAGTCCAAAATCACGGAAAGCTTTATGATTGTAGAGAATGAATTTATTTTGTAAGTAAACTAAAAAAACAGAGTATTGTCAACTAATGATCTCCTTGGTACATTGACTGCAACATGAGAGGTCCTAGGTAAATAATTACGTATTCCTGTCAGTACTAGAACTTCTTTGGAAGCCACGTTTAATATCTTTATACTAAAACCTTTACGCTTAAAAAATTCTTCTGTGAGAGGTGGTGGAGCACAGTACTGCTTACTTTCAGTCTTAGTTATGCCTCAGTAGCTGGTGTTTTCTCCTCTACTGTGTGCCAGATGAAGTAGATTCCATAGATGATATGTGCATGTGTTCTATAAAGCACTCTGTAATTCTTCCCTCCAGACCCAAGAAAAGGTGCGAGAAGAAAGAGCGGGGAATTGGAAGAACGACAAGAACGGGTTGTAGAGTAACTTGCAGGTTACATGATAACTTTTCAGTTGTGGATTAAGTTTTTTGTGAGGATGGAAAAGCTACCATAATGAATAAGCAGTTAAAAATTCATGAGAAAATGTTTTCTGGAGCGGATGTATACAATGTGTTTAGAAGAAAAGGAATGAATAGTAAATTCTTGTGATGCAAGCTAAGTAATACACTTGCTGTCCCTTTGGTTGCTGAAAGAGAAAGAATGAGCTTCTACTGTTACACTTTGTGGTGTGCTGATGGGGATAACTAACACCAGCTGTGGTTATTAGATGTCTGATTACATGCAAAGTGAGTTGCCGTGTCCTTGATGATGGTTTCAGGTTGTTTGGCTTTTCTGTGAGGGGGGAAAAGTACCATAGGTGGCATGGTGGAAGGGAAACCGATTTAAGGACTGCTGCTCTCATAATGCAAACTTAAAATGGAAGCCAATGCATAGAGAGGGATTAAAAAAAACAAACAACAAAACAAAAACAGCAGCCCAAAGCCATTGAATTAAGTTCTGTAAGTGGAGTTTTTGATTGGGTACTACCAGGTAAGTGTTAGGTAAATCTTAATAAAGGTTTTCTGAACGATGCTGTTGCCTCTTATCCCAGTAAAGCAAATGTGAATGTGAGTTTTCCTGCAGATAGCTTTGAGGGTACGTCAGTTCTCCTTCCTCTCACTCTGCATTACCAGTGGGTTTATATTTAACACCTTTCCTGTCAGAAGTAGCATTTTGGGCTTCAAAAAACTTAGTGGAGCTGAGATGAGTTTGGAATTGAATATGACGTTGTCGCTTCATTTATCTACTTTTACTGATGCTTTCAAATGTTCCCCAGGTTTAACTATGTGAAATAAAATAGCTGAGTTCCTCCTTCTCACTGCGTTGTACAGTCTATCTTGCTATTTTTCCTTCTAGTTAATAATCTGTTAAAAATGCCTTTGCTGTTTACAACCAGGGCGCATCCTGCAATTAACCATTTACCATGGTGGAAATAAGAGTGCAATCAGTCGGTATCTTTTAGTCAGTTTCCAGTTCATGAAAGCTCAGTGATTCTAATTAATGATATTTTTAGTGTCTATTTGTAGATTTTATAAATTCACATCACTTCTGAATTGTTTTTTCCTTGGAGTTTGTGTTTTGGAATATGTCTTCTGTTCATAGACCTCAACAAAACTGAATTATTCTTTATGCTTTGCAGAGCTGACTGTGTTGATTCTTAGGGACGTTTTAATGGAGTATTCAGTTAGTTATGTGAAGCTAACACCAGGCCATTTGTGTGCAGGGTACATAATGTTATGTTATGTATTAGTTTGGAGGGCATCCGAGAAAAGGGAAACAAAACAAAGACGGGATGAAAACGGCCTTTTGTGGATAACTTTGTAGGAGTTCCTACAGAAGGATTTGAATTCAGTTGGCTGTGAAAGCAGCTACTTTTCATGATGTTACAAGTGGTGTCTAAAGCTGCTTATAAAAAATGTAGTGCTAGTCACACTTTGTGTCATGTGTTGCTCCCTCAAGTCGTAACTTGATGAAAACGTTACAGTAGAGTTAAGTGACTTTGTGCTTGAACAAACCAAGACTGATGAGCTTGCCTGGACTGTCTGGCATATAAAGGAAACAAATACAGCATTAGGAAAGGAAGCTTTTTTCCCCCCAGTCTTCTTTCCTGGTACTATACCCTGATGGAAAGATTAAAATTGTTTAATGAATGTTTAACCTCTCTATCTGCTCCATTTCCTATGTAATAAGGAAATAAAGGCCCTGTGGATTTTGAAAGACATCCAGAGAGAGTCCAACGACCAGGAGTCTAGCCAAGCCAGTAAATTTGCCTCTCTTAGGGATGATCCTGAATGCAGGTAGATTCCCACATTCTGCTGGAATGGACCGCTGACCTTATGGCTTCAAGGAATGCAATGAAAACACAGGCAATATTTTGAATTATAAGAAATCATCAATCTGAAGTGCTGACTTAATCTTTCCATTACCTCGGCTATTTAAGAAATGGTAAGGATAGTGGCAGCAACTCCATAAAGAAAAGCAGAGGCTGCATGTCTTCCAAATTCATTTGGGACATGCAGCTCTGGCTGCAGAAGCTAGCTGTGCTATTCTTTCAGCTATATTCCCTCCTTTTGCCTCAAAAATGTAGCTCAGTAAGTCAGATCTGATTAATTTTATGACATGTTGAGCAGTGAAAGTGATTTTGATCCAGAAGTTTCAGATCCTCTTGGATTGCTGCTGACTTTAATGGAGCATGTTTAGAATACAGATCCCTTAATATAAAAAAAAAAAAAAGAAAAAAACACTATTTTCTTCCTGTCCTGATAACGATTATTCTAGAAGGTAGATAGTCTTTTTTTTTTGCCACAGCTCCCTCATTTCCTACATGTTTCTCTTCATGTGCATATCCACTCCTAGATTACATGTATGAAGCTAAAAGTCTGGTAAAGTACTTCTAATAATGACTTTGTCTTCACTGACACAAAAACAGCAATAAGTTCCTTGTTTGACTTCCACATTTTCTGCATTGGCAGACCTGTTCAGTTAATTAAACTACTGTAACTCCCTATAAGAGCTTTTACACTAGAGTGACTTTGTCTCATAAGAGTTTATAGAAGTACAAATTGATCAATTGCTGTTCAGTTTCTTAGGGTTGGCAGGCCATAGGGTTTGATTGGTTGTTCTTTTGTTTTTGTTTTCTGTTTTGTTTGAGGGAAAGGATTGGTCAACCTCAGCGTTTGTAGGTATAGTATAATGGGCTATAAGTTTCAACTGACCTTAAGTTTGCCCAGGGAATGTTTCCTTTCAGCTGTAGTTTCAGTTTCTCCTGCTGAGATCTCCTTGCTGTACAACCATTCATCCTCTGTGCATTGTGAGAATTCTGAAGTTGTATTGTGCAGGTCTCAGAGTAATTCCATGGGGTGGAAGAAATTGAGATGGGCAGCATTTCTTTCCTGTGCCAGTTTCTGGCAGGCATCAGTAAATATACACAACCAGAAATGTGTTTGTATCATAGAAATCTTATACTATGAGTAGAATGCTATTGTATAGCAAGTTTATATTATTTGTTTGGGAAGATTCTGTGTGTGCTTCTTGTTAGTTTTGTACAAACCTGTGTTTTTACAGATCTACATCTTAGTCTTGTTCCTTGCTTTTCTTCAAAGCTCCACGAAAAGACAGAATGCTTCAGTATTCCTGGTCAGGCTTTGGCAAAGTCTGTGAGGAATGGATGATCCTGAGATGCTCATTTTGGTCAAGGAGGCTGCTGCTTCTAAGACTGCCTACTACTAGAGAAGCTGACATAAATTGAAGCATTCTTGAATATTTTCTTAAAACTGTTCAGCATAAAAGGTTGTTCTGACCAAAACAATCTACGTAGCAGTGGTGTCTGTGCTTGTCTTTATGTAAGAATAAATACAAACAGAGACATGTATGATTTTTTGTTATGTTTTTCTTGATTTAATTTAATTCTTCCTTGAAGGGCCTGAGAACAACATGTAGCTGATCAAATGGTAGCAATAGCAACTCTTGATACCAGTGCAGAAAGAACAGCTCTACTGTGTGGAGAACTCTTGTATTAGGGCTGAAGCAGGCATAAAGTTGGTAACTTTCCTTTTTTACTGGATGCCTTTTCTTCTACAACTCTGCATCAGTACAGCTGAGCACTGGGTGGCTGTGTAGTAACTGAGGAGAAGAACCAAGGGCCCTTGGGGGCAGCAGTTTGAATGTGAGTCGGCCATGCATCACAGCAGCAGCAGCAAAGGCTAACCTAATACTGGCAGCATTAGCAAGAAAATAGCCAGTGGGCTGGGGGAAGGGATAATTTCCCTGAATTCAGGGCTTGCAAGACCACATTTAAATACTGTGCCCAGTCCAGGGCAGCCCAGGATGAGAAAGGTATAATTAAGCTGGAGAGAGTCCAGTGGGTGGGCACTTAAGGAAATCAGGGAACTGGAGAAATGTTGAGGAGAGGCTGGGATACAGAATTTACTTAGCATAGGGAAGCTGGGGGGGCATATACCTGCAGTCTGTCACCATCTTAAGGGGATTTCATAGAATATGAATCCAGATACTTGCCCTTCTGCTGTGCACCTCTGAAAAACATCTGTTGCAGCAAGGGAAATTCTACCTGTACGCAGACTGGACCGTGAAAGCGGTTTTGTTGGAGAGGATTGCTTAGAGGCTTTATGGAGTCTCCATCTTCGTAGACATTTAACACTTGGCAAGGTTCAAAGCGAGATATAATCCAGCTTTGAAGTTAGCTTTGCTTTGAGCTGGGTTGAACTAGGTGACCTTCAGAGATTCCTTCTGATCTAAGTTCTTCTTCAAGTCTGTTCCCTGAGATCAGTAGCTCCTCCACAAATAAATGATGTGGATCAGGACAGCCCTTACTAGCTCACGTTTCACTGTTGTAGCCTTTATGGAGAGATCAGCAAGCTTTATAAGCAGTGACGGTGAATGGCAGACTTTTGGAGGGAACGTACAATAAATAGATTATTGTTTAGCAGCAGTTGGTGGTTATCTGGCAGAGTTATTTAGTGGTTCTGCTTCCGTAGTTAAAGCAGTAAACCAATTTTCATGAATGGGAAATAGCAAAAAATTACGAGCCATTGGGATTGGTATTTGGAGCATTAGTAGAGTGGATTGGCAAAATATCTGAAGCTTGTCAGAGGGTTCTGTTGCAAGAGGCAGTTCAGAAGTAATCTGCTTTGACCTCTTTTCAGAAGCAAGGTTAAAGAAGTGAGTAATACTCTGGGAATGAACAGTACAATGTATTTTCTTCTCTTCACCTTGCCAGTATGTAGCTCTTGGCAGTGCTGCTTTTTTCTGTCACATGTTACTTAACATAAGCAACAAATCCAGCTCTAATAGCAAGCCAGATTGTATCAGTAGATTACCAGTGCTCTCCTTACAATCCTTGAAAGCTCTGGCCTAATCGCTGATCTGATCTACTTTCTGTCTTTCTTGAATTGGGCTGAATAAGCAGTCAGTGTCAGAAGTGTTGCAGGGAAAAGCCGTATTCCTTTTCCTCCTCTTTTGGCACCGTTTTTAGTGGTTGTAGGTATAAAGAAAACAGAAGTTATTTATTACAGACAGCTATATCTCCTGTGGATTTTGTGTCCTTCCATGCACTTTGCCTCCCATATCCGTTTCTGTAATGACCTGTTCAAAGGCTTCTACCATTGATCTTCTCATTGATCTGCTTAATCTTCTCCCACCCGATGTCTCCTTTCCTTCCCAGAAGTTCAGCAGATTTTTGGATGCAGAAGAAGCAAAACTGTCAAACTAAGGATGTTTCTGCTCACAAGTTTTCCTTCTGATGATACTCCCTTACCTCTTGCCTTTACAACTGCAGTTCAGTGCCTGAAACTTGTTTGTCCTTTTGTCTGAGAAGGAGCACGTTTTAGAGTGTAAAAGGCTTTCGTAAGTTTTTCTGTTGTGTAAAAACCTATGCAACCACTTAATTGTATTTGGAACTGTCCTAATCTCTTCTCAGACTGACATCTTGAGAGTTTTAATGCTGATAGTTAATCAGTTTGCGTTGCTTTATTCTGATTATTTTGGTTCATGGCCTGTTGTTTTGGTTTTGTTTCTCTTTTAATCATAGCATTGCTAGTAGAAAGCTCTTCTCCATGCGCTGCCCAAGTATGGCTGGATGTTGGAGGCTATTTGACATCTGAATTATTAGCTTACACCTGTTTTAGGAATGAACAATGCTGTTGAAAGGTATCCTTAGATTAAGATAAGGCTGTAGACAGATGAGCTGGTACTGAAGATTATTACTTCTAATTACTTGCCTTTTTTTGTTTTCCTCCCTACTGTCTGTGCTCTCCTGTGTCCCTCTCCCTCTCTGTCTGATCTGCCAGCACAACTGTTTTATGTTGTTGCCCTCAGTCTCCTGTCAAAATCAGGTGGGCTGTGCTACGTTGACAGGAACAAGTTAGACAGTGACTACAGCTGCAGCTTTCCAGGCAGGTTTGAGAGGTGCTGTAGCCTGGGTGGGGGTAATGGGAGAGACTGATCTGAGCCGTTGGGTCCTCTAGCATCTTATGCCTAACTTAGCAACAGTATGGAGCTTCTCTGACTGTAGACTTTGTGTCCACCTTGGGGAAGCTACTAGAGGCTAGGCATTGTATTTCCCATTCACGCTCTGTATGTCTTTCCTGTGTGGATGAGCCAGTGGACATTCAAAGTGCCTCTCTGTTGTTTTGAACGCATTAGGTATATGTTCTACCTAGAAAGCAGGCCTTTTAAGTCAACAAATTATTTTAAGAAGGAATAAGTATTAGGTTTAATTAGGATTTACTTAGTCATTTATTCTGCAGAGACTGAAATGTCTGCAGCAGCCTCTTATCTCTTGTGGTATCTGTACCAGCGTTCTTTCATGTTGCAGCAGGTCTTTTCGCATTGGAGGCAGACAGATTTAGTAGCTTTTTATCTGCACTAGACTATAGCTCTTAAGTCTCTTTGGCTCTCTGCCGAGTCTTAGACTAAGATCTAGACCTACCCAGGGATTTGAGCTCTTAAGTTTGTGCAAACTTCAATATCAGCTGTGAGCATAGATGATCCTCATGACAGTCGGTGTGTGTTCTCTTAGTTCCAGAACAACTCTCCAAGCAGCAGTGTTACAAATGCGCTTGGCTTGGTCGATCTTTACTTTTTGGCAGTCTTTGGTGTATGCTTATTTTGAAGGAAGTAAGGTAATATGCCAATGCACAGCATACGTGCTACACCTGTGAGCAGCCCAGTCCTCGGTCTGTTGATTTTACAGATAATCCTCTTATAAGGGAGAGGAAAGTGATTAAAGTACTTCAACTGTAGATCTTCTGTTGTTCAACAAGAGACAGGGCATTTCTATTGGGGCTGAGGGAGACGGCTTATAAGTAAAAAGTCTGATGTTTTAAACTACAGTTTTGTTTTTCTCTGTTAGCTCCCGAAGCCTGCTTTAATTTGGAGGCTTTTGGCCCTGAGGTCATCTTTGCTGTTGCCTAGAGATGTACAACACTGCTTCTTCACTTCTTGCACATTACTGAAGGAGGGTTTACTGCTCACTTCGAAGGAATGTTTAGTTGGCACGTCCATAGGGTATCTGTTCTATTGCTTGAGCTGTTGAGCTGGCATTGCGGGAGTATATAGCTTCAAATTAGCATAAGGAGTTCTTGCCTCTTTTGGACATAAGAACTACTAGAGTCTGTAGTTTAAAAGAGTTTTATTAAAACGCTGTTCTCACTACGTTTCCTTCAGGTGGAGGGGATTGGCTCTTCCCTCCCCATAGCTCCCCTAAGATCTTTCTATACCAGAATAGTTGGGTGGATTCATTAAAATACTGACGTTTCTCTTACTTTGTCCAATCAAGCTCAGCTTGTGAAAAGCTCAGATAGATGGAATAGCTTTATGCTGACTCTGTAGTTTGGCAGTCGCTTTGCTTTTTGTTTGCCATTGTGTGAAAGGTCTGGTAAAATTCTAGATTTCCTATTTGTTAATTTATTTCCTTTTGAACTGTTATCTTCTCGTGTTGCAGCTGCAATTGCTGCTGCCAACTGTAATACCGCTTGAGCCTTAAACATGACTAATGGCTATGCCTAATACTGTGAAGATATATAATCTGTACTTTTTTCCAGTAAAACTGGAAGTCGGGAGTGTTTCAGTATGCTGCTTTTACCACTAGCTGTATGAAGATGTAGTTTACCCTCTGAGAGAATTTCCCTTCCTGGAAAAATCCTTGGAACGGGCAGTATAGGGACAAGTGAAAAAGTCTGTGGACTATTAAAACCTACTGTCTCAGGCTTGGGAGTAAAAAATAGATGTACTTGCTGTGCAAAGTCCCTCTCAAGGTTTTTGACAGCAGTGACGTTTGGGAATCCAGCGTGGTAAGGATCTCAGCACCATCCAGACAAATAAAAGGAAATCTGCCAGTTTCCATTGCAGTTTGTTTATTTAACGACTGTGTGCCCGTGAGGAAAGTAATGGATTTATGAGTTCATGTTTTCCAGCAAACTCCTGTCTTGGGGATTGGGGGTAAGATTGATTTGCTCTCTTGCCAGAAGAGTCTTCGACCTACAAACACGATTGTCAAATGCCTACTGCAATTTTTGGTGAACTATTTATAGTTCTCTGTTATATGTAATCTGTATTCACTCATGCATATATTACTTATTACAAAAGTGTAGAATTAAAACAAGTGAAAACCAAGTAAATATCCTTTTCTTTTTAAGGTATTGTTTGCTTCTGACTAATTCTGTTCTTTTTTGGGGGAAAAGCTACAAAAACCATACAGACTTCATGAAGAGCTTGTCTAAAGACCAAATGTAAATACCCAAACTAGTATTTCAAGCTTGTTTATTCTTAATAATGGTGACCTCTTGAATTGATGTGGTTATAGAGTAATGGGGATGGTTATTCAAAGAAGGATTTAGTTATAGCTGCAGGGATACTTTATAAAAATAAAGGTATGTAAAACACTTTATATACCACTGGGATAGTTTAAAGCAATAAAGAAAATCACACTTCTGGTAGAAAACGTGTACGTTTGCACCAAGTGGTAGTCTGCTTGTGGTAGACCAGATGAAGTCACTGAACATAGCAGCTCCAAGGAGAAACCACTGGAAAACTTCTTAGCGCTGCCGTGATGATAGTGAATAAATATCCTTACCATAAACGTTCCTGTGGTATGAAAGAGGCTTTGAATGTTTCTCAAGATGAGGAGAAAATGTGATGCCATGGAGAGAAATTCAAAGACCTAATTTCGTTTAAAAAGGAATGCAGCTTCATTCATCTCAATATCAAAGACTGTGGAAAGAGTTTTAACGTTTTAAACTTTTTTGTCACGGTTCAAGGAAGATAAATAGTTTGAGATACAAACTGACTGATTATAAGCAGGAAAGCTGAAGTAGTACTGTGTCTGTAATAGGGACGTCAAGTGACTTCAAGTATGGACTGCTGCCGGGGACGTCAAGTGACTTCAAGTATGGACTGCTGCCGGGTACTTCAAGTGACTTCAAGTATGGACTGCTGCCGGGTACTTCAAGTGACTTCAAGTATGGATTGCTGCCAGAATCTTGGCCAAAAGATGCTTGGGAAAATGGCAAGTATATCTGATGCAGAGCTGGTTGCTTTCTTTTGCTTCTGCTAGAAGTTCTTTAACTTGTGCACCACTGCTGGTAATGTTTGATGAACTTCCCTAGAGATTTATTAGATTACATCTTTACATATTCTTCCCCCTTTCCTTTTACCTTTTTGGCTAATGTCAATAAGGCTGCTTCTCTGGAGAGACTAAAATGAACTCAAATATATGGAAGAGTGAAAACGGAACATGACTTAACTCTTGTATCGTGCCTGAATATGTAGGTACCTGAAGGCTGCAGTGGTCTGATGGTTGGTTGTTGGTTTGTTTTGTTGGGTTTTTTAACCTTCCTCAGTAAGCTAACTGCGGATAAATAGACTTTGAATGCTTCATCAACTTTTATCTGTTTATAAAAAAGTGCATCTCAGTATTCTCTCTATAGAAATAAAATTTAATCACAGGAAATGCTTTGAACTCAGTGCAGCTATAACTAAAGCCCTCTTCAGCCCAATTGGTGTTATATAACCTGCTCTTTCACAGCTTCTGTGCCTTAACCTATTCAAGTGAGCAATTATCTGTAATTATTTTCTCTGAATCTATCTGGAATGTATCCTCAAAACACCACATCTAGACCTGTTATTGCTAGATTCCTAAAATGCATCATAGTAAAAAGATGACCTTAAGAACTTTATAAGACCAGGCAATAGTGATGCCTGGTTCTTCTCTGCAACACTTTGAGGTATTACTTGTGTATGTGGTTTATGGTTTACTTCAGGTAATGTTGGTTTTATGAGGGAAGAAATTGAAGCATCAGAAGGTGAAATTCACTAGCGAGCCAGAGATTAAAACTGAGGTCTTTTGAGATCTGCCTGCTATTAAGTTCCTATCTTACAGCCCCGATGTCCATCTGTCCAGACCCCTGCTGATGTATGTAAGACTGCAGCTAAAAACCCTACAACTCAGAATCTGTTTTTATCATGTAACCCATTACATGGCATGGTGACATGCAACTTGTATGACTACTCAGACGTACCAAGGCACATTTTTGAATACTAGCACAATTTAACTTGGACGTCATGATGAGTTTTGAAGCTTTTTAACTGTGAGGCTGGCATCTGACATAGAGGCACGCACGTAACTGACTAGTTTTGCTTTCTTCCTGTCAGCGTGAACTTTAGAAACTCTCCTACATAGTCATGAGGCTTTAGAGCTTTTTGGGTGCTCCCTTTGTATATGGTTACGATCACGTTCATAAACTCTTATCTCACAGTAAGTTCAGTCTATATCCTGTTCTCAAAATCTTTATTCCTGTGCGGCCTTCTTCACAACTGCCACCGAATCCTAAGCTCTTCTGTTCCACGTAGCAAAAGGCAGCTGTAGTAAACCTTCCTTTTGCAGATAACCTTTGAGCAAGCTGTGTTGTCCCTAGTCCAAGCAATATAAATAGCTCTCTTCATAAGGAAGAACTGGGATATTGCTACTTGCAGAAGTCTTTTCTGCTCTCGTTTTTTCTTCTACGCTTAGACTAAATTAGATTTGGAGGGCAGAATAGCTAAGATCTGAACTAATCACTTCTCTTTTTTTAGCTGTTTCAGAATCATGTTATCTCGTGCTGTCCTCCTTTTGTCAATGTCAGCATTCATTTTTACTTGGTTATACCTTTTTTAAATTGTGATACTGCTTGTTGTCTTCAGGTAGGTGATTCTTGCATGTAGTTCTAAAAAAAATACTGGGAGAAGGTTTTAACTGTCTGAATGTCACAGAATCCAGAGCAAAGTGGTTTTGATTATAGTTGACCTCTGCAATGTGGAATACTGCTAACTTGTCACTTACTCACTCTGACTCATGAAATAATAATTATTTTCAAATGATTGATCTGTACTCCTGTACTTAATGTTCCTTGTTTACAAGTACATGTTTTTTCTAGCAAGATCATACATGCTGGACCCACCAGTATTTGTGGTTTTCTGCAGGCAGGCATTGTCCTGATGTGGCTGATGAAAACTCATGTGGGTTCTTTATTGTTTTGGCATTTGCTTATTTTTTTCACCAGGCAGAAGAGACTGAAAAAATCTTTTGTTTCATCATCTTTTCTACTAATGGTTTGTTTTCTTGCAGGCGATTCCTCTGCTTTAATCATGAACAAGCTGAAGTGTCCACACTGTAATTATGTAGCCAAATACAGAAGAACACTAAAGAGACACTTGCTCATTCACACAGGCGTGAGGTCTTTCAGTTGTGACATCTGTGGGAAGCTGTTTACTCGAAGAGAGCACGTCAAGAGACATTCCTTGGTAGGTAGCATCAGTGTGTGTGTGTGTGTGTGTGTGTGTGCAATGCATGTGTACAAGTGGAGTCTTCATTTACATTTGTCACAGTGTAAATAAATTGGATGAAGATGTATACCTATTTAATAACCGCCTCTTATTATTTCTGGGAAAACGCAGTATCAAAAAACACTGAGAGAAAATTTCAAGGTAATTTCCTATTGTTGTTGAGAAGATGATGGTATTTCTCCAAGCTGTCATCTTAAAAGTAAAAAAGTAAAATATAAAAGCAATCCTTATTTTACAACGTTTCAAACCTGCTTCCTCGTGAAGGTGTTCCTCTAGGTCTCTGTAGCCTCCCTGCAATTGGCTTCTTGTTCCTGAATGAGTAGGAAATGCTGCTTGCTTCTGGGTTTTCATCTGAATGGAGTAAAGAGCTGCAAGTCTTCCCAGCTTTCCTTTCTAACCTGTTATCATAGGATACACTTTATGTAAGCCAGTAATATTTTTTCCTAATGTCATTTAAGAATCCTTTTTTAAAATGATGACTTGAGTCATGTAAGAATGTAATTCTAGAAGGTATTGAAGAACAGGAGGGGGTACGACTTTACATGGGTGGATAGTGATAGGACAAGGGGAAATGGTTTTAAACTGAGACAGGGGAGGTTTAGGTTAGATATTATGAGGAAGTTTTTCACCCAGAGGGTGGTGATGCACTGGAACGGGTTGCCCAGGGAGGTTGTGGATGCCCCATCCCTGGAGGCATTCGAGGCCAGGCTGGTCTAGTGGTTGGTCACCCTGCACATAGCAGGGGGGTTGGAACTAGATGATCATTGTGGTCCTTTTCAACCCGGGCCATTCTATGATTCTGTGAACGTAGTAGTTTTCAGATTTCCTTGAACTGTTCTACAGGTAGGCAGGTTATATTAATAGTTACGAAGTAAATCTTAGAACCAGTGTTCCTTACATTCCGCTTGAATTCTCTCACCTTAAATATCTTTCCACCATTGAACTTCTCCTTCTCATCCTGCTCCCCTGTTGTTACTTGGTGAAGACATAAATGTATGAAGGGAGGACATCAGTGACTATGATGCTACCAAGTCTGAAGAGCCTTGTCCTGTGGCATGTATAGGTGACAGAGGTGATGGTGGCATGGAGCAGTTCTGTGACTCAGTAAAGGAAGTAAGGTCATTATCGCCTTGGTGGTGACACCGTGGAGGTGCCTTACTCCAGGAGGTCGCAGCAGTAGGCTGTAGGTCTTGTAACAGGACCGGTAGAGTGGCTCTTCAGGTTTCTGTCCTGCAGTATCTGACCAGGTCTTGGAGATAAAGGGGATCTCCAGAAAAGGAGATGAAGTCAGACAAGGTGAAAATCGTTGTAGAGTCAGTTCAGTCCTGTGTTTAACCTGCAGTGCACAGTGGATTCAGAACACCAATTCCTCCCCCACCCCACACAGGGAACGTCTAAAGCATTTTGCTTTGTGTGGAACAGTATGATAAGAAATCTGGGTGCTGGAGAAAAATACATCCTGCATCAGCTGTAGAGATTAAGAAGCACTGAAGTACTTACTTGTATCTTGGCCTAATTCTGTTTTCTTCTTCCCTTAGTTACATAGTCTGAAATTCATTCTTCCCTGTTCTTAAAACCATGCCTGCAACTACTTTGTAACACTTGCTTAATTGGCTACCTATTAAGATTTATTTTCCTCAAGTTAGTCCACAGTAGTTCAACTTTGCATGTAGGCTCACCCTAAGGAAGAAGGTGAAAATGGAGTGAAAAGATATTGAACTTGGTTTTGCTTGACTGGCTCGTGGGAGTGGGGAGGTGGAAAAGGAATCTTGCTCTTTCATTTCCCACAGAATTTAAACTCTTGTTTGTTTGTGGTGTTTCTGGAGCTTAATATTGTAAAGGTAATTTTCTAAATGGGCAGCATGTCTATTATGGTACCGTGTGCAACATAAACTTATGTTGTTCTCGGTGCCATCCAGTGGCTTTGTCTGAACAGTGAGTAGCCAATGGCTGCTTATTGAACAGGCAGCTGTTTAGCTGTCTGCTTAAGTAAAGTGGTGGCTGGTTGTGAGAATAGCTCAAGTGGAAATGGATCTCTAGTAGTACTCCTTCTCTGAACAGTATTGAGATGATACAATGTTTTTTTTTATTAGTAATTATTATTAATAGTACTTAGTATGATGTGCTTATTTTCAGCTGTTAATTTTTCTTCTCCATAGGTGCATAAAAAGGATAAAAAGTATAAATGTATGGTATGTAAGAAGATCTTCATGCTAGCAGCCAGTGTTGGAATAAGACACGGATCTCGACGCTATGGAGTTTGTGTAGACTGTGCAGATAAATCTCAGCCTGGAGGGCAAGAGGGAGCAGACCAGGTGCAGGACACAGATTTCCCTAGGGATGAAGAATATGAAGAAAATGAAGTGGGAGAAGGTGATGAAGAGCTTGGTGATGACGTAGAAGAACAGAATGACCAGTCTCGATGGGACGAATCTGGCGAAGTTTGTATGCCTTTAGATGACTGACGAGAGCATATGGCTTCAGGGTGCTGCAGATGGACACTATACGGATTGACTGTTTGAATTTTGGACTGAAGGCTTGTGAAATATGGTACAGGCTGGATGGTAGTTAAGTTGCTGTGAAAAATGTAGGGTCAAAGCCTTATAGCAAAAAAAAGGATTATTAATTTTTTTATGATATTTGCACAGGACTGTACAGCATACAACCGTTTGGTTGAATTATACAGAGTCCTCACATCTACAGTCAGTTATCAAAAGAAAAATGTATTTTTTATTATTTATAGGATATAGCTACTTGGGTCCTATTCAGATATAGTAACTGTACTTACGTCACACATTCATGTATCTGTTAACATGAATGAAGAAGATTGCAACTTGGTATGGAAGTACAAAGACAGCTTCCCCAAATCCGCTCATACTTCTAGTGAACCAGTAATGCTAATTTGGGCTAGTGGGCTTGCTTCCACAAGCATGTCTTTGCCATACAAACATTACCTCTCCCATACGCTGACAGGTGAAAGCCAACTACTTAAATATGCATCATGGATAATGCCAAGAATTTACTGAAATTTGGTTTTAAAAGTTTTGGCTCTAAGCCAGCAGGTGGTACAGGTGATAAGCACTGGAGAAGTTAATAGTGGCATTAATTGAGTCTATTTCTTCACAGTTCTGAATTTTCAAGTTGCTATTGACTCAACAGTTCCAGAGTAATCTTGCAGGAGAAGTGACCGGTTATTAAAGTAATAGACTGATCAGAGCGTGGGCTGCTCTTCTGCCACTTAGTCAAAAGAGACAGTCATATTAAAAAGCGTCTGTAATAAAGCTTCTTTCCCCCTCTAAGGTTCCCCCCCTTCACATTTTTGACTTCCCTGCTGTATACCTCAGTCCTACAAAATAAAAGTCCAAGGAATGGAGAAAGTGTCATATTAAACAACTTTTTGATATATAATTTCTTGTCCGCTTTTTGGCTAGTCGATGTGATATAAATTGGACACTAGGCTGTTGTGCCCATCGTTCGTCATTTAAAATGAACACAAACTATTTTTTATTCTTTTGTATTTAATGGGATATTGCTAGCATTTAATATAAACCAGTGACATTTAACTCGTTGACTTAATTTGCTGGATTTTCTGTTTTTAGAAGAAGACAACAAAACAAAGTCCAAAGCGAAGCAACGCTCTTTGAGTTGTGTACTTTTCAGGACGATCTGCTCCCTCTGCTCTTTATTTCAAATTTTCTATAAGGCATTTAAACTTGAATTTTTGTAGCGATGTGGATTTTTTTTCTGAAGCTTGTAATATTGTACCAATGATTTTCAGGCCTCTTTCGTAGGGAGGGGAGGGCATTACATCTTTATCTTAAACTCTTGTGTGTTGTCTAGCCGAAGACAAACGAGTTCAGGCAATCATCGGAACAATACATCTGATGTGCTGTTATGTCACAGCGAGTAAATATGCAGAGCATTTATCATAACACATAGCTAGGCCAGTGTGACAGTACTGTATAAAAACCAATTGAGGGTCACCATATTCTTCAGCTTTGTTTAATTTTAAAAGGAGTATATTTTTCCTATTTTATATCAGGTAACTAAATTATGGTAGTTGTGTGGATAACCTTGAACTGGGCTTTGATGGACAGAATCTTAACGGTGCTCCATCTGATCCAAGTTGGTATGTATTTAAGGAGACGAGCTTTACTGTTGTCCTTTCCATCAGTAGAACAGTAACATGGTGTTAAGACATTGTTTTTGCTGATTGAAGCTGAGATAAGTTTGAACTACAGTTATATGGGAATTAAAATACCTTTTTTATCATCAATTTGTTTCATTGGTAGTTTCCACATTATTGTAAACCTGACAGATTAGTTTGCTCGGGGCGGGGTGGGTGGGTGCCTTTTCTTTCCTTTTTCTTTTTTTTTACACTGAAGAATACATCTTTATTCTCATTGTTCTATACTGAAACAAGTAATGTGTAATTCTGGTGGGGTCCAAAGTAGAAATTAGTTGGGCAAAGATGATATGAATGAAAAAGTATTTTAAACGTTAAAGTAATGTTCTGCTTTGTGAATATGTAAGTATAGCATAAAGATTTTTCCATCCCATTTATCCCCTTTAAAACCATAGTTTACAATTGGTAGATCTGTCTATATATATAAATATATATATATATATATCTGAAATTCACCTAAATCTGCTTTATTAGAATACTGCTCACTTAATGCTTAGAAACTGGACCTGGCTCTACATTCTTAATGTATCTTCCTTTTTCTGTTGATTTTTGTTTGTTTATTTTTTCCTTGAGGTATGAACTTATTCTCTTGGAACTGAATCTCCTTTTACTACTTAAATCATTTATGTATATCTGGTAAATTATGACCAAATTTGTTGTTAGACTGCATACAGTAAATTGAAATATACACTTGGTACACTACAGAATTGTTGTGCTTTATTCTGGTTCTATTTGGAAAAGCAGGATTTAACAGAAATCAGAGTTATTTATAAATATTTGGTTATTATTCACTGGCCTTAATGTTCTGTCGCGTTGTGACAATCACTGTTCCCTTGGTAGTGATGAACTGTCCTTAGATGTTGCGTGTAATTGCTCTCGGTAGGGCTGGCGGAGAGGGATGGCCACTGCCGTGTGATGCTAACTCTTCAGCAGGTGGTGTGAGCCATTCCACGGTGATCCGGTCTTCTCGTGCTGGAGAACCAAATTGATTTGTTTGACTGTGATCTGCAGCTCTCCGCTGCTATCAGATGTTACTTTAAATATATTACTTTGTTTGGGTAAATGAATTTCCTAATAATTACCATAAAAGGGACTACTCAAATTTCTTTACCAGTGTAAAAGGTAGGAACAAATTTGCACTGGAAATCATCTTACTCTTAAATGCTGGCGCTCTGCTGTAATAAACATCACAGAGAATTAAAAAAACATACCGCCCTTAGACTGTCTCCCTTATCCTTCTAGATGTTCTCATGTGATATCCAGTCATGTATTTTGTTTTCTGATAAAATACAGAATCACAGAATCGGAGGGTTTGAAAGGGACCTCTGGAGATGGAGTCCAACGCCCCTGCTGAAGCAGGATCCCTACAGCAGGTCACACAGGAAAAGCATCCAGGCAGGTCTTGAATATCTCCAGAGGAGACTCCACAGCCTCTCTGGGCAGCCTGCTCCAGTGCTGTCACCCTCACAGCAAAGAAGATTTTCCTCACGTTCGCATGGAACTTTTCTGTGTTCCGGTTTGTGCCCACTGCCCCTTGTCCTGTCACTGGGCACCACCACCAAAAAGCTTGGCCCCATTCTCTTGACACCTCATACCTTCCAAACTAAGTGAGAGTTGCTTATGTGGGGCAATGCCGTGCAAGAATAGTTTTCTGAAAAGGGCCGTGCGCATTTGAGCTGGACAAAGGAGTTCTCCCCTCTCTGTGGCTGTCTGCTGGGCAGAAGTGTGGAGAGTGGGTTTCCTTGTTTTGTTCACTTGAAGCAGTAGTGATGGCCTTCTAGAAAGGAATACACATTTTGCCAGACAAAATGGAATCACTAAGTAAATTCACGTTGATTAAAGTCTCAAAGGAGGTGTAATGTCAGGAAGACAGACAACTTAGTAACGTGTTTTGTGCCTATGTGGAATTAGTTATGACACGTATTTTTCAGTTGCAATGTCAGGTGCAGCTTTCAGGCAAAATGGATTTTTTCAATGGCTTAGAAAATGTACATATTTAAATGAACCAATAGGTCATCTTGTCAAATAACTTTTTGAAGTGAAACTGGTTTTAAAGCCAAAGATGATGCCTGGTTGTCAGCGCGGTAATGCATCTGAAGAAGTACGGGTTAAAACTGGGGGTCCTAATAAGGATGCTGTTACTTTGCAGGCGTGTATATTTCTGCAGATGCACAGTTCTGAGTTATTTATCACTTGCCCCCCTTCCTTCTGAGCAGAGTGAGCATCATCAGATGACGCTTGAGGCTGTGGCATCCGATAGGTTTCTACTTGTTCACTGCAGTCATTCTGCTGAGCAGAAGATGCTTTCTTTGCCTAGCTGTAGGGTGGTAAGGCTTGTAATACATTCCTTTAAGGTTTTGGCCACCTGATCGTGCAAGTATCCCATCTGTAATATTTTTGCAGCCTGCTGACTCTATGCAGATGCAGAGGTGTCTTCATAAGACTGTACTTTATTGGCTTATCTTTTTTATTTTGTTGTTGTTAAATAGGCTTGGCAACTAATACGGGGAATGAAAACAAGATAATCAATCAACACCCCCACACCCCCTGCCAAAAGAAGGTGGAAATAATAGAGAAAAATGCTGGAAACAATGTGATAAGAAAACAGTTTGGTTTTGAGTTATTACAGTTCAGCTTATTACTCAAACGTTTCAAGCATTTCACTGTATTTCTTGGTAGCACAATTTGGTGACAGCCTTTTGATGAAGGTGCTATGCAAGAATCCCAGTTTTGGTTTTGTTGGTCGTTTCCAGACTGATAGCACTGAGAAGTTTTTCTGGAGGTGTTTTACCATACGCTGCAGTCGTAGCATCCTTCGGCACTGCGGGTGTGATCTGTTATCCGTTCTCTTATTCTATAGATGTGTGCTCCTTAGAACTGAGATCTGTCTTTCATCTGTTTTAATAGCACAGCATTTTTCACTGAGTGCTATGGTAAAGGTTCAATGGTGAAAAAGAAGTAAGTTGGTTTTCATACAGTTTTATCATAGAATCATAGAATGGCCTGGGTTGAAAAGGACCACAGTGATCATCTAGTTTCAACCCCCTGCTATGTGCAGGGTCACCAACCACTAGACCAGGCTGCCCAGAGCCACATCCAGCCTGGCCTTGAATGCCTCCAGGGATGGGGCATGCACAACCTCCCTGGGCAACCTGTTCCAGTGCGTCACCACCCTCTGTGTTTTTAGCAAGTTTATAATGAAATGTGCCTTTTTTAATAAAGAAAATACATGTTTGAAATCCAGGGGCAGGAGAGGTGGTGAGCTGGACACCTGGAGGCATTGAAGATTGTATATATGTATAATACACTGTTTTTTAAAAGGATTTTTATGTAAAAAAACAAAAGTAACAAATGCATTAGGAGGCTCCTATGACTTCAGCCAAATTCATTTTCCAATTTTGTAAGTACTTTGTATTTCGCATTACTGCAGTTTGAACAGACATTGAAATCAAGATATCCATAATGGTTTGCTTTCCTGAATTGGTCTGGATTGGCTGCTTCAGAACGCAGACATAAATCATTTCTCACACGTTGGTACGTAAACAGTTGCAGGAATTCTAATAATTTGTGCCTCAATCTTTAACTTACAGTACTGCAAATAAATTTGAAACGTAACTATTTAATTCCATCTGTTCTTCTGTGCTCTGCCTCCTCACCCTCTGCAAGTAGATGCAGAGAGACTTCTTCGGATGGATAAGTGGTTATGTACAATTCTTTCCTGCATATAATTTCTAACACAGAGTTTGTAATTTAAGCTTCCCTCCTAATAAGTCAGATCATGTTAAGATAACTGATATCTCCAAGCATCCTAAAAATGATGAGTACCTAAAACTGGATTTTAGGCAAACTTCAGCTCAATTTTGAGCTGACTTAAGGGATGGGTGCTGAAAAGATTGGATCCCTTCAGAAATGGTCATGCTGTGTGCCTGAAACCCTTGCCGTGATGTTATGTTCCTTCTCTCCAAACACACTAACCTCAGGTGCTTCAAAGAAGTGCTTTCACCTGGGTTTCTCAAGGGCTGCTGGGGTGGTTAATGCTGGGGTGTGTTCGAACTGAGCCTCAGGCTTCTGTCTGTATGACCGTTTCTTTTGTTAGGTTATGCACAAGTAGGTTCCTCCAGTTGTTCAGAAAGCCATCAGCCCTTTGTCACTTCTTTCGAGGGCTTGAGAACTTCTACATTTTGTTTACCCTTCAAAGAAAACGCTAAGTTCCGTGTCCTGGATAGATAAGTCTGCTGTGTAATATTGTGTGATGTTTTCTTGTTAAATTTATGTAAACTATTATGTTTTGCCAAAGTATGAGTGCTTATGCCTAAGAACTTCAGATTTAACAGCATTAATTTTGTATTTGTAGTTAGAAAGGAGCATCAAGAAAAAGAAACAGGTGAAAACTCGGCAAATTCAATTGGATAGAAATGAATATGAGGACAGCAGAAGTGGTAGAAGATGAACTGCAAAGTTTGTAGGAAGGTCATGGAAACTCAGTTTTGAGTGAAATGTGCTGGACATGACCCAGCAGTGTGCCCTGGCAGCCCAGAGAGCCGACCGTGTGCTGGGCCGCATCAGAAATGTGGCTAGCAGGGCGAGGGAGGTGAGGCCTCACCTGGAGAACTGTGTCCAGATGTGGAGTCCTTGGTACAGGAGTGATGTGGACCTGCTAGAATGCATCCAGAGGAGGGCCACAAAAATGATCCAAGGGATGGAACACCTCTCCTATGATGACAGGCTGAGAGAGCTGGGGCTGTTCAGCATGGAGAAGGCTCCAGGGAGACCTGAGAGCAGCCTGTCAGTATCTAAGGGGGGGCTATAAGAAAGAGGGGGATGGATGCTTTAGCAGAGATAGGACAAGAGAAAGTGGTTTCAAACTGAGAGGGCAGATTTAGATTGAATATAAGGAAGAATATTTTTTACGACAGAGGTGGTGAAGCACTGGAACACATTGCTCAGAGAGGTGGTGGATGCCCCGTCCCTGGCGGCATTCAAGGTCAGGCTGGACGGGGCTCTAAGCACCTGATGTAGCTGTAGGTGTCTTCTAAGATTTGTATTGATACTGAATGCCGAAGTTCTCAATCTGTGGCTTCCAAAGGAAGGCTGAAGCACAAATATTGGAGCTACATTTGTTTTTCTAAGTACTATCTATATGACAGAAAACTTCTTTAACAATTACTTCAGACAGCATTGTCTTCATACGCACAGAGTAAAATGGAAAATGTATTGTTTTCATGTTTGGATGTAAGAAGCATTTTGTCATCTCAGTCATTTGTTAGAGCCAGGCAACTTCATAAGAAACAGTAATCAAATCTCACTCCTCATCTCCTGAAATGCCTCTAGTGTGAAAGACTTGCTTGTTACCAGGCAGCGTGTGCTACGTTCTCCCGACATGCTGTATCCCATGGTTCCAGTGCCTTCAAACAAACCTTGAGCTCCTTTTTCTGGGTGTAGATCTGAAACTGTTATCAGTAAAGAAGTATGTCATAAAAGAAGTCCTACCCGGTATGTTTTTCTTGTGTTTCTCATTTCTGAAATTCTGAACGTATTTTATTTTTTTTTTTTTAAGTGCTGCTTTAATTGAAAGATTCTTTCACTTAAAGTAACTATTTTTGTATGGAACACTCATTTGGTGAGTGACCTGCTTGTGCTTTTTAATGTTGTCATACCACATTTCTGCAAGTTATTCTCAGCAGCCACTTGAAAAATCGGACTGCTGAGGTCAGAGGGTATAGTATGAATATGTCTGTGCAGGCAGTGGCTGTCATCTTCTTGCCCAGAAACCCCAGTAATTGGAAAAGGAGGTGGAAAGGTTTACCTTTAATCTGTGATTAATTGGAATTTAGGTAGACATTTGCTTTAAAATCTTACGGAGGTTGTGATATGTCAGGGTGTCTATAAACAGCACTGGATATACTCCACTGATTAGGATAAGTTGGCAGAATTTACTACTACTGTGTTGAACTCTACATTTTTCAAATCTACTGCAGTTGCAATCTCAAAGTCATTTGCCTTCGTTCCTCTGACACAATTTGCAGCTTTATATCATCTACTGACATTGCAGAAACAGAAGGATATGAGTGCAAAATATTCACAAAGCAGCTGGGAATCACTTTTTTTTTCCTTCCTGTTAAAGTGTGTTATTCTGTCATAGGTTCTTCCTAGAATGCTGTTTTTCCCTTTTAGGAAGATGTGGAAAGAGATGTGGTGCCCACTGTATGCAGGGGGAAGAGGTGGTTAGCTGGTAGGAATGGCAGAGCTTGATGCTGGAAGTAGGCTTCTCTCCTGGAGTGTCCTGCACGTTCCTCTGAAGCATTCATTTTGGAGCCTGCATGGCAGTATAAGGAGACCCCCAGTCAGTCTGTGCTGATACAGTGATTTTTGGTGCTTGCGCACCACATAAGTAAATAGGCCCTTGTTTCGGTGCTGCTTAACTGTAGTTGCCATTGTTTGTACTGCTTGAATAATATGAGCTACTGAAACATCATGGTCTGATTACAGCATTTGACAGAGCTTTTTAGAAGTCCTGTTGTTCATTTATAGCCAGCCGGGCAGTCCAAGGGAAGTTTTCACCTCTGCACACCTCTGCAGTTCTGTCAGTGTCTCTGTCTTCCTTTTAGCACTCCTAAGTACCGGGAGAAACACTTCTTAAGAACCGAGGCGTTGGAGTACCTGTGTAAATATGTGGCATCTAATGAGCATTATTGGAGGTTCCTTCTCTTTGATGTATGCTCAGAAAAGGATCTAAAACTACGTGTGGTTTTAAGTTGCCACATCAAATGGTTTAACTTTAGAGTCTCATCATCGTGATGGATGGTGACTCATTTCTCATCACAGGCTAAAATCTCAAACAACCGCTCTCTAAAAATCACTCATACCTCTTTATCTCGCACCAAGTACTTCTATTTCTATTCACAGTTTGGACTTGCTTTGCTCCTAGCCATCTTTTTTTTTTCTAGTTCTGTGAGCTGGCAATAAAGCCCGTGTAGGTCCCACGTACTTTCTTTGCTAGAGATATGAACGCTCCAGAAAGGAGTTCTATAGGACGAATCCCTGATGGAGTTGGAGAGAGCTGTCTGTAAGGCTTCAAGCAAGCTGACAGTTGCAAAAATCATTGATTTAATTAGCATGAGCTAAAAATAAACAGAAGGAGGGATTTTGCCATTCTTTAAATAAGTATCTCCTCTGGGCTCGAGGAATTTGCTTTTTTCTTTTTTTTTTGTGATGCTGCCTTGCTTTTTTCCTGTTGCTGAAGGTTATTTGCTTTTCCCGTATCTACTGAAAGTTAAGTGGTTACAGAATGTTTGGAGTGGTTGTGGACACTGGACAAACAACTCTCACTGAAAATTGTCTGCAAATGTTGTGAATCCTATAGAGAGCTGATGTGCTGGAGCTCTTAATAAATAACCTGTAAGCAAGCAGTGCCTTTTAGTTTTGGGTTTGATGTTGGGTTTCTTGAGCAACTCTTCTAAAATATTTTAAAGGAAGCGTCTTAAAATGTAGTTTGAGGTTTTATGTACCTTGCATTGGAACTATACTGAACTAACAGTAAACTTCTGACAGTCATTTCTATGTGAGTAAGTTGGTGTTGAGCTCTTAGAGCGGTGTGTGCCCGGGTGATGGCTGGACCTGTTGGAGCCGGCCAGTCAGCTCTGTGGTGAGCTGGAAGCAACGAGAATATGGCAGGAGAGGGAATCCCAGCCTTCATATGGCGGGGAGGAGCAGCCCCGCTTGGAGGAATTCCTTTCCCAGTAAAACTGCATGGAACTGGATGTGTGCGGCTTTGGAAAGCGCAAGGGCTGTGTCAGCCCTGCTGGAATTTGAACTTTTGTGTTGGGGCGCTCAGAGAAGTCTGAGCTTTTTATGCCCTTCTCTCCTAACAGTACAGGAGAGCTTTGTTAGCACCTTGTAGCTTTATCTGCAACCTCTTGTTGCAATGTGAAGGCCAGATTTTATCTTCAAATTGCCTGATTTAAATTCTGAATTTGAAACAACAAGAAAAACACCACCACATAGAATCATAGAATCACAAGGTTGGAAACGACCTGCAAGATCATCTAGTCCAACCGTCCTCCCATCACCATTGCTACCACAAGCTACTAAACCATATCTCCAGATGCCTCTTGAACACTGCCAGGGACGGCGACACCACCTCCCTGGGCAGGCCATTCCACACCTGCTTCCGCTTTGAAAATCCAGTTTGAAGGACACCCTGCATGAAGCCTATGCTGTACAGAATTTCTGTAAAAAGAAGGAAAAAAATAACCAATTGCTTTTCAGGTGCTAAAATAAAGGTTCCTGGACATCTGTCTCAGGCAGTTGCATGCCAAACCGCGTGTCTTTAGGCTCCGCTGTAAGTATGAGTAAAACGTGAGACCATGTGGCTGTATCTCAAGAAGTACAGCTGATCTTTGGGGCAGGTGAAGTAGAAAAAATCAAGTAATCTCTGAAGCTCAGGCACTGAGGTGCAAAGGATCATCCAACAGCCCTGCAACAGGGAAGGCTTGGCCATGGTGCGCCTTCCTAAGCAGCGCTCATCTTCTGCAGAGCACCGTTTTCTCCTGGTGTTCCTCATGAGGGACACATGCATGCATATCAGCTGCTGTACTTTCTGGTAAGAGGGTTCCTATTGCTCACCTTGCACCCTTCTTTAAGTAACGTTGGGAAAAGTACGATAGTGTTGAGACTTCAGCCTCATAGTGTCATAAGAGATGGCGTGCGCTCAGCCTTCTACATTTGATACCAACCTTTATCTTTTAATAGAGATCACATGAGATAGCCGATATGGATGGCAGACTTGCAGACTTCTGTCACGCCTGTACCACTATTCCTTCTTGTCACTTGTGACTGCTATTGTAGGTTTATTGGTGCCTCGTATCTTCTGCTGTTATCAGCTAAAGAGCAAGGGTCAGGGATTACATTTCTGATTTAAATCCTTTTTATGATGTTTGCCAGCTGAGCTGCCAGTGTTAATAAGCTACTTTACTCTTAAGCTTTATCAGTTTGCTACTGTTGTTAAATCTATGTGAGGTAAAATTTGAGCTTGTCATGGTGATTTAAAAGAAAGAATGAGAGAACTGGCACGTATGTTGTGGAAAGGATGAGTCTCCTTTTATTCCGAGCTGTAGCTGTATGGAACTTACTGTACTTAGGCAGCTATTTTCAGAATAACAAAAATCCTTTTCTGTTTCTGTAGAAATAATCCATGCCCAGTTCCTCACATAACTGAATCACTTACTCTGAAAGAGCATGCTTTAGGAAAGGGCTCTGAGGTGCCTTCTGGCTGGCGGTGCTGCAGGCTGCAGAAGAGCAAATAGAGGCTGTACATCCATCGGCTTCTCCTGAGGGGAAGGAAATAAAAGCACCATTTCTCAAGCCAAGACACTTTCCTTACTGCTCTGGGAGCTGCACAGTTGTGTCCTGGAACAAACGACAGCATTTGGTATTTTGGTAAATTGTCACCCAGCAATTTATATACTGCAAAGCTCATCCAGAAACATTCTCCTTCCATCCACTGCTGTCATAGCAGCTGTGAAGCAGTGGGACACCTCCACTGGTGCAGATTTTTATGAGTTCAGCATGCACGCTCATGTTCATCTCTGCCAAAAATGCATAACTCATGGTGGTGACCTTGTTGAAAAATAGTGGTTAGTAGCTGAGAATTTGCTCTATCAAACAGTGTTATTGCGCTCTTTGTATCTGTTGTATTTTCCATGGAAATAAATAGGAGGCATTACTTTCAGAGCAACCCTACATAGTTATATGAATCAGTCTAAGGATGCAGTGAAAGCCATTGCTCTCTACATGCTTTCTAGTTAAGCTGACTGGAAGACTTCAGATTGAGCATCCTATTTCCAACTGATAAAAATCTAAGTTAGGAATTCAATTCTGGGGAAAAGATTACGTGAGTTCATTTTCCAAAGGATGTCAGTGGTTTTGTGCAGCCCTTGCTGGGTCTATCGTATTCTTTTTCTTTGTGAGATGCCTTGAATAGAACTCTCCACTGCCTTCAGCCTCGTAACTTCTTCCATTAGTAACAACTTTCCTGCAGCTTGCATTTGTGTAAAATAACCAGTCATCCAGATACCTGCTGCATACATTTTAATGATAGGACAAGGGGGAATGGTTTTAAACTGAGACAAGGGGAGGTTTAGGTTAGATGCTAGGAGGAAGTTTTTCACACAGAGGGTGGTGACACACTGGAACAGGTTGCCCAAGGAGGCTGTGGATGCCCCATCCCTGGAGGCATTCAAGGCCAGGCTGGATGTGGCTCTGGGCAGCCTGGTCTAGTGGTTGGTGACCCTGCACATAGCAGGGGGTTGGAACTAGATGATCATTGTGGTCCTTTTCAACCCAAGCCATTCTATGATTCTAATCTGTGTTGTTTAGCTTGGCACAAAGAATGATTATTGTTTGTAAAATTCATGTATTGAATAGCATTTTAGAAAATGAGAGGGAGAGGAGTAAAAACCTCAAGTGTTTGCAGTTAAATTAGAATCTGTTAAAGAATGTTAATCATCAGTTTAAGCCGCTTTAATTGAACAATTCATTCTTTTTTAGAGATGAAGTATCTTCCTGAAGCCCCGCTCTTGTTCCCTTTCAAGTATTTCCTCAGAACTTGTTTGTCTTAGATCCTTGTCGAGAAGTGATGCAAGTGCATTTGATTTGATTTGCAGGAATTTGCATGGAATCAGTTGAAACAAAGTAGCAGCAAGAGCCAATTCTTTGTCCTTCACCTTTTTTTATAAATGTATTTTTTATAAAAGACCTTGACAAAATTTCAAAAGAGGCCATTTACCTTTCACCTACTCTTCTGCCAAATGTCAGTATTGATTTTAAAGCTAACTGTATTGTTGCATCACTCTGTTGTGTTCCTCACATTCAGCGCTGTCTCCCATTCTCCAGCGCAGAGGTGCTGCTTGAGTTCAGGGATGTGCTGTGCGTACCGTGTTGCTCTCCCACTCCTATGCCTGCAGCTGCCTTTGGTCACTGTTGAAGAGCACAACTCTGGGCAGGGCCGTACTCTTACACTACTCAGCCTAATTTTGAGCTCCTTCTAAACTTTTGTCTTGTGATAAACTATTCTCAAATAGTTTTACCCCTCTGTATGTAATTAGCTTACTTAGACACACGCATTAACAGAAAGCCTATCCTCTCCTCTGATGAACAGTATGCTGTTTTGCCAGCCCCTGGTAGGTGCTATCTGCAGAAGAATGTTTAAATACTTGGCAGAGTTTGCAGGCATTCTCACACGGTTTGATTTCCCATACCTAAAGCCTTTGCGTGGCCATCTCTCTTTCCAAGTTCTTGCTGGATGTTACCTATTTCTGACTGCTGCTGCTGCTAAAGGGGAAATGAGGAGTACAAATTCATTGTTTCTCTGAGTTGTGCTGTCAGAATCATAGAATGGCCTCAGTTGAAAAGGACCACAATGATCATCTAGTTTCAACCCCCCTGCTATGTGCAGGGTCACCAACCACCATACCAAGCTGCCCAGAGCCACATCCAGCCTGGCCTTGAATGCCTCCAGGGATGGGGCATCCACAGCCTCCTTGGGCAACCTGTTCCAGTGCGTCACCACCCTCTGTGTGAAAAACTTCCTCCTAGCATCTAACCTAAACCTCCCCTGTCTGTTTAAAACCATTCCCCCTTGTCCTATCACTATCCACCTCCTGTTTATATGCTCCCTTCAAGTACTGGAAGGCCACAATGAGGTCTCCCTAGAGCCTTCTCTTTTCCAAGCTAAACAGTCCCAGTTCCCTCAACCTTTCCTCATAGGAGAGGGGTGCTCCAGCCCTCTGATCATCTTAGAAGAAGAGACATCGAAGCTTGCTTCTGGAAAGAGACCAGCCTTCTTAGCAACCAACAAACTGAGATAAAATGAACAAAGTGAAAGTATGCAGGCAGCATTTGTAATTAAAGGAAGAGAAACTGAATTACATGCTCTACTAAGACTAAAATAGTAAACTTTCAGTAGAATTAGGGAATGTAGCCCTTAGCCTTAATTTACAATGACGTATATGAAACATTCATAATCTCTAGCCTCAGCTCAGGCGTACTTTTCCACTTAAACAAAGGCATGTGCTGGATTCGTGGCAGCACCAGAGACTCATCTCACCCTGATTGTCTATGTTCATCTCATCTGTTCCTCTTGTCTACTGTACAGCAAGATGAGCTTAACCCAGGAGGCACTTTTTTTTAATGATTATAAAATAACCCCCTTCCAAGTGGAGCCAGTGCTCAGTTCAGCTCCCCAGCATGGGTATTTCATGCGGTTTCAAAGAATCTTGACCTTTAACTGCTGCTAAGGAGGGGGATGGGTGACTCATAGACCCTACGTGGTATTTGTCAGTCCTACATGGACTTTTTTTTTTTTTGAGAATATAAACACTGAATTAATTCCATAGGCTGAAGTTTGGTTTAACGTCAAGAAATCAAATGCAAGCATCTGAGTCCAAGGAAGCTGTCCTAAGCTGTCCATTATCATAGAATGGCCTGGGTTGAAAAGGACCACAATGATCATCTTGTTCCAACCCCCTGCTATGTGCAGGGTCACCAGCCACTAGACCAGACTGCCCAGAGCCACATCCAGCCTGGCCTTGAATGCCTGCAGGGATGGGGCATCCACAGCCTCCTTGGGCAACCCATTCCAGTGTGTCACCACCCTCTGTGTGAAAAACTTCCTCCTAATATCTAACCTAAACCTCCTCTGTCTCAGTTTAAAACCATTCCCCCTTGTCCTATCACTATCCACCCATGTAAACAGCTGTTCTCCCTCCTGTTTATATGCTCCCTTCAAGTATTGGAAGGCCATTAGAGACAGTACAGAGCCAGTCATTACCCTGACTGCATTGGAAGTCTGGACTAAGATGTAGGCTAGAAGGCATTCAACAGACAAGTTATTGAGTGCCTCTTTTAGGGTAAACAGAATCACTCTATAGGCTCTGTTTAGATAGGTAGACACCTAAATTTGGGTCTAAATCTGGAGCAAAAGCCTGTTTTTTATTTGATCATGTAACAATTCCATTTGAATCTGTCCTTTACTTTCTGAATGTCCAAGAGGCAGAAAAGTAGAGGCTGAGAGGTAAAGAGCAAAGTTTGCTGTGAAAACAGCCTAGAGAAATAATGCTGTGAGCTAGATGTTGGCATGTATTATGATGCTTCCTCTGGTTCTCTGTTGAGGGAAATGGGATTTGTGAGGTATGCAGGGATGCATGCATGGAAATGACAGTGACAATCATCTTCAGCAACCCAGAGGACTCCAGGTTTTTGTTAGCAATTTGAGCCAAAGAGTACGTCAGTCTATCCTTCATTCTTTGTTTCAAATAACTAAGTGGTATGGCAACTTTGAAGTAGTAAATGCATGAGTCAGCCATGGCAAACAGAGCCAAAAAAAGTTGGGCAATATTAAATCTGCCAAGGAAATCCTCAGATTGGAATCCAATTCTTTAGATAAGAATTTCCTTAGAAGTGCCTGCTTCTTATAATTACATTCTTAACACCATAATGTGCAGAAAATATCAGAATATCTATCTTGTGAGAATCTGTATTCACCTTTGATAGACTTGCAGAGTATAATAATTAGAGGGAGTCATGAGTTAAGAAGAAGCTCAGCAAAACAAACTGATGCTGACATACACAGATAACGTCAACTGATAGCTGTTTGCCATTATGAATTGTTTTATAATTATGTAATTAAAACAAGCCTGTACAAACCTTCACTTTCAGGAAGCTATAAAAATACATGTAGTTATAAAATTATATGTAGCCATTAATTTATTGTCAGGTCTGTCATATCTGCTCATAAAATGCTTAATAAAGAAGCTTACATGTGCACAGTCTCACACATCTAGAAGCTGTGCTCCATAACAGCGTAGCCTTAAAAAATTAGCTTTACAAATGCATGCAATCTTTTGTTCTTCATTCCTTTTCAAATTGAGGTTATTACAGTTTCAATCTTTCAAAGGCAGGAAGGCACTTAAAAGCTATTAAGGTAGACCCAGACTCTGCCAAAACTGTGCAGACATTTCAGGTTCTGTATGAAGAAATTTTAGACTTGAAACTAAAACTGTTGTTTACTGGGATTCAGATTTTTTTTCTAAGTAAGTTTCATTTCTGTTCCATTGTCAGAAGGTGTATCCCAGGGCTTCATGGGCAAAATAGATATTTGTAGACATTAAGTCCTATCACATGGTCCTTCTTTTGGATCTTACACAATACAATACACCGTACACAATACAAAGGTATCTCACAGGTACCTCAGACATGGAAAAGCTGATGATGAATGAGGGTACACCAACAGATTCACAGCAAATCCCTATCACTATAGACTGTGTAAAAAACTGGTCTCCCTCCTCCTTGTAAGCTCCCCTCATGTGCTTGAAGGCTGCAATAAAGTCTCCTCAAAGCCTTCACTTCTCCAAGCTAAACAAGCCCAACTCCCTCAAAATGGCCCCCTTAGTGGAGGACAAAAAGGCTGTGGATGCTGTTTACCTGGATTTTAGTAGTGTCTGATGCTGTTTCCCATGGCATTCTCCTGGAAAAACTAGCTGTTCATGGCTTGGAGAGGTGTATACCTCACTGAGTGAACTGGCTAGGTGGACAAGCTCAGAGACCGGATGTCAGTCCAGTTGGTGGCTGATCACCAGCAGTGTTCCTCAGAGTTCAGTCTTGGGGACAGTTTTGTTTCAGTTTTTAGTAATCTGGATGAGGGGATTAAGTGCATCCCCAGTAGGTTTGCAGACGATACCAAGGTAGGCAGAACTGTTTATCTGCTTGAGGGTAGAAAGGCTCTGTATTGGGATATGGATAGGCTGGATCAATTGGCCACATCCAGTTGCATGGCATTCAACAAGGCTTAGTGCTGGGTGCTGCATCAAAGTAGTAACAACTGCATGTAGCAGTACAGGCTTGAGGAAGAGTGGCTGGAAAGTTGCCCAGCAGGAAAGGATCTGGGAGTGCTGGTTGACAGCTGGCTGACCATAAGCCAGCAGTGGGCCCAAGTGGCCAAGAATGCCAGCAGCCTCCTGACCTGCATCAGAAATAGCGCAAGTTGCAGGACTCAGCTCTGGTAAGATCGTGCCTTGAATACTGCATCCAGTCTTGGGCCCCTCACAGCAAGAAGAGTGTTGTGTTTCTGGAACACGTTCAGAGAAAAGCAATGTAATAGGTGAAGGGACTAGAAAACAAGACCTAAGAGGAGCAGCTGAAGATACTGGGGCTGTTTGATCTGATGAAGAGGAGGCAGAAGGGAGGCCTCACCTCTCTCTACACCTACCTGAAAGGATATTGCAGTGAGGTGGTGTCAGTCTTGAATACTGGGAAGAATCTCTTGAAGGAGAAGAACTGGCAAGGAGTCAGAACAGGCTACTCAGTGCAGCGGTGGAGGTAGTGAAGAGATGTGCGGACAGAGCTCTAAGTGACCTGGTTTATTGACAGGACTCAGTAGATCAGATGATGGTTGGAATTGATGATCTTGAAGGTCTATATATCAAATATACAGAAATATGGTGGGCTCTTGCAAATATTTTTTGAGTATTTCCCTTAATGTGAACAAACTGAAGGAAGGAAATTATGTAAAACTGAAGTGGGTTAAAAAAACCAAACATCACAATCACAGATGCAGAAATGGCTAAGTCATCTGTTATGAAAAGTTCCTCAAGTTTAGGTTATTTTTTTCCCCTCCTTCCAGAGGAAGTACTAATTCTTAACAGCTCTTACTGAAGCTGTAAGGCCCTCTCACAAAAACTCGTAGGTTACCCCAACTTTGAACTCCAGGTATGCTCTGTGACTTTTTTTATTACAAGTGTTTAGTCATCAACTATAGCTACAGTTATAATGCATTTAATTCCTCGCAACTGGAAAAAATATGGGATATCTAGGGATGTATTCATTACTAAGGTAATCTGAACTTCACCAGTATGCAGCTGCTAACATTATATATATATATATATATATATATGTATGTATGTGTATAAAGTGATACAGTAGAATAAAAGAAAATGGATAAGATAGATTGGGAAACTGAATGCCGCCCATTTTTTTGATTTTGATTTACATCTTGCTTTATACAAGCAATTTCTCTTCACTGGGAAAATCCTGACAATTAAATGAACCTTAAGTTGCTTTGGGGGCTGGCACAATTTTACTTCCTTTGTTTTTCTCCTGCTTTATTTATGACCTGCCAAGTGCTTGTAAAAACAAGAAAAAAGAAAAGGCTTTCTCTTTCAGCATGTAACAGTGCACGCATTACTGGAGCAAAGAAGTTTGAAAGCTACTAGGGTACTTTCCTCTATAAATTTTAGCTAAAGTACTACAAATTGCAATCCAGTCTTAAATATAGGTATCTGAAGTGCTGGTGTTTCTTCCTATGTGTTTAGTCACAGAGAGATGTATGGACAGTGACAAAGGGCTGTGTCACCACATGTGGTGGGAGGGCTCAATTTTCCTAGTGTTATGCTTGCGCTAAGCATGCACATACAAAAAAGTAGGTTTACCAATTGGAGCTCCTTATGTAGACTTCTTGAAGTAGGGCTGGTGTCATTATTTGCACCAAAAACAGCTTCTAAACTTCTGTTTCAATTTTATAAGTTATGTTCTGAATTAAACAGAACAGGATGGTGAGTTTAAAATAGCATTACATTCGCATTCACCACTATTGTCTGCTAATGATCTTGTCCCTGTCTCAAAGAACAATATCCATTCTACTGATGAGCTAAAAATTTGCTTTGGAAGAAAGCTTAAAGACTTAAACTGTGTAAGAAATACTGTCTTTTGACAAAATGGCATGTGAACAAATTTAGAAAGCAGTAGCATTATAGGCAAGAGAACAATTAAAATGCTTACGTCTTGACATATCAGCTTCTGGGGAGGTTCTGACTTGCGGCTTTGGTATACCAGCTTCTGTTTGCCAGCGATCTAATGGATGTTCTATAGCTGCTGGAGAGGAAGAACTTGAGGTTTACAAAGTACATTGACATTGGTCCTAGTAGCATGCTCTGCAGAACACAGACCAGTTTCTTACAGCAAAGGATTAAAAAGTGCTTTTGGTGATCCAGGTCCTTACTTGTGTCATGGTAAAGTTACTCTGGAATCTTTCGAGTTTCCATACTCTACATCACAGCACATTTTGCCACAGTGGACCCAGTCTGGGCATAAACAAGGTCAGAGTTTCAATGAGGAGCCTCTCTGCCTTACCCATAGCTCTGAAACAAACTGCCTGCTCTGTGCTTCGGTGGAACTTCGGTGCGATTCAGGAGAACTCATATCAGGGTGGTGGTAGATGTAGCCTAGTTCAGCAGACAGCTGATACTAGTCAAGAAAGCAGAAAAATCAACATGCTACAACAGCCTCATGGCTAAGCCACAGCCATGTCCTCACGTGTAGCATCAGCTCACCCTCGTCAATAATTTAAGTACACATAATGAACTTGGCACAGGAGCAGATCAAACAGAAAGATGTAATTTATTCCATCATGATTGTTCTATTAAGAGGTGACAAGTAACTTTTGGATAAAACAAGGATAAAACAACTTCTGCTAAATCCACTAAGATGCCTCAGAGCCAGTTGGATGGTGCCTTAAGTCTCCGCTAAAGCACAGACTTAAATTGCAGGGAAAGGGGCAGTTAGTAATGTCACTAGGCATGCCTCTATTCACTGAAACAGTGAAGCACATACAGACCCAGTAGCTGTGTGTCATGCTCTGGATTCTCTGAAGAATGTGCATACGTAGAAGTCATTCTTCCACTACTCACCGTTTTTGTTACCCATTCAATGGGTAAAAGGCATTGAAAGGAGACTTGCTCAGTCCAAAAATGAGGTAGAAGTAAATACAACTTATTCACAAATATCACAGGACACTCTTGAAATATTAGTGAAGGGATCTTAAGTTATGCTTTAGTCTCACTCAGTTTTATTGCAGGGGCTTTGAGGCAGGCACAGATATCATGTCCCAGCTAATAAGATTTTAGCGTCTTAAACAAGCAGTCACTGTAAACATGTCACCATACCTATGAGTCTGCATGGGTAAACGCTTTTAGCACTAGAAAGAGAAGAACAGAAGGCAGGAGTAAGATTTGCATCAGGCATCTTGTCTTGTTTTCCCCTTCATGTTATCACAGACATCTAATTTTTTATTTCTTTAGAAACAGAAACAAAGTCTTATTCTTTTTGCAGCTAGTTCTTCATCTGTTTACACTGACAGACATTAAACCACTTAACGCCCCGTGTTGCTGTACTTTAGAATATTAATAATTTCCAATTTCACTCATCTGCAAAATCCTCTACTTTTGCTATTTGTTTACTCAAACTTCTTAAATATTTTCAGCACTAAAATATAACAGTCAGCATTGCAATGTGCTAAAAGCTCCTAACCTATGAAACAATTTAACTTACTGATATTTTCCTGGAGGATATCTGAATCTGATTTTCTAATGCTTATAAACGTGACATATGATGTTAAAACTGGCAGCTCCTCTTCAACAGAATGCCTCTGCCAGACCATTAGCGGTTAACTTGTTCTAATCTACATTCTTTCAGAAAGACGGAAAATCAGAGGCTGAAGTTTTACCCTGAAAAAGGAAAAAAGCAGCAGAGGAAAATGCCGTTGGTAACATGTTTTATCTGCTTCAATTCACTCAACCCAGAGGTAATTCAAACATTTCTAATGTAGCTCAGGCCTGGGCTGGCATACAGATGCTGGACAACCTGCAGGAAGGAGTAAGCCAGCCACACTGGTTAGAGCCAACACCTCAGAACTGCCTGGGATCCCACCTGCACCTACAGTTAGGCTCTTCCTGCAAGGCAATTATGGGACTCCTCAGCACTATCTCTTCCTCTCTAGGAGCCACTTCTAGCACTCCCTGACTGCACAATTAAATATGGTACTGTAACAGTATAGTGCAACAGAAAGCACAGCAGTAATAGCAGTGTGGCAAAGCCCTAGGCTACAGTGAGTAAGGATAAGCCCAAGTACAGTAGCATACAGAAACAAAAGGGAAAAAACCTACTTACCCTTAGTAGGCCTCAGATAGGTAAGGCTCTCCAACAAACCACCCTCACTTCCACTGCCAACCCTTAAATGAGGTCCGGGAAGGGGTGGGTCCTGATTCCACCCCTTCTGGTCACTTAGGTGCATTGCATGCAGCTGAGCTCCCCTGGGTTGGCCCTGCCTTCACTACCAGGTGCTCAATCACTGCTTCATGCTGTGACTTAGCGTTTTCACTACAGTTATGTTGCTTGTGGCTAATGATTTGTATGAAGATTTTTGTACTGTGGCTGGGAAGCTCAAAAAGGTCGACCATGCCCAACTTGTTTATGTATTTTTGTACCTTGCGCTCAGTGTTGTCCTTCTGTGTTTTGTGTTTTTGCATGTAGATAGAGACACAACTTACTTTCAAGATTTGTACACCTTTACCTTCCATCCCTTTCCCCATGGAATGATATTTCTGCTTGAAATGCCCAATGGGCTCATATGGCTAATGGTATGGCCCCAAACCACGGGGTACTGCTGGGAAGTGGTGAAGTCCCCATTCCTGGAAGATGTGTGGATAGGGCACTGACAGACATTGCTTGGGAAGGGAACATGGTAGGTCAGGTTAATGGTTGGATCTGATTATCTTGAAGGCCTTTTCTAACTTACTTAGATGATTCTACGTTAAGTGCAGACCAGATCATATAGGGTTGTTATATTTTTAATATGGTTTTATACTTAAGAAGGGCTTAAATGATACTTGAAACTATATAGAATTAGATCAGTGTAGCAAATTGAAAAGAATAACTGATTCAGCAATGACAGTTACATCTCCAAACATTCTCTTACAATGTTTTTCTGATAGTTGAAGGCTTTGGGTTCAGCGCCCGTTGTTTTGATGTATGTCAGGTGCATTAAAACAACACATTCCTTGTGTAGTCTAAGAGCTGCACGGTACTAAGATTTCTGCAATTTCCTTCTGCACTAGTTGCGCCAGCAGCACAACTCCTTTCACTTGGTTTTGAATGCTGCCTTCTTTTTCAGATGCGCAGCGCCTGACACTGTATAAAAATTGGGCCAACACATAAGACAGCCAGCATCTCAACATGGAGTTAGGAGGTAAAAACTTAGCTCTTTTCTGAACCGTGGTAGAGCACTGTAAGCATTGAAACCACTGTGAGCAAGCATGAGGTCACATTTAAAATATAAAATAAATGTATTTGGGATCAAGCTGAGGGAAAATCGCTACCTTCTCCAGCAGTTTTCCTAAAGGTTGCAATATATTTTTCCCCTTTGCACCTCAAGAAAAGGGAGGGAATTAATCCTACAAGGCTATTTCATCTGAGGGAGTGGAAATTCGCTGTGTGCACTTGGATCAAGTTTTCACTCTCAAATTCTTCACTGAATAATAGCTTTGTAGCCAGAACTGCAAGGGCAGTAACTGTAACAGTTACTGAATAAATGAGGTCAGTCAGGCTGGAGGTGATTGTACTGCCTGGTCAAACTGGTTGGGGAGGAGGCGCAGAGCATCAGAGGGCAGCCGCTGGAGAACGAACTTCTTGGGGTAGGGAAAGGCCAAGTGTCAGTGAGCTGTGGAGTCACACCTCAGGGATCTAATACAAGAGGGAGCAGTAAATATTTAGGATTGGACAACTACCTTCATCTCCTACAAGGCATTTTCTGCATGAGCGGTGATTTTTGGTTGGCCATTTTGACCAGCTCTCCTTATAAATTACTGTATAAGAACTGTTGGCTTGATCATGGAGTAGTACAGGCTTGTTTGTGCCAAAGTTCACGTGATAACTGGAATTGTATACTAACTAAAATTTTCTCACTTCTGGCTAGAATTTAATGTTTTGATACAGCAAATAACATGAGTAGCTGCTGCTCTGATTTGTAACAGACAGAACACCACACACCACTTCTGGACTCTCAGTCTTGCTTAAGTAACGAGCAACGGGAAGGTGCCAGCTTCTGTGCTTTCTGATGCAGATCATTTCATTCTCAATATTTGAGTTAGAGAATCAATGGCTTGTAATAGAACAGAACTTTCCTAAAGAAAAACAAAACAGAACAGAAACCGTAGGCTCTACAGCTTACATAGTACTTGGAAAATGTGAGTCAGGTCCACCCTCAAATTCAGAAACCAGAAAGAAAATAAAAGAACCTAACAGCATTGCTCAGAATAAATAACCTCAATGCAGGACACCTGACTGAGGGTGTGTGGAGGGGGAACTTCTATTTTTTTAATCCTCAAGCTTGGCACATCCGCCACAAGCTAAATAAACAATTGTTATTGGAGTCAGAAAAGGACAAGCTAATGTAAAACAGGCTGGGGACATAAATTAGTAGTCACAGTGGTCTGTCACAGGTGAGCGCTTGTGAGATAAGTGACTTGAAATGCCAAACAAACCTTCTGTGGAATTCTTGGGAATGTGTTTTTCCAACTTTATCTACTTTATTTTAAACTAAGAATTAGTGACACCTGTTATTAAAAATGCACACAGAGGAATATAAACACTGGAAACTGTGAAATTTGCTAGAAATCTTCCTTCCCATTTTGGCTTCTCTGCCATCTTAGTGCCTGTGCAGTCATGTGCAGTCCCGGCCAGAGGGACCAGTTATAAAAGTCAGGTTCTCTACATCAGAAGCTAAGAAAACTTCAAGCACTGATTTTTATTTCTAAATTCCAATGTTTTATGGGTTACAATCACTTCTTTTTTTGAGAACTATCATGAGATAGCCATGAGAATTACCTCATAAGCATGAGAATTATTAACAGCAAAGAAAATAAAAGGTGAAATTCTTGCATAATCTTAACTTCAGCAAGTCTTTATGGGGGGGGGGGGGAAAGAAAACATGGTGCGAGACTAAAGAGAAAAGTTTGACAGCTGATAACAGTACATGTGCTCATTTCCTAAAAGCTTTAATTCTCACAGCAACTGTGGCAAACCTCGCCACTACTTGTCAGGAAATGTTGCATTATTGCTTTGTATTTATTTATGGGGTTAGTGCTGGCTTGAAGCATTTCAGTTTCAAGACAATACATTAGATTAGATCATTGAAGATGATCACAAGGACACTGAGGAAGAAACTGTTCAGCCGTTGTCAAAATTACCATCCCAAATTGACAGATAATTAACACTACTAACTTTGACCAGATGAGTAGCAGACCTAATAGAGTGCACGCACAAATATGTGCTCCGAAAATATCTGAATGGGGGCTATTTCTGGAGTGCTTCAGCAGCATTGTGACAGAATGTTTGTTCTTGTGCTCCAGCCAGCCTTAATCGTCATCTCATGTTTCTCGCCTCAGATTATAACTATCTGCTTAAAAAATGACTTCTGTCTGAAGTGCTGTTAAATCTGGAAAGCCAATATTCAGCTCTTGGTCTGTGAGAAGTGCTGCCTGCTCAGGCTCATGCTGATTTCATCAGAACAGGATGAATAGCACATATTTAGATTTATTTTTCAGATGTAAAGCCGAAGCAATGATCCTAGAAGCTTTCTTGAATCTCTGTGATGTGGTTGTTTGTGTCTAACACCAAAGCAGGTTTATTTGGTGGCTAAACTGTCTTAACAGAGCTAAATAGCTTAGATAGCAGATCTTGATTCAGATTTAATTGCAGCAGTATCTAATTAGCAGTAATATATGAAAGACTTGAGAAGTCTCTGATCTCTTCCAAAGTCACCAATACTGCCAAAACTACGAGCTCATGGGAATCATGAGACTGACTTACACTGAGATTTTTGCACTTAATTCATCAATGCAATTTCTTTAGAAGGAAAATAAAACCCACTGTGCTGTCATTCAAAAACCAACAAACAGTACGAAATTGATTGAAAGGGCCAAATCTGGAAGAAGGCAGTGGAAGAGCCAGTAAAGAAAGGGCTTGCTCTAGTGTAAGCAGCAGTCTAAGTATCTCTTAGATCCTGTAAAGTTTCAGAGATTTTCCTGCTATTGTTAGGAATAATCTAGGAAATAAATATATATCTTATCTACAGAGCTATAATGGCAAAACTGTGCCCCTAGCAAGGGTGGGTACAGCCCTACTCTGCCTGGCTGCCAAATTATGGGGTGGGTCTGTAGCAAGGGCTCCAGACAACGTTAGGTGTAGCTAATTTTTCACGTTTCTCTGCAGCACTATACGGATACCACTCTCTAGTTTACCTGACCTGATGTGCAGACATGAAAATACAGATGTAATACTCCATTAGAAAGTAGGGAAGTAAGATCAACGGTCACGTATAATAGGCACTTTATATCCCTCCTTCATTCACAACTCCTGGCTGCTGCATTACTTTTGTCAAGAGTATGCTCAAGTTTACAAGTAAAGACAAAAAAAAAAAAAGGCATGTGACTCTTTTTCCTTGAGTTTATCATCTTCCTTCCTACGGCTCCTTGGCAGATGACTAATTTCCTCTTTAGTCCTCCTGGGAACAGACAGTACAGCATGGTCCCTGGCTGTTTCAAGAATGAATCTTTATTTTGCTAGGAGAATCTTGCCCAGATGCAGAATAGCGCAGCCAGTGTGTGGCTTCCATATCCTGTCCTTCTATGATGCAGCTACTGACCACATCTAGAATGTGGAAATGAAGCATGAAACCTATAACTTTCTTTCTTTCTTTCTTTCTCTTTCTTTCTTTCTTTCTTTTTCTTTCTTTCTCTTTCTTTCTTTCTTTCTTTCTTTCTTTCTTTCTTTCTTTCTTTCTTTCTTTCTTTCTTTCTTTCTTTCTTTCTTTCTTTTTCTTTCTCTCTTTCTCTCTTTCTTTTTCTTCCTTCCTTCCTTCCTTCCTTTCTTTCTTTCTGATAAAGTGGTTCCAGAATGGAATGAAGACCTGTAACTTTTCTTCCTCCGTTTCCCCAGCTCTTTCAGTCTGGGAGGGAACTTCCAACCATGACTGTAGTGAGAGAAATACTGCAGTAGTCCACTCATCTGCACGTCTTCCTTCTGCACTTACACTGATAGCATCTGCCCAGTTTCCATTTGGCCGCTGGGCATGTAGATCTCTTCCAAGGAATCTCACAGCACGTAAGGAGAAATTCTGATGCTCAAACCAACAACAAACCAATATTCAATGCAAATCAAGCTAAACAACAAATATGAACAACAAAGAAGTGTTTCCCAGAGCATATTTTACAGTCCAACATTGAAAACAAGGCTACCAAGTGATGGTGCTGTAATGTTACTACCACAATTAGGTAACTGACCTGAGTATCTCAACACTCTATCAGATCAGTTGTCTTTTAGAATTATAGAATCTTTAGAATTGGAAGGGACCTTTAAAGTTCATCTAGTCCAACTCCCCTGCAATGAACGGGGACATCAATAGCTATATCAGGCTGCTCAGAGCCTGGTCTAGCCTGACCTTCAATGCCTCTGGACAGGACTTCCAGGCATATCCATGGCAACCTGTTCCAGAGCCTCACTACCCTCGCTGTAAAAGACTTTTTCCTTATATCCAACCTAAATCTCCCCTCTTTTAGTTTTAAACCATTTCTCCTTGTCCTACCCTGCAAAGTTTGACTAAGTATCAACTCAAAACATAAATCCCAAGTCATTTGGACATTTTTCAGTTTTTTGCCATGCATTAAACCTCCATTCTACACATTCCTACGCTGCCACTTTTGTGAACAAATGCAAAACGCTCGTGGAGCAATGGTAAATATATACTTTCACAGGGAGACTTTTAATTTATTCCAGCTGCATATTTTCTCATCAATTAATGTCCTTTATTTTCCTAAGCAAGACACCTGTTTTTTCAGTTAAAAGACTAAAACTTATATTAGCTTGTTTTGAGGTTAGGATTCAGAGATGGCATAGTAACAAGACGACCATTCAATCTGTACTCGCCAAACAGATAACTAACTCCAATATCCAAATGAAAGATAAATGTTCATACGGACAAAGAAGCAGCTGAGGCAGTTTGGCAGAATGCTTTCTTAGTGAGAAGAAAGTCCTTAAAACCTGGCCTGTTCCCACAGTTAGGAACACACCCTTAGGAAACAGCAAACAGATTGTCCCAAATACAGGGAACTGCACACAGTTTCCAAATAAGGAATTCTCCACTGGGTCTTAAACAGAGGAAATCATCCCCTTTTCCTACTTAAGTCAAGCGAATCATTTTTCCCCTAGAAAAGAATGAAGTACACTATCCTACATGATCGTATGTGCTTCAGTATTGTGAAGTTCCTATGCTTTCAGTTTTGATTTTGCAAAGGGACATTCAGATGATGTCTTAAATTAAAGTAGGCAGACTTGTTTACCTAGCTTTTCAGTATACTCTGCTCCAATTGATTTGGAAGAGCCTTTCTATCAGGACAAAATGGAAAGCATTTTTTAAATACAAGCTGTCTCTCTGAAATCCATAGAAAATTAGTTCATATGACAAATATTTTTTACTACTCCCCCAAAAAAGGGACCAAACACAGAAGTCCATAACTCATCGAGGAAGGGAAGAAAGGTATTATAACTGTCTAGTCTGCTTTTGTTCTGTTGGCCCTCTACTGAGTAACAGGCTTCAGGAACCTGGTACAATCAAGGTCAAAGATTGCTACACTTGCATGGATTAAAATAAAAGCCTCTGAGCCAGTAGCTGACAAGCCCTTGCCTTGCTGTGCCAGCAAAGCCACCTCCAGGTTACTTGCAGAACAAGCTTGTGATCTCCTGGACAGAACTGACAATGGTATTTATGTGTAAGTCTACAGTTCCTGTCTGGAATTCTAATTTTCCTCCTATACTACTGCTTCATATCAAGTTCTTACCTGCAACGTTCTAAGAGCTGTTTTAGCCCACAGGCAGACCTCTCAATTAATGTTGCAAGATCTCCTAATAAAATCAGGACCTAATTATTAGTGATTTTCCCTCTCTAACCCAAGAAGCTGGTGAGTATCACATTTAGCAGGGGCATGTTCTCTGGTCATCCCACATCCTATACCTTTGTGGACAGCAGTGGCTGCTAGCTGGAATGTCCCTAGATTGTGCCAGCAGGCCTCTCAGTGATAGTCCCCGGAGCTGGCCTCAAAAATAGACCCTAAGGAGGGCAACACAGCTGGAATTCCCATGTACATCTTCTATGCCCACTTTTCAATTCTAATCTGAGGGCTAGATCTCAGTACAGAACAACAGTTTCCCAGTTTCCTACTCCAGTAGAGGCTGGAGTTCCTTGGACTTTTGGACTTCTGCTGGTAACAACAGCACAGACAAGACTGGGAGAAGTGAAAAGGTTGTTTTGGTTGTAAGGAAATAATTCCTTCATTCTATAAAGATTCCTCTCCTACTTGGAGATCGGGGAAAGGTGTGGAGGAGTAAATGAGAAGGTTCACCATTCTCCTGTTTCACTTCTTTATGACACAGTGGGAAGCGCTGCATTCTGGCCTCAAAAAACGGAGTGCTGGATAAATCCTGCTTCAGCCGCTTCTGCTCAGTTGCACTCTGTCACTCTCAGCTGCACTCATCCCCAGGAAGGCTCTCTCTTGCCAGGCATATGACTGTCTCCTCCTTCTCCCACCCACCAGAGTTTCCCTGGCAGCTGTGTCTTTGCCTTGCTCCAGCCCTTAGGATGTCTCCACCTACCACTTCCTGCCATGAAAACCCTTTAGATTTATACCACATTTGCAAACTTGGATAGTGAAGCGCGAAATCCGGAGCTGTATCACCTCTCAAAGGCAAAATGGGGGAAGGGATGTAGAAGTGACTTAATACACCTTGGCAGCTCTTTTTCTGTTTGGATTCTAAGGGATAAGCACACATCAGGACCTGAATCTGGTTTAGCAGCACTTGAAGTCTTCTAACTCATTCCAGCAGACCCTATGGCAAATAACAGTCACAGCAATGAACACACCCTGCACAGCAGCTACTGGGTGGGAATGTTTATGACTGTCCTATACAGCTCTCAGGATATGACAGTTCTATGGTGATCCTTCACAATTCCTCAGCTGCAGTAACCTGGCCTTGATGTGATTCTTAGTAATTGTTTGGGCCCTTTATGCCATTCACTTGCGCATGATATGAATACAAACACGAAGCTCTGGGCTAGATGGATGTGGAAGGGTGCAACAGAAGTTAAGAGAAGAGGTGGGGAGGTGAGTGCCTCAGTTCGTTGGGAGGAGATGTTCCACAGGAAGCTCAGCAAGAATGAGCAGTGTGTCTCAGGTTCCCTCTTAACAACTTTTTTTTTTTTAATCTGGAAAAAAAAAAGCAGTGAATTATTCCAAAATATCATTACTTAGAAAGTAGCTTGTTTTGTTTTCTCCAAGTTATTAAAAATTGAAATACCAAAAATGAAATTCGTTTTCCAGAACTTCACTCCACTGCTGATTAAAAAGAATTTCTACATTTTATTTCTATCTGGTATTTCATGTACTGTTGCAGAATTGTAATGCTCAGACTGTATATGCTTCAGGGAGACTGAAAGAAAACAGTTTCTACTGAATGTTAAATCAGAGAAACATTTCTACTACTAGGAATTTCTCACACCGTACAAAAAATGAACTTTGATGCTTTTAAATTTCTCTCTTATTTACGTATCTTATACATAAAGTAAAAACAATGAATTTCAAGATTCCTAAAGAGGAGAGCCTTAGTTTTATAATGTAGGCAGTGGGGACAGAAGAGAGAGACAGACAGAGACAAAGGGAGATCATTTATAAAAAGCTGATCATTATACAGAAGCAAAAATATGAACATTTCTAATAATGTATCACTCAGAAGATGTATACCATGAATCCTTTTCAAGCCCTTAAGATTCACGTGTGGAATGCAGTAAATGCTGGAGGCTCAAAACAAAGAGTGTGTACAAACATTTCAAGGAATTAATTTAAAATACTACAGGATTCCTGCATGTAATGTAAATTATTCTGACTGAAGTTTCAAGGCTCTTTATGAATGAGATGATATAGAATACAGGAAGCTTAAGCAGTGACATGAGTGATATCCATCAAAACAAAAGATGTGAGAATTTGAGATTTTGCTCTACTGCATGATAATTTATGCCTTTCTCTCCTAGCTTGTTTTTCTTATAATAAGGAAACCTCGCTGCTGACCAAAAGTAATGTTTTTCTTTCCCACAGGAGATCAACAATTATAACATTTCCTATCCAACCTACATTTCTGCCCCTTGTTTCCTGGAGGCTATTAAGAGTCTCCACCACACCAGCCTAATTGTCATAATACAAAATTATATCCCGTTCAGTTTCTGAAAGAGAAAACAAGCTCCAAATCCAGGAAAGGATTCTTGGCTGTGAATCATTTAAGGAGACTTTCTCCTCAAAGTCTCAAATATTTATATGCGTAACTTGTATTTAAAGGTACCAAACTGCCTTTAAAATCTAAGCCTAAGACCCTTGGCGTTAAATTGTGGCTCTCTCCTTAGCATTTCCTATAGCTATTTCAGAGAAATTTTTGTTCAGTTTGTTGCTGCCAGGCACTTCAGAAGGGAACAGATCTCTGTTTCAAATCTGTGGATGCCATTAGGTATCAGAGCAATTAAGAGCTGAGCTGTTTCAAAGCTACCACTGGCAACTTTTAAACTTCCATCATCTGAAACCCACCTACTGTCCCTTCTTATTATGCCTTCCACCTTTTATGTGCTTAAATAAAAACACTTCTTCCATGAGCCCAATACAACATGCTGCCTTCCTCTAAGAAGGCAGTATGCCTTTTTCTTTCCTCTGCTGCTTTGCAAAATCCTAGCATTGGAATGCACTCAGTAAGTTCCTTAAGCACATGGAGTCCCAAGTGTTTAACAGAAGGGTATGATATAAATAACAGAACCATAGAATCACAGAATCACCAAGGTTGGAAAAGACCTACAAGATCATCCAGTCCAACCATCCACCAATTACCAATAGTACTCACTAAACCATGTTCCTCAACACAACATCAAAACATTCCTTGAACACCTCCAGGGTCAGTGACTCCATCACCTCCCTGGCAAGCCCATTCCAGTGCCTGAACACTCATTTGGAAAAGTAGTATTTCCTAACATCCAACCTGAATTTCCCCTATCACAACTTGAGGCCATTCCCTCTAGTCCTATCACTGGTTACACGAGAGAAGAGGTCGACCCACAGCTCACTGCAACCTCCCTTCAGGTAGTTATAGAGAGCAATGAGGTCTCCCCTGAGCCTCCTCTTCTCCAGACTGAACAATCCCAGCTCCCTCAGCCGCTCCTCATAAGGCCTGTGCTCCAGACCTCTCACAGCTTCATTGCCCTTCTCTGGACACGCTCCAGGGTCCCGACGTTTCTTGTAGTGAGGGGCCCAAAACTGAACACAGTACTCCAGCTGCATAATAATATAACTAATAGCCCATACATTGAACATTACAGGCTTCCAATCTTCACACATGCTTGCAAAGCAACTTTCAGAAACTATTTAATTTAGATGAGAGTTTTTAGCATCAATACAATATGCAAAATATCAAACAAGTTCATATAATCACACAGCCAAGCGGGCTCCAGCACAAGGCAATATGTGTGTACACATTTCGGCTGTGGCACTGTTGCCCATCCCAGGATTCCTGAAGCTGATTTTTAAACAGTTTACAGAGAGCATGTAGGATGTGTTACTCTTCTGCGCTACTCAGTTGAAACTGGATGCCAGGTTGGAGGAGTGAATTATTTTGGAAGCAAAAGATATCTTAAAGTTTCCTGAAATTAGAAATGACATATGTGCAGTTATGCACATGCTAGCAAGACACTGTTGATGCCTATACTTAACTGTCTCCTTTTCTAAGTTAAATGATATCATACACAACCTCAGCACCCCTGGTGTTTCAGCGTAAGTACATTTTGTTCCCCATTTTTATGGAGGATTTCAGCACTACAGTTGCAAGCTAAATGAGCACAGTTTTGCTAACAGTCTGCAGTCTTGTGACTGATTCGAAACATTGTTTATGTCTAAAAATATATAGACATGGCTGAATAATGATGTTTGCTTCAGAACTATTTAACAACAACGTCATCCCCCCTTTTACAGCTGCTCAGCAGCAGGACTTTCTAAGAGATATTAATTGTTGTTTTCAATGAAAAACACACATTGTAGTAAAACTCTGAACAGTTTGCAGAGGAGTACTGAGGAAAAAAAAGTGCTATCCTGCAAACTTGTGTGCCCAAATGTGGCTAAGGCATGGGCACATATCATCATAACAGGGTAAATACTGGGAGTCTGGGCAGAGATGAGAGTATCCTTCAGGCCCTGCTGCTGTCAGGAGCCTGCCGTTTGCAGAAACCACCCACAGATCTTCCCCTTGGGGTGACAAAGGATCCTTTGAGGGAGAAAAGCTCCCCACTTCCCTCACACTTCCCCCCCAGGCTCCTCAGAGAGGCCCTGCAGACAGGGACGGCCCGTGCTGACGTTCCCGCCCTCCCCGCTCTCCACTGTTCCCGCCCAGCAGCGGGAAGGAGGGCGCGGAGCCGACATAACGGTCTCTGCCTCTGTGGAAAACCGATCCCTCGTAGCCCCTCCTGCCGCCCGTCCCGCTGAGAGGCTGAGAGAAACCCGAGAGAAGTCATCTTAAAATGCCCTTGCATGGGGTTTCCTTCACGCCATGCGGTCCTGTTTTGGGGAAAAAAATAATAATCCGAATTTAGGTCACCGATGGCATATATTTATTTATTTCTAATAACCTAGGAGAGCGGCAGTGGGGAGTTTTCCTGGCTCAAAGAGGTGGAATTTTACATGCAGCTGGGTAAAGTGCTGAGCTTGGAGAATGGGGCTGTGACAAAGGCAATGGGGAGCTGGCAAGACTGGAGGAGGTGGTGGGGTGGCTGAGAACCAAGGCTGGAGGGGCAGCTGTGGCTCTTGGCGGTTGGGAAAGAGAGATCAGACGGGATCTGATGTGGGCAGATGGTGCTGCAAGTCTTTTCCTTCAGTAGCAGGAAAGACTGTGAGGAGGGAGGTGGGGAAACAGACGGTAAAGCAGGAGCATAAAACTGGGTTCCTGAGCAAGGCAAAGAGGTGGAAACACAGCAAGTTGAAAGGGGGGATTTTGAGAGGAGTGCCAGTGCCTGCACAAAGAAAGGAGGAGAAACGCACAGCTACCATGAGGGGGAGAAAGGGGTGCCCCCTATTGATAGATCAGCTGGGGTGGAAACATGGAGGTGCACCCTTGAGTTGCTGTTTCTCCACTCATCTGTGTAAAAGTTAACAATTTGCCACTGACAGAGGCTAACCCTCCCAACTCAAGTGGTGTTATGTGGAGTGAAGTGTCCAGCAACCTTGCTAATGGTTGTGAAGTAACATATATAGGATTTCAGATGATGAGATGCATGTCCTCTCCCTCCTTTCAATTCCCTCCTTGCAAAATTATGCTGCAGGACTCGTCCTTAATTTATCTTCCTTCTGCATATCCATCATGCTGCAGGTTTCAATGGCATGATTGTGGTTTTCTACAGGATGCCTCTCTTCCTCAGTGTGGAAGGTGGGTGGTGCCCAGGGGAGGAATCACAGCTGGGCAGTGAAGTAGGGTGTTATCCACCCAGCTCCTATTTTACTGTTTTGTAGATACTGGAACACATATAGTGACTGAGATGGGGGAGGTCTCAGTAGAAAGGAAGCCTTAAGATTTGGTTAGAGGAGTATTTCTGTGACACCAAGGCTTGATTCAGTTTCCCTATGCCACAGCTGCCCTTAAGTTGTTCCTTGCCTCTTCGAGGCAGTTGTCAGCTCCCTGAACACTGCAACTGCCTGTAGTACCTCAGTGTGGATGATTTACAAGGCAATCTAATAAATGATTGCTTCAGTGCTACTATGGAAGTAGTGAGCTGTGCAATGAGTGGGACCAGGCAGCTGAGGCGTGGGCTGAGAGGAGGATCTTCATCAACTGCTTTTGTCATGGGAGGAGAATTTCCATTGACTACACTCCAGGTCCCTCATTGCTAGAGTAGTAATGGTAGTGTAAGAGCTGGTCCCTCGCCTCTGAGTGGCATGTAACAACGTCTTCATTAATGTTGGTGAGTTACTTTGCCATCTGAGCCCTCAAGCAACAGCCATGAATAATTCTCTGTGCAGAGCAGGGTTAGGGTGATGTTCAGCATGTAAGAACACAGAAACATAGGCAGAATGCAGGAGAAATCAAGTTACTGACCAGGAGTTAACCAAGTGTTTGCTGTTCTGCTCACTAAATGATGCAAAAATGCTACAGGAAAACAAAGCAAAGCAAAAAACAACAACAAAAAACCAAACCAAAACAACGAAAAAAACCACGCTAGAACATCACATGTAATTAAAGACTGTGCCCTTGCTAAGTGAAGGACACAACTCTTAACCCAGCATTTGACTAAAATACTAATTTCCTTTTAGATATTCTTTTCATCCCAAAATACCTCTTCTAGCCTCAGCATGGTTAGATCTGCTCAGGACAGCTGCACCCCCATTTCTCCCTGCCTGTAAGTCCTAGGGAGGGTGCTGCCAGTTGTCCCAGTGCCCAAGGAGCCAGGATGAGCTGGTGGGGGCCAACTGCATCCTGCCTGCAGCCAGAACAGTCCAGTCCAGCATACACCTTCCCCCTCCTGAGCTGAACAGGAGTTACTGCATTCATTTCCTCCCCCGAAAGTAGCACGTGAGCTGAGAGTTGTGCAGCCTCAGTCAGCTGTGTGGGGGCAGAGAGGCAGCCGGCATTCCCCAGGGAAAGGCGGGCTTAGGGGTATGTTATTGATTTGTTGAGATGCAAAGAAAGAACAGAGCATCTGGGTCCTGCGAGAGGATGGCTTACCCCACCAGAGATCAATCTGCCAGAAGTTAGAAGGGCACAAGTTTCCTTTGTCCCTTTTGTTCTAGGGAAAAATAAAAATAAAAAATAGAGGTTTAAAGATTCTGGCCCTGAATACAGAGAATGATATAGCCTCTTTATTTGGTGACTGCTTTAAAAACCTGCTCCCGGTTCTTTTAAAGAGCTTTAATGGTGTCTGTAACTGAGGAAATGGTGACTGCTAAGGGTGGGGGATCTAGAGAGTATAGTGCATGTTTGTTGCGTTACTTTTGGTTTGAAATGAGGGCAGCTTCAGGGACAAGTGGCCAAGTTCCCAAGCTGTATTTTGTGGTTTTACAATCACACTTTCAAAAATGTTTTCTCCTTCCTGTTGCTGTGTGGAAGATCCACTAAAATAGCCATGAAGATTGCAAGTACACCAGGCAAAGGAAAAAAACACTGCTAATAGCATCTGTTTTGCAGTCTCTGTGACATATAACACCAAGAGAGGAATAGGTTTGAAATGCACGTGTGTTTTAGATCGTTTTAATTTGACAACGACTCTTTAAGAGCATAGCATCGCCTCCAGAATTTATTTTACATTTCCCAGTAAATAAGAGTTAGACCGCCAGGCGTGGTTGCGTTGGGGTTTTTTTAGTTGCTCCTAAAATCATGTTATAAAAACTCCTAAAATACAGATTGTGGTATTCCATATTTTTGGAAGGACTTGTACATCACATCCCTCAGCACTCCATGCTGTGCTTTATTGTTGCACCTTTTTTCTGTTAAATCTGTACTCAAGGAAATCAAATAGAACTTTGTTTTGTTTAATAAGAAAATATGAAGAGTACATCCCTTCCTCCCCCCACACTATGGTGCAAAAATAATGAGCTGAACACACAAGTGTTAGGGCGCAAGTGGTCACTGATATGTGACTGTCATGTTGTTAGCGTGCTTTCTGGGATGGCCTTGGTCCGTGCAGCCAGCATTGCCCAGGCAGTGCTCAGGCACAAGTTAGAAACCATTTCCAGTAGGCAACAGTTTTAGGAAATGAGGAGAATGCCGCCACCTGGACACAAGCTGGCAGCAGGATCAGAGGGTGCGCACCGGACAGGCACTGAGCACGTTCATGTTACTAATACAAACATAGCAGAAATTGTGTTATAAAGAAGGTATTTCCTCATTTTTAAATGGAAGGTGGGGGAGGCAAATGGTAAGATGAAGCAGGACCACTAATAGGAGATCTTGGGTTACACTGTAGACCTCTTTATGAAGTTTAAAGACTGTAAGTTTACCATGCTGATGTTTAAGGTAGACCTATTTTGATAATCAGATAACTAGTATGAAGCAGTGCCACAAATCTCAGCTTCATAAAGTAGTTATCTCTCCTGCAGCTTCCCCGTGTAACGGCCCTGGTCCTGCACAGACACCATTATGAGAATCTCTTGTCAGTGGAATATGTAGGGTACATGGGCCTGCATGCCTGGCTTCTTTATAGAATGAGTAGTGATTTAAGTAACATAGCGCAGACCTGATTTATGTTTCAGTTGCAACACGTACATCTGAACAGTCTTCCTTTAGTAAGAAAAATGTACACCTAGGATCTGAACTATGAACGACAAAGAAAAGGGTGGAAGGGAGAAAGTAGGGGGATGCAGTTTGTATTTTCTTCTCCTCAAGAAGCCTGTAACCTCTGACAGTGAATATCTTGTCAGCTGAATGTGTTAACAACACAGACACTACTGCTAAGCCTGCTAGGATTTGTCTGTGAGGACCAAAATCAGTTTGAAAGAGCACGAAGATGTCAGGAACCTGTCTCCATCAGCATGCCACTTCAGCTATGCGAACACTAAATGTAGGGTTATAGCAGCTGTAAAAAACAAAACGTATTCCAGCCTTCCTTCCCCTCCCTCCCCAAACCCCTGACATTCTGGGTTCTCCTTAAGTAATGTCTGTGGTCACCTATTTAGGTTATTTGCAAAGTTTCCACTTACCACAGGCATTTAATAGGAGCAAAATGTGTTCCTGCAGTGCCAAAGGCTATGGATTTGTGATAATAAGAGTAGAAATTGGGATGGAAAAATGACCAGACGAAAGTAGAGGCCTCACCTAGTACTGCCCTTTTATTAAGCAACTTGAGAGGAGCATCAGGGAGATGCCAGGCAGTACTTCATCCCGAGTTAGCACATCAGTTAAGACTAAAATTAATTACTGACAGATTCACAGAGTTAAGACTGTGGTTAAGGTTGGATGATGTTTGTTCTGCCAAGAAAGCTGCCTGTGCAGTTGATTACAGACACTTTTAATTTGCCTGATTCACAGGTTGCCACACCTGAAGACAGTGAAGTCCAATTATCTTGGAAACAGAACAAGGGGACCTATGTGTACCTTAAAACTGCCTTCCTTAAAAACAAGGCATCAAACGCAAGTCTTCACTTTTAAAGCAGCTCTGCTTTGAAGTCCCTCAGGTTTTGCTCCTCTCCTGTTGGGCTCTATGAATACCTGTGGAGCCTAAGTCACAAAGACTTTCACTAGAGTAACTTGCTGATCTGAAGCTTTATCAGAACAGTAGTTTTGTGCTCTAAAACATTTGTCTGTAGAAGAGCAGGTTAAAGAGAAGACTGTCTGCATGTGATATACAAAGAGAGCTATTTCCAGCATGAGGTGGGATGTGTGTGGAATCAGGATGTGCTCACCCATGCTTGTTCATGTGGTGCACTGAATTCGTGTACTCATTTATTTTATGAGTTTGACATTTCCAGTAGTGCCTCTGGGATTTAGGTATTCGGTTTTCAGTGGTACCACTGTGTTTAAATGCAGTAATTAGAAGTACAGTGGGGTCGCAAGGAAGAGAAGAGCTAAATGACTTTGGGAAAGCACATCTTCAAGCAGTAGCGTTCCCAGTGTGTGCTCCCAGCCCCCATGGCTGCGCAGCACTGCAGTGGGAACTGTGTCCTTCACTGAGCGGTTTGAATGACTTCAGTGTTTGTAAATTGTCTTTTGAATGCTCTAGGTTTTCCTTATCGGTTTGGAGAAGCACAAGCTGCTTTTGAAATGTTTGTTGATCCTATTCTTTATCTTACAGGAAGTACATCCTGGCGTGACCCAACTAAATCCCATGCTTCTGCAATCAGCTGTCACTGCTTTTGCATATCTCTTGAGTGAAAGACTGTGTGTGTTGTAAATGTCAAAGCTTTCTGACCTGTACAAGTCTACGGCCACGATACTGCGTATGCCCTTTTGACTTCAGTCTTTCCTCAGAACCATTCCTCAAGGGGGGATGGTTTTAAACTGAGACAGAAGAGGTTTAGGTTAGATATTAGGATGAAGTTTTTCACACAGAGGGTGGTGATGCACTGGAACAGGTTGCCCAAGGAGGTTGTGGATGCCCCATCCCTGAAGGCATTCAAGGCCAGTCTGGATGTGGCTCTGGGCAGCCTGGTCTAGTGGTTGGTGACCCTGCACATAGCAGGGGGTTGGAACTAGATGATCGTTGTGGTCCTTTTCAGCCCAGGCCATTCTATGATTCTATGAACTGTGGAATACAGAAAAGTGGAACCACGCAGTTCTAGTTATCAAGTATGAAATCTTTATAAAATCTGTATTTGAACTTAAATGAAATATTACAGAACATTCAAGTGGATTTCTATATAGCAATTTGAAAACTAGTAAGTAGCTAAAAATGCACTTCATCTTTGGAATTTCACATGAAAACCACTTCTAAAAGAAAACACCCTTGTTTCTCCTTTTTTTCTCACTTCCTAAGGTGCTTGCCACAGCTTGTATTTTATGTGGTGAAATTGGTGTATTAGTCACTGGAAAGAAACAAAGTGATAGAACTTGTCCTTCATTTATCTTTTATATTTGCATGCTCCTTGCCTTTCGGGCCGGATTTGGTATCTTTTGTCCTAGACAAAGCACTCCTTTATTTTTATGTACTCAAACAACCAGCCCTGTGGAGAACACAGGTTTAGAGACTAGAAATCTCTCCCATGCCACTATGAAGACTGGTGAGCTGAACGCGTCCAGCTGCTTTGTGGATTCTTGGGACATGCAAGGAGAGTGGAAGTGGACAGGACGTAAACATAGTTTAGACTAACTATTGAGTACAGCAGCATAGCTGATGGCTGTAGAGGATGGCTAAAGGGGTACAGAAAGGCTGAAGAAGGGAAAAGACACAAGAGCCTTTTAATACATTTTAGCAAAGCATTTTTGTGTCTGTTTTATGGTGCTACGTTTTGTGGCAGTTATTCATATAGTTTGTCAGCCGAACCTTTAAGAACTTCTGGTTTCTCACTTGCTAGTTTATGTTGCAGTTTAAACCAACCGTTTCATTTTCCCATTATTTTTTTTCCACTGGGATCATAGCTTTCAAGGCTGTTCCCGCATTCATCCTTACTGATATTTACCAATATCCTCATTGATTTCAGTTCCTCTGCTCCTTCCTTTTACTCAACACAAAATGCTCATTAGCTGTCCACTGCTATCTAGCCCCTTTTCCTTCCCTGCTAGGGACCATCTGATCGTATGTCTCAGATAACTTTAAGCTACTTCAGAAAATACTGCATTCAAATGCCTCCAGTTTTGAAGCCTCTCTTGTTACATTTCCTTCAGCTGTACATTGGCAGATCAAAGAGGCAGAAATCATTGCCAGCTTGAGATAAAATATCTCCATTGCATCTAAGCACAGCTCATTGCATATAAGCACAGACTATCTCGTATTTTGTCTATTCTTTTCCTGTGGCTGCTGTCGCTACTAACCCATTCTTCAGTTTCCTATCTCATTCCTATCTCAAAAGCTCTGGCTACTGAAAGGCACTAAGAGGACTCTGAAGTTTATCTTTACAGCAGACCAACAAGCTCCAGCCTTTCAAAACGCAGGATCAGCAGGAGGGTGTTCCTGTTGTTCCTTCCTGAAGCAAGCTTAAAGCAAGCAGGGAGTTGGGCAAAGATGTGAATTACACTCATACGGATGGCACAAATAATTGAATGGAAGCATTCTCAGTAATAACTGCAGTTAGCTCAACAAGCAAGATAGGTGCCTTGGGCGTATAATCCAACTCCTGTTAGCCTGGGTGCTCACTTAGGGTTAGTTATGCCCCCTAACAGCATGCTTTGCTTTCCATGTAGATTTTAGTTACCAAATTGAGTTGTGTTTTAATAGGAGCAGATCAAAGAAGATGCCTGTTTTCAAATCAGAAACAAGTTGATATAAAATGTCAGTGCCACATTTCCTGGTGCAAGGTGCAACCTCTGCATCTAGGAGGTCTTCCTACAAAGGCAGAGCTCCCAGCCAGGAGGGAGGTTTAGGCATACACAGGTTACTACCAAGCCCATCCTAGTGTCTTCCAATGTGTTCCAGTAAACCATGTTTAAATTAAGATGATTGATTCACTAATTAAATCTTATGTGTTTTCTTTTTTTTTTTCCTAGATAAATGAACTTCTTAATAGTTCTGTTTTCCAATAAAAAGAGTTTTGCTCTAAATTTTAAAGCAACTGTAAAGCTCAATACATTTGACAATCAGCCTATTACTTAAGGACCTTAATGTAGATTAGGTTACTCAGACCCAACTCTTCCAAGTTTTGATCAGGAAAGAAAGTAATCAAATGTTTACTAAGCAGGACTATATCAAACTGGATTAATCCTTACCATAATTTTCCTAGACAGAAGTGTCACTTCCAACTTGGCCTTCACCTCTGCTAAGGAAGTTCTTGCTATCTGTGTTACAAGCAGAAGAGCCGTTCTGCTGTGCAAGGAGGAAATCAGCAGAGCCACAAGTTCTGCACTCAGAATAAAACCGAAGTCTCAGAAGAGGAGATGAAGTTGACGGACCACATTCAGAAGTTCCAAGAAGCCAGTTTGGTTTGAAATAGACCATATGGCAGGGAAGTGTTAGCGTGGAATTGAAACAAAAGTCCTCCATGCTGCAGCTTTCACAATGTACGAACTCTGTATTTTTATCTAACTGCTGACTACACCCCAGCCAGAGGTACCTCTTCTTGAATATTACTGTCTTTGTCTATGCCTTCAGACAGCTGCACTGAATTTCCCAGTGACGCCTGCAGTTCTGACCTCTACAATGAGAATCTAATAATTCTTCCCATCTGTCTGGGTGAAGAGCTGTGGTAACCAAGTGTTTCCTCTGAAGAAGCGTTTTCCCCTTCTTCATAGCTGCACGCTGACACAGCATTGGAATTCTTTGGGTGAACAATACACACTGCAGAATCTCCTTTTGGAGTGTGGGGATCGTAGGTGCCAGCACTCTCTCACCTTCCCTAAGAAGTAACCTGGAGTAACTGAGAGGTAGCACAACCTTATCCTCTTGCCAGCTTGCACTTTGGATAATTGCACCCTTGCAATTTGCTTGTATCCCCCTTGCACAGTGTGCCATTCACTTCCCATCAGAGCCATGCAGTTTGCTGAGTGGTTAAGATGCATTTCACCAACAAGATGGTGGAAAAACAATATTTTTGTGCGCCTGTAATTGTGGATTACATATAGGCAATAGGCATCTGAGAAAAAAAAGGAATGTGAACTAACTGAACACAGCCTTGAGTCTCTAGGCTATGAAGAAGCCCCTGCATCTGTTACTGAAATTCGATTCCTGATGAAACACACACCACACAGGCTCCGGATCACACCTTAAGATCAGAAGAGAAAACATCAAAACACCAGACAGAGCTCAGTCTATCTCATGGCTCGCTTGTCTCCCTTTAGGATAGAGTATTCCACAGCCAGGGAATCAGAGTCCTGTTTATCCTGAGAGATCAAGCCAGAGGGATTTCCTTGCACACCACAGCTCTGGGCTCCTGGCAGTAGGAGGCTGCTGTGAGGCTGTGACAGCCCAGGCAATCTGAGCTGCCGGGGCAGCCTGTGAGAGCCCTTCTGCTTTGTATTGCTCACACCAGATCTCATGGGAGCGGCATCAGCAATGACCCGCTGCATATCTCCCTCTGTGAGGGTCAGACACATCACCACAGCACTTAAAAATATACTTGCGTAGATATTACCTCAGGGCTTTATGCATTCTAGTTACAGCCCTGTAAACCCATCCACAACCCATTCACAATGACTTGTTTTGTGAGTTAGCATTATACTTCTCACCATCTACTAAGATGGGCAGTACCACTCTTAATTCAATGCTAACTCATACGAAATGAATATTTCTCTCCTAAAGCCTAGGAAGAAGGTACACCAATACCCCAAATTAAGCAAAAATAAAAGTCCATTACTTTGTTCCTTCATGTAGACCGTAGGAGACTTGAATCACCAAAACCTGTCCCCTCCCTCCCTTAGAGGTCTCTGAGGTGGGCACCCAGCCCCATGAGTCAGGTTGTGTCAGCTGTGCCCAGCTGTGCTGCCCACAGGGCCAGCTGCTCTTAAAGCACCTCCGCAGTCTGTTCTGTATTTCCCTCACGTTATGTTCTCCAACACTTGTGGCCTTTTGCTGGCTCATTGATAGTAATACTCCAGGAACTCTTATCAGATATATTTATTACCCAGGTTGTAATGTTTTGGGAAGGCACAGGCTGGCTTAAGTTCAAAGGAGGACCACAAAAATGGAAAATAAGCCCTGAGGGTGATTATTTCAGGAACCTGAGTAATGCGCCTTACTAAAGAGATGGTTGAAAAAGGCAGCGTGATGAGTGGGTGGTGAGACTCACAGCTGCAAAAGGTGTTGTAGCACAGAGCTCCTCAGTTCTGCAGAGCAAGCTCGTTTCTTGCTGTTGATGTGAGACCCTCCAGCAGTACGTAGATGGGATACATTTATGAGGGGATAGGGTAACTGATCACCAGGGCAGAGTGTGGGGGCATCAGTAAACTTGTCATTGTTTGAGGTTTTAAGAAGAGAAGGAAGCCGTGCTACTTCATCAGGGCATGCAGAGCAGAGAACAGGACTTGTGACGGACGTGAGGCAGAAGGATCTTGTGGCCACTGTTTTGAATCAATAACATATGTAAATCCCTTGTTCCTGCAACACTGTCTGTGAAGGTTAGCAGTGGAAAGACGTGTTCAGATCATAGTGTGACCTAAGAATATCAGAAAACGAGGTGCTGCAACTTGTGTTACCATTAGTGGATTGACTTGGATGCAGAACAACATTAACAAGAAACAACAGTGGTCCCTTTTAGCCCCAGGGAGACAATGCAGCCTATGCCAGAGCATAAAGCAAGAAATCTAAATACATTTTGACATGTAGACCCTTTGTTCAGTGGTTATTGGTACAAAACTGACACTACGAAGGACAAAATGAAATCACCTGTTCCTCTTTATGAATCTTGAACATCTCTCATCTTCACAAGAAAGTGACAGAAGAGACTGTACTAGGGACAGATGTGATTTTGTAACTGTGGCTGAGGAAGCAGGGTTCACCTCGCTTTTAAAAGCAGTAGCTCCACACTGTTAGCTGGAGGCTGTCAAGGGGTCAGCAGATAGAGAGTATTTAGGGAATCTGGAGTGGAACTGATGCTGTGGAGAACACAAGGTTAGTTGTTCTTAGTGCTTAAGGAAAACAAAAGCTTGCTTTCTTCTGGAAGATTTGTTGCCCTGTGGAAGATTTGTGGAGGCCATGATGAGAGTTTTAGTTGGAGTACTCTCCTTACTCCTTTTCATGGCTCTTTTGTTCCTGAGCTGTTGGGATGCTTATTGTAGCTGTTTGATGGAACTCAGCTTCTGCAGAGGAGGTGAAGAAGACATTTTCCATCAGTTTGTAGTGAGGGGCCTAATAAGTTCTTCCTCTCTATAGTTCATGTTCTTTTATTGTATGAAGTTATAGTTGTAACTTCTATTTAAAAATCAAATGGTGATGTTAGATGGAACTCTCCATTTCTAACATTTTTACTGGGAGCTGTGCCTACCCTAAAAGTGATCATCGGAGAGGGGTTTGAGAAAGACATACAACTTTGCCTAGACTTCACAGACTTAAGCTGGAGACACAAGGGGGAAAATAGCAGGAAAAAATTAATGTCTCTATATATATATGCACCAGACTGACACAATCAGTCATATGGCGCTGCTCTGGATCAAAGGGGAAGAGCCTAGTGTGAGATTAAAGGGGGGATAATTGCAGGCAACCGGAAAGTTTTATAGTAGAGGTGATAATAATATACAGAAGAGGTAGGAAACTGCAAGGAACAGAAATGAGGATAAAATGCAAATAAAAGAGATCTTTTGATCCTTCTGGCTTTCTCCCTCTATAACAGAATTATTTTATCACCTGCTTACTTCATTTCCCTTCCACTTTCATCTTGCTTTCCTCTGATAACTTCCTAGTTCCTCTCCCTGACTCAACAGCAGCTTTACCTCCCTGCACATGGCTCGTAGCAGTGCTGTGCAGGATGCATCTTTGTCGAGGGCTGACCCTGAATATGAAATGTCTTCACTCAGAGATTGCAGTTCTCGTTTTGGAAAGCATCAGAGCTGATGGGGGGGGGGGAGGGGGAGCTCTGAAAATCACCCCTCATAGCAAGGCACGCAGCGTATGTTCAGGCTGAAATGCCAGAACTCCTGCCCACCATGCTGGGTGAGAACATAAGCCTTTAGAAGAAAGAAAACCCAAGAAAGAAGTAGCCTGGGAATAGAGACCAGGAGTGGGATTTTTAGAGTACTTTTGGAAATTTCTGATTTTTACCAAAGCCGAGGAAGTAAAAACCATTTCCCTTTCTCCCTCCATTCCTTACTCTGTATCCTCTTTGCTTTCCCAGGTCAAGAGGTCTGTGAGCAGAAGGAAGGAACCCTGCCCTTTCTGCAGAGGACATCATTTGAGTCTTCTAACAGAAATGCCAGCACTTGAGCACTGCAAAAAGCCTACTTGGCCCCAGCTAAAAGCTCAGACTCAATATGGTTATGTGAGTCACCACTTTACTGCTGCATACCTCCAGCTTGAAGGGAAATAATGGCAATGGTACTAGTATACAGTAGAGTAAGAAGCCTGCAAGGAGCAGAACAGAGGAGAAAAACAAGGAGGGGTGAAAAGAAGAGCCTGTTTCTGCTCTAATATGGCTAGAAGCTTTGTTGATGTCCTGGAAAGGGCTAAAAAGCATTCTGTTTGTCTGGCAGCGATATCCGGGGGTGGCTTGCTCTCTGCTCCTTCTGGGGTGAGATTTTAGCTTTAGCTCGAAGGGCTCCTGTGTTTGTGTTTGCAGTTCCAGCTCCGTGGGCAGATGAAGACATTTCTGGTGTACTCCCATTTCTGGGGGTGCCCTGGAAGGATGGCTTTGTAGGCAGCGCTCTTCCTGACTCTGCTAAAAGCAAGGCTGCAGGAGGGAATTTGGTATGGCTTCTGTAGTGAGATTCCAAACACCCTTGCTTGTATGGGTAATGCTGGTGAGGGTCTTGCTGCTTCGAGGGCTGAGGATGTCCTGTACCAGCTGTGGGGCGGGGGATGGCAGGTTGCAGAGCCAGGTGCATTGATAGAGCAGGAGGCAGGGATGGAGGGGCAACAGTCAGAGTCACAACATGACATTGTGCCTGCTGCAACAGAGGTTAGGGCTGGGTTAAGACTGCAGTGAACCCTGTTCTGCTCCTCATGGCTCTGGGGCTTTGACAGTTCACTCCTGCTGAAGCTGGTAGCAGCTGCACTGTGACCTGAAGCAGGCTCACTACTGAGGGACTTAAATAACAATATCTGGGATTTCACTTGTTGACCAACTTGCTGGTCCTCTGGGGTCTAAGTAGGGTGGGTGAAATAGCTTGGGTGATACAAATGAGTACTTGGAGGCAGAGCAGTGAAGATGCTGTGTGTACATGGCTCACTGTGATGGTTGTGTTAAAGCAAGCAGGGGAAATGGGGCAATGAGGAGAGCAGCAGCAAGGCACGAGGTATGCACATTCACCTACCAGTCAGTCAGGTGCGCTTAACCACAGGGAGAGGAAATCTCTTTTGCCTTGTGCGGAACAAGGTAGCTCAGTATTAGTGACAAAAGGACACAGGTATGTCTCTGACTGCATTGATCTGGAAGGAGATCGCTGCTGCTGCTGCAGTTGCTGCTGTTTTTGTGAGGAATTTTGCCAAATTGTTCCCCAAATTTAAGAACAGTCTGATAGACTAGTCATGTTTTAGTGATGCGTAAGATGCTGAGCCAGTTAGTGTGCCCAGATGGACATGAAAGACCAACGGCATCCTGGCTTGAATCAGCAGTAGCACAGCTAGCAGAACCAGGGGGGTGATCGACACTGGTGAGGCTGCACCTCAAGTACTGTGTTCAGTTTTGGGACCCTCACTACCAAAAAGACACTGGGGCCCTGGAGTGTGTCCAGAGAAGGGCAATGAAGCTGTGAAGGGTCTGGAGCACAAGACTTATTGGGCCAGCTGAGGGAACTGGGGTCATTCAGTCTGAAGAACAGGAGGCTCAGAGAAGCCTCTAGTGCTCTCTACTGCTCCCTGAAAGGAGGTGGGGGTTAGCCTGTTCTCCCACGTAAAAGTGATGGGATGAGAGGTAATGGCTTTAAGTTGCGCCGGGGGAAGTTGGGTTGGATATTAAGAAAAAATTATTCTCAGAAAGAGTGGTAATGCACTGAAATGGGCTACCCAGGCGGATGGTGGAGTCATCATTCCTGGAGGTGTACAAGAAACTTGGAGATGTGGCACCGAGGGATGTATTTTAATGATATGGTGGGGATTAGATGGTTGGATTAGATGATCCTAGAGATCTTTTCCAAACTTAATCATTCTATAATTCTCTGCAGGATTTTGCATGCTGAGGAGTTAAACACGAAAATTAACAGGGCCGGGAGAGGCTCTCGGGGTTGTGCTCCCCTCCCTCTCAGGGCTCCCCACAGCCGCTATCCCACTAGCCTGGCCGTGCCGCTGCCTTTTGCCAACTGCAGCTTCATTGCAGGCCACAGGAGGTCAGCACTATACAAGTTTGCAGTTGGCGGTGATCGGGCCTCAAGTTCTGACGGGCGCGGAACGTTCAGTTCCCACCTACGGCGGTGAGACTGGCAGGCAGTCAGCGGCATTCAGCAGCAGCCTCGGCCTGCTCTTATCTTTGTTCTCATCTGTGATGAAAAAGATTGGTTTGTAGTTATTTTTCCTTTTTCTGTGTGTTCTCATTTTCGAAAGGTATTTGGGGAAATTGGTTTCTAAGCCAAGTTTACTTTAGTTTGGTGGATCGGTGACTTGCAGTCAGATTTAGACACCTCAGGCTATGCTATAGCTTGGTCAATAACGAGCTTGGTAGTTTAACCCAAACCTTGGTAGTGGTTCATCCTCGCTTTTTCCCTGCCCCATCCATAAGGTTGGTTTCCTTGTTGTTCTTTATTTGTTTGATTGATTGATTGGTTGGTTTCCTTTTGTTTGACAGCTTCAGAGCGGGACACCGTGCTATAGTGGCTACAGGGCAAAGCTAAGACATTTGCCTTGCCTTAAAACTGATGTGTTTGAAAACTCTTCTCCTTCCCCAGTGATTGTGAGGGGAAAAAAAATAATAGATTTTATCTGTTCATGGTGGGAACATCTGGAAGCTGTAAGACAGGAAGGTGCAAATTCTTCCTTTCTCCGTTCCAAAGCTAAATTTAGAACAAAAATCTGAATGTAGTGTTTACTTTTATTAGCTAAAAGAATAAGTGTAGCTTATGTGAGAAACACTGAAAAATCAGTAATTTCCATTCAGGCAACGATCTTTTTGGAGCAGCAAAGTTTATTCATTATTGCAATAATGGCTGCACGCACCCTTGTGGCAAGGGTGGAATTGCACACCTTGTCAGCAAAATCCATGCTGTTACATACCCTCTCTCCAAAGTGTGTCACATCTCTTCTGGCACTCCTTGGCTGAGCATCTCCGGCTCACAGCCTACCCGAAGCAGTTGCTAAGGTACACTTCCATATAAGGTCTATCACCCACCTGTTGTTTTCCATTTTTCAAAGGGGGACAGGAGGACAATGTATGCTAAGCCCACCTGCGGTTCCCCATTCATCAAGGGGGACAGGAGGACAAGGTATACTAGGCTCTCCCTACCCTACCTATCCGCCTCGGCTACTATTGGTGTCTACCCACCTGGTCAGAACGTTCTGAAAAACAAAGTACTTGGCGTACTCACTCTACCCTGTATTAGGCTCTGCCTCAACAGCTCTGTGTGAGAACAACCCCTGCAGCCACTTTGTAAGGGAGTCTAGTAAAGGCCTAGCTTAGTGCTAGAAGTTTTCTGCTGCAAAAACACAATCTCTCACAGCTTAGACTTCAAACTAATAAGGCCGAATTTATAACTGAAATATTTTTCTTGGCACCATAAGAAAGAGTGGGAGGGAGGGGAAGAAAAAAATTGACAGCTTAAGCAGATAAAATAGAAAATAATGCATTCATTTAAGGGGAACCAAATACTACTGTTCCTGAAGTAGCACTTTCATTGCTAGAAGGTGTTTTTCAGTGCAACAAGTTCCTGTCAGGATCTCACACAAGAAGCAAGGCCATAACATAATGATTTTGTAACACTACACTTGGAGAACAGGTCTTGAAGGCACTGATGTAGAAAAAGATGATGGTAACATTTGAAATATAAAATGTGCAGAATACTTCAAGAAAACCTGTTTTCTTGCCGCCAGGAGTATTTGAATCCCAAATTAGAATTAATTTGAAATCTATTATTTTGGTTAATAGAAATGAATTCAGAGGAAGTTATTAATGCGTGCAGAGAAAGGATTGTTCTGGCTCAATGTTTTGTAAGGTATGTTGAAGGTACGAAATACTTCCAAACCAAATGCACGTGAGGTAGTCGCTTATTTATTAAAGCTGTCCAGAATGAGCTCAAAAAGGGCCACAAGCCTGTGGGGAAGTGGAGAGAGTGAAGGTATTCAACCTTACACTACACTGAAATAGCTTCTCTTTAATGCTTCTGCTTTGTATAGAATTACAAAGCATGTCATTTGCATAAAGCTAGCTGTAGTGGTCGGTGTGCCTGTCTTCAGAAAGATCAATCACAGCAGAGATTATTATCTCTTAGAGTGGCATTTAATTAGTGGGATTTAATCTGAAATAGCACTAAATGCTTCCTTGCTACTTATGATTTCAAAATCCTTTTTATTTCTGGATGAGCCGGCAGTGGAATCACCTAGTCACCAGTCTCCCATGGTGCAGGTTGGACAGCTCTGGGTACCTGCCTGGCAGGAGGCATCTCCGAAGCTGACGGACTGCTCCAGCAGAAGCCCCCAAGGAGCAGCTCTCCCAGCAGCTCAGGAGGGGCCGTTCAGACTAACCCGACTGGCAGCGGTGGGCAGCGGGATGGAGGCCCTTCGCTGAGCTGTTCTGACTGCCTGGGAGAACAGGTGAGCTCAGAGATTTCCTTACTAGAGACGGAGAACTGCTCATCCATGTGTGTGGTGAGGTGTCGCTGGCAGGGAGAAAAATATGAACCGAAATGCGATTAAACCACTCATTAAATTTAATAGCCCTGCTAGTTATATTGGAGTTGGCTTTGCAGCAGAGGGTAGGAATGCATTAGGAAAATTTAAATATGACCTAACAAAGCTAGTAGGGAAGTTGAGAGTTTGGACAGAACCAGTATTAATTTATACCCTTTTTTGGGAACGTCCAAGTTGGAACTTGCAAGTTGGAAGTTGTAGCTTCATTAGGTTTGCCATGAGAAAGAAGGCTTATCCTGAAGCTTTGGCTGTCAGGAATGTTTCTTGGTGTACACGGGGAAGCTGTGCCCCCACTGCTAGGCAAGGGCAGGGCAGGAAAAAGTGCTTGTAGCGTAGTGCATCAGGAGGACCAGTTCTATTGCATAAGCCCAGAAGTGGCAAAGAGTAGTTACCTGCTGAGGGCTGAACTTCACAGTCAGCAGGCCCAAATGTAAAAAGTCCACATTCCTATCCTGTACGTCTTAGCTCATGCTCTGGTGTATTATCTGCTTTCTGATTGAAGGGAGGGGAGTCAGTCCTGTTTGTAATGAAGTTCAAGCAAAGGCTGTCATGGACTTGAGTTGGCCCTCGGTTGATATGCTGCTGTTCGTGACTGTAAAAGAAGTGAAGTCACATAAACGAGTTGCAAAAGTTATACGTATGGGTTTTATTACATGAATAACTTGACATACTCCTCAGTAGTCGGTTACAAGTGCATTTAATTAATGTTTTGTGGACATCATAACAGTCGGAATATTTCAGCTGAACAGTCAGTATTTGGCTGAAGTCAAGCCAGTGCAATTCATGATATAACCATAAACAGGAAATTACAGGTCTACAATGAGGTTAGGCTAGATAGATAGCAACAGCATATTTATTGTCACATCAAAGCATTACAAAGTATGAAAGCCCAAGATTTCAACTATCTCTAAAATGGTATTTGTACAAACCTGTTGTAGATAGCTAGATGGAAGGATTCATCACATCGGTAATGCATCGCGTCTCTCTCTATTTTTGGAAGTTATTTCAATATCCAAAACTATTTGGGGCAACAAGAAGAAATGTAAACATCTGATGGTCCTTTGAAAGTCCATTCTGAGAAAATACATTGTGTGCCACAAGGGAAAGTGCATCCTAACTGGTGTGTCTGCTATGGCCAGTTTGACTCTCGGATTCACATAGCACCACGGATTTATCCATTTCTGCAGTAAAAAGTTACAAAATCTTTGTATTGACTCAGAAAAGAGAAAACAAAGTCAAAAGATTTTTTCTTCTTCTTTCTTTAGAGGAACAGCAGTTAAATAAAAAACCCACCCAACGTTTAAACAGTTACCTCTTATGTACAAAGGAACCAAGAGCTAGCAAAGCGCATAGCCAGTGAACAGTCTTTATTATTTTTTTCCTTCAGCTTCAGGTACCCGAACGTAGGAATTTATGTACAGGTGGACAGCTGTCCACAGAAGTAATAATCAGAATGCTTCTATTTGGCTAAAAGTTGTATAAAAAAACACACTTTTTTTTTTTCTTTCAAATACTTTCCAAATATATATATATATATATATATATTAAAAGTATTCAGTATTTCCATTAGTGCCAGAGTTGGAAGCTCTTTCTCATTTAAAAAGTTACCTTTGAGATCGTTAAGTGATGCCAAAGCCCGAGCACTGCGCTCAGAGTTCTGCAGTGAGGGACTGCAGCTGGAGCCACAGCAGACCCGCAGGACAGCACGGGTTGCAGAGAGATGCAGCAGTGTCCTTCTGTTGCTGTTACAGGCCACGTCCTGGTAGGAGGATGTGCCAGCTCCAGAGAGACCCGCAGCACACTGAGCGCCCCACAGCTCCACGTGCCCCTCCTGGGGGCAGCTCCTCTGTTGGTGTACCTCCTACAGCCATGGGAGCTGTGGCTGCCGAGACCTGGCCTCAAGCATTTGCATCGTGTCGCTGGGTTCTCTGCATCGCATCGCAGGGGCCCTGGTAAGGAACATGCTTTTCTATTAAGCACTGCATTATTTTTCTTAAAGAAGGACAGTGTTTAAACCAAACCAAAATCCAAAATCCTCCAGAATTCTGGAAATATTCTGTATGCAGACAGCTGGGATGGTCAGGTAGCTCAATAAATGGGGAAGCATCATTTCCATGCTAATTCTTGTAAAGAATATAAAACGAAGGGCCGCAGCCCATCAAATACAAATACGTACTGCAAAAATATTTCTCAGTCAAGCATAACCTAAATGAATGCACATCTCTGGATAGATAAAAATACCACTGCTGCCATACTAGTATCAAATATTTGAATAGGTTGCATATAAAGAAGAAAGATTTGATTTAGTCCACTCTTGCTTTTACTTTAAAGCAAGGATCCTTTTTTTTTTTTTTTTTTTTTTTTTTGGTCTTATTTCCTGCAAGATAAGCCATAAGAAACATACTTTATTCACTGACCAGACCGGGCTGATGAATATTACAGCAACAACCTGAAATGTAAGTAATAACATTGCATGCAGCACCTTTTTCCTTCATTTTATTACAACAGCTACTAGAACGAGACCTCCATTTTTCACCTCTCCTAATTCCTTCTAGCAGGGATACACTCAGACCAGGGCCTGAGCCTTCCTTTCCCTAAGCCACACCGTGCTCACCGTGAAGAACTGCATGCTGCGAGTGCTGCCGGGCACCTGCAGCCAGAGCAGGCTCCTGGGAGCTGCGTACCAGAGAAGTAAGGGCAGATCTGGGGCTGTGGTGGCCAGAAAGGCTCTCACGAGGGGACAGTGAGGGCTGGGCTGTGAACCCAGTCTGCAGTGACCTCCTCCTTGGCATAGCTTCTTCCTGCACTGCTGCAGACTCCCACTGACCCCGTGTGAGGCAGCAGCTGCTGGTCCCGCTCTGCTGCCCGACTGTGGAAGAAGTGCTGGAGCTGGAGCAGCAGCCACAGCCCAACTGTGCTGGGCCCAACCTGGTCTCAGTCACAGGTTTCTGCTTCAGCCACGACCCTGCTCACAGCTCCTTGGGCCCCGCAGCTCCCCCATCGCACATCTTGCCTTTGTAAAGCACAGAAGCAGGACAGGAGAGAATTACATGCTAAAAAAGATGAGGAGCACCTTAATCTCCTGGAGTTTGGGAGTTACTAACATTGAGGAAAAGGCTAGATTTAACCACTTAGAGACAGTTTGCTGCTGGATGAAAATGCATAGTTTATACATATACATTCATTTACATAGATCAAAGGAAGTCTCTCTGCTATGTAGTTTAATCACCACCTGCCTTCAACAGAAATGTGATCTGACAAAGCTACAGGAGGGCAATTAAGCACGCATCTGTGGGTTGATGGGAACTCAATGGTGTTTCCCAAATAAAGCCGTTTCTTTTTCTTGTTGCCTTATTTCGAGATGCTTTTAAGTAGTTTTTCATTCAAAAATTGCTGTCTCTTCAAAAAATGTGTAACGTAACTGGGAATTGTGAGATTCCAGTTCGGTTCTGGCCATCTGAGTGTTAGTGTGCCCTGCTCCGAGGTGTGTGGACAAACATAGCCCTAAGAGACAAGCAAGCAGACCAACAGAAATCTGTTTGTAAATACAGCAATGAACTAGATTAAAAAGTGATTCCTTTGAAACGCTGAAATTCCCGTTCAGTAGTAAGTAGTGCTTTGATGCTTTTTTTGGCAATAGCTAATTCTTTGAAAACTCCATGAATTTGCTCACAGCTTTGATTTCACGCTTTGGAACCGAGCTGCTTCCCGTGAGGAATGTCTGTTGTCCTGAGCATCCCCGAACACACAACAGTGATAGAATAGGTGGGATGGACCTAAAAACAAGCAGGAAACCTGGGTTTAAATGATCTTGTTTAATCTTGTTTTCCATTTGTCCTTTTCCATCTTCTTTCTTTCAGAAGAAGAAAAATTGCCTTCTCACTAAATCAGGGTGACGTGCAACAGAACATGAAGCAGAACACAAAGACTTTTACTAATCAGAATGTTCTGAAAACAGTTAATGACTGTTCACGATTCCTCACGTTCATGTTTCTTCATGTTCTTAGTTTTTACTTTAGAATAAAGTTATGAGATGACTTAGATCCTTATTTGAACTGACCATTCACTTGGGAATGGAAAAGTAAGAAGATTCTTTTTCCACACAAATACTGAATTTTAAAAGTGCAGGAGGATGAGATTTCTTCTTTCTAAAAGCCAGTGACCAGAAGCAAACTGTTCATTTCCTGAATTATTCAAATAATTTGAGAAGAAACTATTACTTTTCTCTGTTTAGAAGAAGTTACTCTGTCAAATGCAAGTTTAGTGCATTAACAAACTCAGGAGCCAGTGCTTAGCAAACTAAATACTTTCAGTAGTCTTCTTTCACGTTTCACATGAAAGCACATGCTTTTTAATATTTAATCTCAGTTATTTCCAGAGATGTTAAGATACTAACGTGCTCATTGCTAATTTCACAACTGTTTTAAGAAATTGATCAAAACATTTGAGTGTCATCACTTGCACTAAGGAGGACTGCCTACGTATCTGAAGTCTGTTGGAAGTGCTCTTGATTCAGCGTGCAAAATCAACTCAGATTGGACCCAAAGACTTTAAATCCTTTTCTTTTTCATGGAAAGTAACAGCAAAATTCCTAAAGAAATTTTGGAGGGCTCAAGTCTGTACATTTTTCACCTAACACCTGTGGCAGTGCAAAGGTATTTGGATGAGTTATGGCTGGGCTCCTATGATTTCTGCACTTTTCTCCTGCCGCCAGTGCAACAAGGAAGACAGGGAGGGAGATAACAAAGTTCTTCATGGTGGCATTTTGCTGTTCTGGGAGGGGTTTTAGCTTGAGAAACAGCATCTGCTGGCTGATGTTTAGCCACGTGCAAGTGGCCAGCAGTGGAAGCACGTCACCTACATCTGTGCTGCTGCCTCAGACTGGCAGGATCAAATGAGATTGCCAGTATCAGGTACTTGCAGAAGTCTCCTCTCTCTTTTCAACTTTCCTTCAAACACATGCAAGAACGCAGAAAGCAGCTGGGCAGCAGAGCTGTGTGTGTGCTGCCTGAACAACCGCCATCCATCAGAGTCCCTTGGCCCTGCTTATCTTTTGTAGTTGAAGCTGAGGCTGGCTGAAACAATGACAAGATGATGCATTTGCAGCTCAAGCTGGGATTGTCTTCACACTGTGAGGCTGAGCCATTCACTTCCGCTGGCACCTATGGATGCAGGAATGAGAAAGCAGAGCGTCTGACGGCTCTGAAGAGGGCCAGGGACTCTGCTGCGTGGCTGACAAGGAGCTTTCACAGGGATTTCCATCTCCCACCAAAGACTGAGAGCCTGTGTGTACAGCTAGGGAGAGTGCTTCATCACGTGAAGGAGGAGGCATCACAGCCCCTCGTCCCCTTCACCGCCCAGCTCTGCAGGATGGGTGCCGCAGAAAACCAGTACCAGCTGTGATTTGGAACAAACACGGTTTGGACAAAGTACAAATGTCTTTATCTTTCAGCATACTCCACAAAATTTCAAGGGATTCTGTGCAGGGGCAGAGGAATTGGTTTCCATTTAAAGCACTGAAACTGGCATCTAAAAATACTTATATTAACCTACATGTGGACAGTGTTAGGGTCCCATGCTTGACAACAACATTCTGAGGAAGATGAGTTCTTCATTAGTGCACTCAGGAACAAGAAGACTGTCTTCAGGACACTGGTTCCCCAAGCTGGAGGGGATAAAGCCAGAAAAAAAACAAGCAGAAACAGCATTGGCTTCTGATAGTGGGTCAGTCATACTCGCCTGAGTGCAGCCCTGCAGAGCCAAGGGCCATCTCAGGCTCATATCAACTGAACTAATACAAGTCTTTTATATAAGCAAATCCAATGGCTCGAGCTTTGTCTCCTGTTTATTCATACTCCATTTATTGATACTCCAATGGATACTCATGTTATCCATAAATATATTGAATTTCCTAAGTAGTAAATCATTTCAGAGGCTATAGTATTTCTCAGCGCTATCAGTAAAAAGATTTCCAATCTAAATAGTTTATTTGCTACATTTTGTGGAACTTGCATTTTTATAAAAACATCTTAGTTTCACGGTTATTTTCTAGGTAAAACTAGAGTAACAAAAATGTTATTGTTTTGTATATCAAAAATAAATGGCCCAACAAGTGACAAATATATAAAGTGCAATGCAGAGCACATTAAAGCTCCACAAAAGTAAATTTACACTGTAAGAGAAAATGCTCTGGTTCTAACAATAATGCAGAAAAAAGAACTTCAATTTACTTTATACTCTCCAAAACAATATCTGATAGGAATCAAAGGAAAATCAATATATGCAGGCAGGTATTTCCCTTTCGTGACTAAAAAGAGACAAAAGGATGCATGGATACTGTTGTCTTATGCAAGCAGCATGTATGAGAAGTTCTGTATTAACACCGGGCAACTGGGCTCTTGTTTTTCTACAGACTCATAACGTGTGCTAAGTTCACTCCTGTCTTCATTGGAAATACTTCTAAAATATAAAATATAAGTAGCAGATGACTAGGAAGTATAACTGCTTTTTTTCACACAGTGTAAATAATCATAGTGCAATCGATATTCTCCTTCTCCAAGTACGTTACGAACCCTTCCCCACCAGGCCCCAGCATTCCCCACCACCGTCCTACTGGCACTGTACTCCAGAGACCAAAAATCTGCAAGAGGAGATGGATCTTCCTATTTAGGAAAGTTCCACTATCAGGACAAGAAATGTATCCTGTTTCTCTGTGGCCCAGAGATCTACAGAGAGAGAGAGCACCTCCCCATTGTGCATTACCTGAAATTACCCCAAATAACATCAGCTTGGCTCCAGGGTGTACCTGAGATCAGGGCAGGACTGAGGTCCCCAGAGGTTGCTCTTCATGTCCCATTACTCCTCCAGTACCCGCTTAGCAAAACCATGCCACACTTAAAATATAGTCTTATGGCTCACGGGATATAGGATTATTGATATAACTCCTGCTTTTTTCCCTACAAAATCATTTTCATATCAAAATCAATGCTGTTTTAATGGTATTCCAGGAGTACTGAGCGAGCAGGTACCAGTGCAGCTGTAGGGGTTTGGTGTCCAGGCCCCTACTGAGACCACAGCTGAGGCAGGCGGGCCAGGGCCCCATTACCGTGCCTGCCACATGAAATGCAGAGCTAGCAACCCATGAAGCAACGCTCTGATACAGCCTTAGGCATTTCATACAGGCCTGTGCTTTCAGGAGGGATCCAAGCCAGCACAACCTAGGATAGATCTCTCCAGGCCCCAGCAAAAAGAACAGTCTGGGGGCAAGGGCAGGAGCCCCGGCTTGGGCCCACCCAACCTGCTTTGAAACGGCAGTGCTAGGCAAAACCATAGGGCAGTCCCATTTCACTCTCTGAAAAGAACATCCATTCTTTCCCCTAAAGAGCACGGGGTGACCTCCCATCGGGTGGCCCAGAGGATGCGAATGGTTTGGTGCATGCAGCAGCTGATGGCAGTGAGGCCACGACGGGCTGGCAGCCATCTTGGATCCTGCTCTGAGAAACCTCCTTCCCAGGCCTGGCAGTAGTGGGATGCATGGCACACCGAACACCACGTGCCAAGCAGCTCTTAAATCCACCCCTAAATGACACATCCAACCTACAGCCATTCTGGTATCACTGGAAACCCACCAAGGCCTTCTAGCAGCAGTGAGCACATCTCTAGGTACATATCTACCCCTCTCACAAAGCCTGATTGCACATTTCTCATTTCCAGCACTCAGAAGGGGAGACGCACAGCTCCGTAAGTCCCAGTGCCAGTGGGAACAATCATATGGAGGAAAATCCAATGCCTCTTCTCTACAGCTGCCACCCACAGGAGCAGTCCTGGTCACTGAAGTTACCCACATGGCTAATGGCAGCTCTCCTGAGAAAAAAATGGAATGCATCAAGCATCAGCTCCTTACAGTGCATTTTGCTCTTAATTGTGCAACAAGACATCTTACCAAACTTGTAAATGAAATCAAAAGAGACCTCTGTAATCGACTGCTTTGGGCTCATGCAAACTGCAGAATGAGACATGTGGTGTGGGACCTTGGCTACAGGCAAGGTTCGTGCAGGCTTCACAAGGTGCTCTACTTAGAACAACACCTTCTGCTCTTCCTCTCCTCCTCAGACTAATTAGAAGTAATTCCTGCTGAACTGTTTACATGACCAGGGAGGGAAAAGTGCTTCAGCAACCGAATGAGGACTGTGCTGCAAGGTTTCCTCTGTGCAACCTTATTCTTGAGCCACTAGCATGGGTCCATCAGTCACATGTAGAAACGGCCAAGACACAAGATTCATTCTACTTTCTTTTTCTGAGCAATTTTGTTTCATGTCTTCCCTCCTGGCTCAAGTCTGTTGCTGACGTCTCTCAATCTCAGCTTGTCCTTTGGCCCCTTACTGGAGGAAGTCAGAAGAAATGAACAACCCCCTCTTGTTCAGCAGATGGAATTGCTCCAATCTTTCACTAAAAGATGGATTCTGAGAAGATGACAAAAACAGTAAGCAATGGAAAAACAGCAGTATGTCCTTATTTTACAGCAAAAGCCTAGGATGTACCACGCTGGGCACCCTGTGTTCTGTTTGAAGCAAAATTTACTCAGAAGAAGGCATTTTCTTGACATTACTGCAAATTTCAGACTGAAATCAGGTTAAATTATTTTTGTAACCAAGGGTAATTTTTTTTTTCAGTAATCCAAAACGTGTACAGCTTTGTAAAGGTGTTCAAGCTACTTCTGCCAGGTAAGACAACATACCACTATTCTATATAATTTACAGCTTCCCCTCTTCCTTTTGGTTCTTCTGAAATCCCAAATTCTGTTTCATAACTTACAATAAATGTTTATAAAATTATACCAACACGATAATTTCAGAGAGGTACTACGATCCCAGTGCTAAAGAAGCTAGTTTTACAAGAGTGCACATTTGGCAGTGATGTACCCACACACCACTTGTTTCCACAGTTTAGCCCTTCGTAAGTATTGCACCTTGCTAATAAGGCTACTATTTTCATTGCAGTGAAAGTACTGATGTTCTTTAGCACTGGAAAATTACACAGGGACAACATCATTTGTGTCTTAAAAGCACAATATCTTCGTGTTTTAGGTGAACTTCCTTATTTCCTTATGTCCTCAGAGCCCTGTGCCTCCAGGAGCGCTGTGTGCACCACAGGTGGGACAACACTTTCATGCAGTTCACGCACTTCTTCCTGATGTGCTCAGGTAAGTTCCCTTCCACTTGATGGCAAATAATAGACACCTCTTCCCTATCTAAGAAATGCTTTCACATGGTAAAATATACAACTACTACGTTTCTTTTTTCTCGCATTCCCTTTGCAATGCAAAAAACCCTGTGGGGTATAATGTTAGCATGTTCTTTTTTTCGCTTGTAGAAGTAAGAAGTAGTTCAATTACAAACAAAGTACGTTTCAATCAAGCAATCATATAAACAAGAACCCTTTATATTTACAGCATGTTCTGAAAATATTTATACAAATGTATAGGTTTGTACTATATTTAGGTTACGGTTCAAGCTCATTTCCTACATTTTTCTAACAGCTAAAATATCTGTTTTGTATTTGGAACTTCATGAGCGATAGTGTTAAGTGAGATCACGTTCACCAATTAGTGCTTCCTTCCAAGTTTAATAATTCAAGTAGTGACATATTGCTCTTTAAATCTGCCTAGAATACAAAAAAGAAAGAACCAAATTCTCACCCATCTTCCATTCAAATAAAGCTACATCCTGCCTTTACAGCCTTCCTATGGTCCCTGAGGAAATCTGTGTTAACCATATCTCTTTTTCGTTAGCGTTCCCAAGGCATTGTGTATAAACAGTTCAGTAACTTCTGTTTATCTGCACGTTACACACTGTATGCGAATGGCCGCAGGGTATAACATGGTAACATAAAGACTCTGAGGTCAAACATAAATTTTTGAACAGGACTGGTTTTAAATGCAAGTTAGAAAACGCAGCCTTTCCCATTTGGCAAAGATGTTAAAAATGAACATTTAAGCACATCAGAGTCCACGTCTAGCAAGGAAGAACAACAGGAATCTGGATTTAATCTCGAAATCCTACTCTGACAGTGTAATACTGTGTATTGTCCAAAGTAACTTAAAAGCTGAAATAGTATTGGCATTGCTTAATTATTGCATGGGCATTTTAGATATCTCCCATTCACACTGAAGGGAAAATATTCTCGGTGTTATGTGTTATAAAAGCAGAACGCCGGCTTGTCAATGAATTGATCCACTCCCTTACATTTAAAATGAACTCTTGCTGCTAATACAAACAAGAATAGGACCAACAAGGATTTTATTTTGCTTGGTGCCATCAGAAGCAGACCTTGTTCTCGGGTATTTGCTAATGCTTTACCAATTATTTTGCTAAAGGTGTCATAAAGCTGTCATGTATGTACAGCAGCCCAAAATCTCATGCTGCTGCTTTCCAGCAGCCCCCAGCCACCCGCCCGCTAACCCCTGCCAGGCACAGGCTGAATCCACTGCTCGGTGCAGGTCTCAGCTCCGGTGCCATCACCCACGGGAAGATGCAATGATGTGGAAACAGAGGATAAAGGTGAGACTTCACAAACATATCCTGCTTCAAATGCTTTTAAGAAAAGGAGAGCACACCCCTATGGAGGACTTCGATTTAAGCAGGAACAAGCCTCTCTAGTAACCTGCTGGATCTCTACCCATGGCCAGCAATCTTTGCATTTCATGTCCGTATTCTGAGGTGGTTTTTCAGCAAATTTACAGAGGAAGGATGAAAGAAATCACATTGCACTGCCATGCTAACAGCTGTGACTGACTGCCCTGCATCCTGAGCTGGGTGGCTCCAGCTGCTCCCAGCCCACAGCACTGACAGGAAACCACAGCCTGTCCTGCGGGTGGGGATAAATGAAAACCACAGTGTTCTGGGGCAAGGAAATCCACGTCTGGGACAAGAGACAGAGCTGGAATCCGCTCTTAAATGCACGTCCTCTGAGAACTTTCTGGGAAAGCTTTGCTTTCCGCTGTCTGCCTGTTATCCTAGTGAAGGGGAGAAGGAATGAAGAGAGTGATGCAGGTGACAGAACGGTGTGAGGAATCCACGCACTCTCAGACAGCTAATGACCACAGCAGGCTACTGACGTGGGCAAAGCAACTCGAGGGACTGGCCTTCTGCCCTGCTCAGTCACACAGGCCCTGTGGGTCCGGCTCATGCCATGATGGGTATTGATCACAGGCAAGTGCAAAGCTGCACGTTATTTGTGGAAGAGTTTTTGCTCACTTTGCATCTTGCGTAACCCCTTACACTTGTGCAAGGCACTAGAGAATTAGGCACATCAGGGTGGAAACAAATGTTATGAATATGATGACTGGAGTTTGTTATGTCCAGTAGCTGCTATTTCGTAGAGAAGCAGGTAGAACACAATCACATTTTCAAACTGCATTTCTTAGAATACCTCTTCTTCCAGATTTCTGTTGTTGTTTAGGGGTGGAATAAATGGGGACATTTATCTCTCCTGTGAAGAAGGGTTGAGGGAACTGGGCTTTTTTAGCTTGGAAAAGAGAAGGCTCTGGGGAGACCTCATTGTGGCCTTCCAGTATTTGAAAGGAGCATATGAACAGGAGGGAGAATGCCTGTTTACATGGGTGGATAGTGACAGGACAATGAAGAATGGTTTTAAACTGAGACAGGGGAGGTTTAGGTTAGACATTAGGAGGAAGTTTTTCACACAGAGGGTGGTGATGCACTGGAACAGGTTGCCCAAGGAGGTTGCGGATGCCCCATGCCTGGAGGCATTCAAGGCCAGGCTGGATGTGGCTCTGGGCAGCCTGGTCTAGTGGTTGGCGACCCTGCACATAGCAGGGGGTTGAAACTGGATGATCATTGTGGTCCTTTTCAACCCAGGCCATTCTACGATTCTATGACATGCCAAGCAGCTTTGTTCAAGCAAGAAAACAGAAGAAAATGGAAGCTATGCTGCTGATAGCCACTGGGACACTGACGCGGGCAGCTTCTCTAAGCAGCACCAACGGCAGTATGTGGTTACACTGCTAACACAGATCCTTCCATCCTTACACCTCAGGGAGAGGTCCCGGCTCTTGCCATAAGCGCACACACACCCAAGCGCCTGCAGCACACAGACATCGCGTGATGAGCTATGGCCACTCCTCCTGACTTCCTTGGAAGGTCAGAGATGATGGCCTATAAACTATGAGCACAGAAATGATGGGAAGTGGTGGGTACCGATGATGACAAATGAGCAAAGGTTCGAGCTGTCCTTCAAGCCAGTTCCTCCTTGGGAAACAAAGGATCTTACTCCTTCTGGAAGGACTGTGCAGAACTTTCGGACACAAAGCACGTATCAGCAGAACAGTAACAGAGCATGAAACAGCACTGAAGTGATACATGAAAAAATGGAAGAAGTTACTCCAGATGGCGCTTGGTAATGCCAGGACAGGCATCAATCTGAGCTTGAGACCTGAAGCACTGGGGGAGGGCCCCCTGCAGCATAAGGGCTGTGCCACCCCAGGCCACAAGCAAGATACAGCACTAGGAATGCCACAGCCTAAAGATGCCAAACTCATTCAGTATAAACTCTGCTGATTGCCGACGGTGTGAAAATACAGATTGTTTAACTCTGTCCTCGCAGAATTTATGGCGGATGAAGCATTTTCTGGTCTCAAGCTTCCCAACAAAACCTCTCTATCACACCTGATGACTTGCAGCTCTTGTGCCTATACGTAATCTGTATGAAATGTGTACCAAAGGGCGATCTGTGCTGACAACAACACCCATCTTCTGTGCAGAAATCTATAAAGAATAATCTTATTACAATAATTCGTAAAGTGCCCTCAGGAAAGGTGCTCATGATGCCATGGCATTAAGAAAATAACATACATTCTAATACATTATTTTTACAACATCCTCCAAAGCAAACAGGCAAAACACAAAAGGAGGGGAAGAACAAATATATAAGCAAATACTGGAGGTCTTACAATAGCCAAATTAATTATGAAATGCTTTATAATCAGTCTAGAAGTGCTTGTAAAAATAGGGGCAAATTGGCAGAAGCATCTCTGAAAGATCCAGGTCTTTTAAGTCCTACCACAGTAATACACAAAGTGTCAGAAGATGAAATTTGGGGCTATGAATTACCAGAGGCATTTTAAGGAAACCGAAACAATACAACATGCAGAGAAAACCCACATTTTGCTGGGAAAAAAACGATGTTAAAACAGTGGCTATGGATACCCAATCTTTCTCCTCCATTTTGATCCCAGATTTGATATATACATACATATATGCGTATCTACATAGGTACACACATACATACATGCATATATTTCAGTCTGTCTATGTTTTTGAGCCTATCATCTCCTGTTGTTTTTTCAAATGACTTACAATAGGCAAATAAGCAAGAAATTGCGTGCACGCAAGCATATCTTGCTGCCTGTGCATGTAAATTACACAATTTGTAAACAACTGCAGAAATAGCATGCTCAAATTATGCATCTGATTGCCCAATTAACTTGTTTAAAAAGAACCCAGATGACATCCTCCAGTAGCTCCTATTATATCCTTCACCTCTCAGTACTGCTTTGCTGAATTCCTAGCACGTGTTCTCAACGCCTGCACTGTTCTGTGCTTTCACACAGGCATAAGCAGCAGTGCATGCTCAATAAAGCTATCAAGTGAACTCTGGACCAGATTTTAGAAAGCTGTCAGGATAATTAAGAGTCCCTTATCTCAGAGAGGACAAGGCAGATTAAATAATTAACAACAAAAAAATCTGGTCTATATTCAAATGGTATGAAAAAACCCCCCCGAAACGTTGGGCCTCTATGCCTCCAGTAAGAAGCAAAGTTTTGCTTTTCTTTTTCCCCCTTAAGGTGTCTTGCTTTGTTTAACAGACAAGTGTCATTTAATGGTATACATTCATATCATAATAAATCCTTATTTTATTTCTGCATTGAAATAATGGTCAGTTAATGGTAATTCCATATAAGTTGAGACAGAACAGAGCTTCCCACATTCAGGTGTATCCTTCCTAATGGACAGAGACGCTGAAGTACTCAATCTTTCCAACATCTGCAAGTATAGAAACCTGTTACTTTGTTTCTCAAAATGAGTTAAGAAATGAACTGTTACCATACATATGTTGTTCCTTTGCCGTTGTACTTCTTTTTCTGAGATGATGTTGTGGTATTTTCTTTACCTTTTTTTTTTTGCGCAAAATAAATTCTAGCAACTTTAATATGTAGAAAAAAAAAAGCTGAGCAAACCCTTATCTGAACCATCTCTCAAATAAGAGAAAAGGAAGCAAGAGCAGAACTGCTGGGCTGGATCGTGTCCCTGAACAGGTACTACATGGAATCCTAGTGCATTTTCCAGCTCTTTACAGGCCTCCCGCAGCAACGTGTGCTGGTCCAGCTGTCGCTCCTCCCTGCAAACAGGGAGAGGGATAAGAAAAGCTACTGGACCCCCATTATATTCGTATGGGTTTCCATCAACCATCATCGCATTTCTTCCCTCCACTCTGGCGGTGACGGATCTGCTGGTGACTTTCCATTGCTGATTTTCCTCCTCCAAAGGGTCAAAATCCAATTTGGTACATGAGTTACTCTGTTCCACTCTGCTGGTCTGTGCCTGGTTTAAAAGCCTTCCAGGAGCAGTTTGTCCTTCTGGAAAATTCTGCCTTTTCTCCTAGAAAGAAACAAACAAAAATCCCAACTCCTTCCCGCAGCCCCTTTCCAAAAATATAATATCATTGTGATCATTCGTATCAGGAGAATTATTTCGCAGTCTCCAGTCTCAGTTACAGCTTTTGTTGAATAAACTGTAGCTTATATGACTCTGAAGTGTTTATTAGAAAGCTTTCAAAAAGAGATCTTCGTTTCAGGAAAAGAAAAAATGTCCACTTTAGCAAATACAGACGTTGGCAGCAAAGAGACTGCAATGGTTAAAAATGACCCAAAGGAGCAAACAGCTCAGAGAGTTAGCAAGGAATTCACTTTTCCTTTTCTTAAAAAAAAACCAACACAGAAAAACACTGATAGCTGCTCCGCTGTCAATACTTCGTAAGACAGAATTTTGCTGTGTGTGTTCTTGGTTTTGCTTTTTATTTTTATTTTTTTGCTCTATTGCTCCACACAGGTTTTAATTAGTGCTTCTCCTTGGCTACAAGTGCTTCACTTGGAAATACAAAGCTCTCTTTGTTAAAAAAAACAAAAAAACCCCAACAAATCAAAAAACAAATAATAAAACAAAAACCCCAACACCACATCACTGGAGGGAAACGGGAAGTGATGCAGTGCAGGTGTAGCAATCTGGTCCTGTCGTTGTCCTCCCCCATCCCTAAATCCTCTGCATAACTTCGCTCTTCAGTCGATGAACCTTTGGCAGGCCTTCTTCCACCGGCAGGCAGTGCACCACATATCTCTGTTCTCCATCCCATAGACCTTCCGACACTTCTTCCCCTCCCCTCTCGGCTTCCTGTCAGAGAGAAAGGGAAGCTCGTTAACACCACGTTTTTGCAGCCTGGCCTTACCTCCCCAGGTCAGGACAGTGAGTTCGGAGGCGTGCAGATGGCTGAGAATGCCCCAGTTTCTAATAGGCTGCGGTGTGTCTGTGAGCTGACCAAGAGCGATGAAGCAAGCAGACGCATGGCAAGGCTGAAGTCTTCGCAGCAGCTGCTGAGCCTGTTCCCCTCTTCCAAGGCTGGTGCACGGCCCATACTTTAGCCAGGCTCAGCCTGATCTAGATTTGTGTTACTTTAGCCACACGCAGTGCCAAGGTGAAATGGACAACCACAGCTATCCTGCAGCACAGCCAGGCTCACACTGCACACAAGCGCTCTCTGCTGTAGCGCTGCGCTGCAAATATGTTGCATAGAGCAGAGCAGCAGACCTTGACTGCATGCATGCAGCAGCTATGCAAAAGAGGGGAAGAGCTGCCAGCTCCTAAGTTTGTACATCCTTCCTGCGTGGTTTGCTGAGCTCACAGAGTGAACAACATCCAGGCAATTAAAAACAAGTTTCGGCCCTCAGCTGCAACATGTTCACATGTGCTCTTTTCCTCCCTGAAGCCAGCAAGGGAGGCAGTACCTGCTTTTAAAGCCACTGTGATTGTACTGTACTTCATCCTACCACCATACTTAAAGCTCACAAGAGAAGTGCAGAAAATGATTAAGGTAACTGTTAAAATGGAACTGTTCTACTCAACACGTAGCAAACTTGAGGGGCAATGCTACAAGGAGCGACCCAATGCTCATTACAGCAGTGCCCCCAGACCTAGAGTCCTTAAATCAAGTGAATGTACAGACACCACTGCTTAATACCTGCATGAGATACTACACATGGCACACAGGAGCTGCCTTGTGATTATTCTCTTGCATATATATGTGTTTTTTGATTACTGACAGTGGGCACAGTCCACGAATTGGGAACATCCCAAGTTCCATTTGTAGCACATGCAATGATCCGAGAGTCACACTGAAACTGAAAAGCATAAAATCTTCCTTGTGCTCTCTGTTGTCTTTTTAGGGTTCAGTCACCTTTTAGGACTGTGAGAAACGAAGAGTTTCTTTACTACAAGAAATACAGCATTGCAGTTTGATTTTTTTAATACAACTTTTTGAACTTTGTATTCAAAGCAGACTCCGTTCCATCTTTAATGGAAGTGACTGCAGCTCCCATGTCGGAAGACAAGGCACAAAGCTTCGCTACGTCTAATTTACTGTAAGATACATTTTTAATCATTTGACTGGAGTCAAACACCATACTGGATGTATGCAGATGAACTCACAAGACAGCCCAGCATTTCAGAGAAAAAAGCAATGAAGTTCAAGATGCTTCAGCTGGAACAGTGGATCTGCATACCACTGCTTTACAGGGGAGTTTAGATGTGCATCTGAACTTCAGATCTACCTGGCCTAAGGCCTGCAGCTCTCCTTCACAGTCTGTGCCCTTTTCATTCCTCGACAACTCATTCTTCCCCAGAACTTTACTCTTGGTGCTAATGAAAAGCATAGATGGGTTATCCTGAAATATCCTAGTAAGAAGCTGCCTGACAACTGTTGGTGCTGTAGTTCTTCTGTTTCTTTGGCCACTGACATCTTATTTACTCAACACCCCCCAAGGTCCGAAGCTGCTGATCTGTCAGCAGGAGCCAATGGTCCCATACCTCAATCCAAATGCTACTCTGGGTGGTGATGAAAGAACTGTGTGGGACTGCTTCTGCTCTCCGCTCCCGGCAGGACGATTGTGAGTTGGTGAGACCTGTCAATACAGACAAAAAGGTCACTTATGAACTGCATGCGGACATGAATGCAATAGAAACACACCTTTAAGTCTATGGCAACCAAACGGCTGCCATTTGTCACAAGTAGACAGAACTGCTTCCAGAAAAAGTAATTTGTGATGCACAGTGGCTGACATAACAAGGGAGGTCAGTATCTAGCATACAAACACAAATAATTTGGAGGTCTGAAGAAGCTGGAGGTGTAAATATGTACACACTATCAGCTCCACGTTGCTTTTCTATATGTCTAGTCACCCAAGCAGAGTAAACTAGAGTACAGAGCAGCATCATTTCAGGTTTGGGGGAATACAGCAAATGCATGCATTCATTCTTTTTAAGAACTCTGACAGGCTCTTATTAAAACTCTCTCCAGTTTAACCAGATAAAATAACTACAAAAACAGACCTCAGCCTGAATTCAGATGAATACCAATAACCCCTTGTGAGATGAAGGGATTTTGCACGTTTCTCTGGCTTGTGACTTTGCGTTGTTTGTGAAGGGACAGCCTGGGAGAAGGGAGTTTGCTGCAGGGCAGTTACAATGCAGCCCCCCAGGTTTCAATGGGAGTGCAAGACAGTTCTCCTGATCAAGGCTGCTAACAAGCTGCATTGAATTAAGTCCTTTACTCTGCACTGTAAACCTTCTTAGCTTAACAGCCCTCTTGGCACCCACGACAGACTCATCCCATCCCCACACTGCTGGTAACATGAAAGAAAAAATTACATATTTTTGTAAATCCATACCTCATTTTTTACTTCTCAGTGGTTTTTCACCAGCCAAAAAGGTAGCACAAAGCTATTTTTGAAAACTGCCTGTAACTATTATGGGTAAGACAGAAAGTATTGGCTTGGAATTACTTTCTTAAGGTCCCTTGCTTAGATGCACCTAACCTCAGGGGCCAAATACATACAGAAAGGCATGCACAGTGCTCAGAGTAAAGCATGTGTTACACTGGCTCTGTCACACAGGCTGGTTGTACATTAGTTGTGTGAGGCAGAGAAGCTCCACTATGTGACTACAGCTTTCCTAAAGGAGTTGCACTCATTGCAAGGGTGAGAACTAACACCATCCTACTTTTATAAGGCAATATCTCATTTACTTAAAGAAACACAAGCTAAATGCAATTTTCATTTAATATGCAGTTATTTAGCATCACTTTGCGTTTACATCCGCACTTACCACACATCATTTCCCACTGCAGGCAAGCCTTTCTTAAATGAACTCAATACTGACAGAATATTCAAGTGTGTGCAAACTTAGAAGTTTGGGCTGGTTGGTTGCTTTTGGCTAGCAACCCTATAAATATTACAAGGGCTGCTCCAAACGAAATGCCTCTTATTTTGTTTGCCCCCAGTGTCAGAGGCAAATGTCTGCAGTATGGCAGCAGAGGGGCACTCTGACAAAATGGTGTCTGACATGGAAGTGCATACGAAGCAAAGATGTGGGATCGAATTCCTCCATGTTGAAAATACTGCATCCACTGACATTCACTGACGCTTGCTGAATGTTTATGAGACCAAACAGTGGATGTGAGCACAGTGAGGCAGCAAGTGCTGTGTTTCAGCGGTGCTGACAGTGGATCACCTCCACTGGTGCAGATTTTTACAAGAGTAGCACGCAGGCTCTTGCTCATGACTGGCAAAAATGTACAGCTAATGGTGGTGACTGTGTTGAAAAACAGTGTTTTGTAGCTGAGAATGTGCTCTATCAAACAGTGTTATTGTGTTCCTTGTATCTGTTGGAGTTTCCATGGCAATAAATAGGAGGCATTACTAAGACCTACGTAGCAGACACATAAAAATCAGTTCATATGGTTCCCAGAGTGCTTTATTATTCTGCTATCATCAACACTTCCCAAGGTTTTTGCACTGGGATTATTTTTGAATTGTACCTAGATCATTGGCATCTTCACACAATTCTCTGAAAGTGATTTGGCATCTCTTAAATTCCCTTGAGAAGCGTCAGCTCTAAAGCTAGAGTTCAACGTTGTTGCTTGAGCAAGTAAACTCAACGCACACGTCTAATCCTGTCCTCTCATGTGTCTGATTTACAGTGTGGATAATTGCACTTTTAGATTCCCAACACTACTGGCACCCATTTCTGCTACTCCACAGAAGGAGCCAGTTTTGTAATTGCTCTGTATCAACCCCATTGTTGTGAAATCAAATACTCTAGGAACTTCACAGACAGCACGCTCTGTCAAGGCGCTCTTGTTCAAATTGCTGACAGCAGGATGTCTTTCACTGTGAGTTGTTCCTTGATAGGACTTAATAAATATTCATTGGCAGAGCACAGCGTAATTGATTCAGCCACTTTCATTTTTTATCAGACCTGCAGGATACCACAGTCTGAGAAAATCTCCAGGATTTGCCAAAGGTTGACATTAAGAAGCTTTGGAGATTCACTTGGTGAAGAAAAGGGAGGGAAATAGCATCTGTTATCACCATGTCTAATATTCCACTGGAAGTAAGAAAAAAAGCTTTAAATGGTCCTTTAAATGAGCAATGTGTGTTATGCAATACATTGTAAAAATTCAGAAAGCACAATATTAAACACAACACTATCATATGAAGTGAGTTTATGATTAGGGAATCTTAATTTATAACAAAAAATGCTTTCCAATAAAAATTAGAATAAATTGTATGTATATTTATTTCTCCTTGTTACATAAAAGATCTTCCATTACTTGAAGGCAGTGATTACGTTTATTCTTAGCACTCACCATGCTAGGCACCAGATACCTAATCCTTCTGAAGCTTTCATTAAGGTTTTCACCTCCCCCTACAGTATCCACACCTATACTGCTTAAAATTTAGGACTACTGGAAACCTGTGTTTCAGCAAACAACCAATTGCTGCACTTCTGTAAGAAAATATGGCCTAGTACATTATCTATTTGAAGAAAGGGCCAGAGTTGACTTTGTATCTAATACTTCATTTAAAAGCTGTCACACTGCAACATGTATTAATATTAAAAATAATATTAAAAATATTTAATGTATTACATGCATCCTTTGTGCAAAATCACAGAATTTTCTCTGTCGGTAGAAGCTACATCCTGTAGCCTATTGGGGTCAGACTTCATACTTTATTTTTTTCTTTCTGTTGCCTTTCAACTATACTTCATCTTCAGAGTTCGTTTAGATAACAGCCCTACTGCTTGATTCCAATTACCCTGTTAACATAACCACTGCCTTGTTAATTTTCTCTCTAGCCTCATAAGCAATCTCGCAGTGGCAGAAAAACAAGTGTGTAGTGACGGGTTCTGCACCTACCAGAAAATTCTTTTGTGAGCAGGTATTTTACAAACCATGCTATCAATCCAGTTCTCTGCTTGTGGTCACCAAGACAAAAAAAGCAAGAGACAAAAATCACTGTATTGCGTTTAAGAGACTGGCAAGAGGGCTACAATCAGTCAAGCAAGCAAACTTGTTTCTCTTCTGTACCTGTTATGTCAAAATCACTACTGTTATGAGATACTGTGAAAACACACTAAAAACTTTTCTTTCCTTCTTTTTTTTTTGTTTTGTCATTCACTTACTGGAATGCCAGTGAAGGTAACCGGAGGCGACTGCCAAGAGATGCTAAAGCTACTGCCATTGGGAGTGAATTTAGTTGACCCTGGAATGTTCACCGGAGGAGTGGCCTGTTGGAAAAGAAAATATTATTCCAGTAAAAGAACCATTCGTTTTCCAAAGCATGTCAAGGGATCTTTTACTCCTCAAAGCTGTAAATCTGCAAGAGGGTTTCAGAGGTGGAAAAAGTGCTGACAGTGACAAGCATTCTACCCCGTTGCTGAGAAGGATAATCACAGATAAGCCAGTAAGAAAGGAACATGTTTATATACCACTGTTGTTAAAACCCTGTTTGGAGGGAGATGATAGCTCTCACAAGAATCCATGCAAAACCTTTAAAACCCGGGTCTGGTAGAAAAAACATGAACTCAAGTTCCATATTAAAAAAACAACCCTGCTTTAAATAATGCCAGTTGGCAGCAAAAAAATACTACAAATGATTAACCTACCCACAGCGATAAACAAGGAAGTATTTAAACTGGTGGCAGCAAGTTAAAGTAACTGAAGATTGGATGGAGAGGATTTCTGGACAACAGCATTAACTGTAAGGGTTGGCCATTTTTCATTCGCCAGACAAATGTTCCTATGATTCATCCTAATTAGAACAGTTGCTCTTATTAAAAACAAGAAGCTTGGGATTCAGTGACAGCTGAAGCTAAAGCAAATACCTGAAGGACGCTTACAGTACTAAGAACTCTCACCTTCCTTCCATCTGGGTTGTAACACCCAGTAATACCCTGGGTTGCAATCCTCAATGAGCTCAGCTTAGGACTGTTCAGTATTTTTCATCTTACGTCTTCCCTCAGTTTTTCTCACTTGGCTGTGTGCCCCCTGGAATTCCTTTCCTCCATCATTTTGTATCCCTGTTCACTTGACAGAGTCAGGAAATGTGTAACCTCACATTTACCCTGTCTAGCAGGAGCGTGAGCAGCCATTATCAACACAGGCTTCCTTTAGCTCTTGAGATTCAAACTTTCATCACAAAAAAAAGACTTCTTGATTCAAATTTATAAAGAATTTGCTCTTAAAAATGAGCTTTCCTTCTGTCTTTCAGTCACCTGAGTCTCACAGTAACACAAAGCATTTATCTAAGTAGGGGTTGTGTTTGAGGCTGCTGGAGTCACCTAACTGCTTCCCTGAACAACTACGAAGAGAAGGAGTGATGACAAACTGCAATCTGATTGTTCCCATTAAAAATACTCTTTGGAGCAAATTGCTGAAGCAATTCCCTGGAATCTCTCCAAGCAAAAGAAACGAAGGCCACTGAATGACTCCATCTATTGCAGCTATGCTCCCAATGCTGCCGAGGCTGCAGACAGCTCCAGGAGGTTCAATACAGGCACATCAACTCCTTGAGGAAGCATGTGTCTGCTGAGCTCAGTGAAGTATAAAAACCTCACTGAAAGGCAACAGGAAAAATACAGTAACTCCACGTGGTGGAGTGTGCCTCCTGGTTGGGCTGCAGGACTCTAACACTGCATCCCACTGATCTGCTCCACATAAGCTGCTGCCTTGGAAAAGAAAACCTGAACGTGAACTGGAGCAGGGACCCCAGTTTAAGAGAATGCCTTATACGGTACGCGCAGGGTCATTCCTCACTGATAAAATGAAATACTCAAAATGGAGCAACTTGACAAGGAGGCACTTGTAGGGTTCAGACACATGCAGTACGATACCGTGGAATACATCAGTCCAAATCCAATTCAAGCAGTTGAAACATCTCAAACACAATTTCCTTAATCATATGTGTTACTCAAAGGCTGGAAAAAAATGGAAAGGGCCATCATATCCTTTCTCTGCTATATAAAGGAGGATTGAGTGAGTCTCCATACTGCAGGAAAGAACATGGCAACTACAAATCTCAGACAAAGTGAGCAGCCAGGACCCGGTGCCTCACTATGGGAGAGGCAGGGCTTCAGCTAGACTGAGAAGAAAGTCCTTCTCCTAGCTGGCTTCATCAATGCCCAGGCTGATGCACTACCTGATGCAGCTCCCACCTGAGGTCCCAAACTTCCACTCATGCTTTCCAAAGTGTGTGGGAGCCCAAGCTACGCTGTTCCAGACAAACAACAAAAGGGCTTTATCTGCACAATGCCGTATACAAAAGTTATTGCATCTGACAAATTTAAGAGTTCGGTTCTCCAGTGCATACGCAGGTCATGGAACACACCACTTCAAAGTCTCAATTCGTATTTTCTCATATGGCATCCAGACCAAAACATATCAAATTTTAGTGCACTTTTACAATTAATGCCTTCTGTCTGAACTTAGTTGGAAGCTTTTTGAACAGCACTTTGGATATGATTGGATTTTTCCCATTTGTAAAGAATTATCTCTAAGAGTGGGAGGCTATCACATATGTCTTTTCATTTTTCCTGCTCTACTTCACATACACAAACTGACATCTCAGGCTGCACACAGTAGAGGAAAGGAATTGTTCCTAGCATGTGTTGGGTACCTGCTTCCAAACATTAAACTGAGACAGGGGAGCCTTAGGTTAGATAATAGGAGGAAGTTTTTCACACAGAGGGTGGTGATGCACTGGAACAGGTTGCCCAGGGACTGTGGATGTCCCATCCCTGGAGGCATTCAAGGCCAGGCTGGATGTGGCTCTGGGCAGCCTGGTCTAGTGGTTGGTGACCCTGCACACAGCAGGGGGGTTGAAACTAGATGATCATTCTGGTCCTTTTCAACCCAGGCCATCCTATGATTCTATGATTCTATGATTCTAGCAGAGCTGAAACTAACACTCTGGGAGGGATTTAGCTGACTGAGATTGTTTACAGTGCAGGAGACCACACGAGAACATGTCACCTTGGGCATTCCTTATGGTCAGTGGAGAAACAACTGAGTAGGCAGTGGAATACACAGAGCAACTCTTCTTGACATGAAGCACGCACCTACACAGGTATCTGCTCAGGGATATGATTTAGCAGAGGGTTGTTAGAGTTAGGGCAGTATGGTTAGGCTGCAGTTGGACTTTGATGGTCTTTTCCAACCTGAGCAATTCTATGGTTCTGTACATGGCTGGACAGTTTGTACCCCAAAGTCCACTGGCAGTGGTGAGAGCACAAAGAACTAACCCAGAAGTGGACATAAGGTTTAAATGAGAAGAGCCCCATTAATTGTTCTTGCTCCATGAAACTTTCTGACCCGCTAAAACTAGGCTTGGCTTTTCAAAATCCAAACACAGTATTTGGACATTTTCTTCTACCTGAATGAAGTCAGTGCAATCAGCGGAGCTCACTCTCAGTAGCGTTACCTGGTAAGCATGGTCCGTGTGTACGAGGTAGAGGTTGGTAGGAGCTGAGCGGCTCAGAGGTGTCATCAATTTAGTCTCAGTTTTGGCACAGGAAGTTTCAGGACGGATTGCGTCTTGGGTGGGAAAGGAAGGAGGAGATGCTAAAGATGGAGAGACTGGGGAAAGGCTGCTTAAGCCATCAGCTACTGAGTCCGTGTTGAGCCTGATTTCTGTGTAGTAAAAATCCTCCTCTCCGTCACTGTAGTCAGACTCTCCTACGCGCCTGTATCAAGAAAAAGGGACTGATTAAATGAAAGCAAGAACTTCAGGCTGAATTTTAAGTTCTAGATGCATAAGCAACTATATTCATACCGTCAATTAATTAATATTTCCAGTTTTAATTCTTCCTATATCAGAGATCTGACTCTAGGGAAGAAAAGAAAATCATCCAGTCTGAAGGGATAAGAAGCAGGAATTTAAACTTTATTTCCTCTAATTCTTTGACCTTGGAGTTGCTGTTTAACTTCTACGCCTCAGCTTAAATATCAAGAAGTACCTGCTTCCCATTGCTGACTATTGAAGTTAACAAGAATCTCAAAGCACTTTAACTTCATAAATGACAAAGCAGCCACAGAAGGGCATTTAAAGGTAACAAGCATGGGCAAGATAAACCTCGCTAACCTAACAGGAAATCATTTATTATCTTATCACTAGTTTCTTAAGTCAAATATAGTTTTGGCCGTGGTTCACTGTAACTTTCCTTGGCCTAATACAATAAGCTGCTCGATAACAGTCTCACCATGCAACTCACTCCAACATGGGCACAGGAAGGACACTTAAGGGCTGACTTGCCAGTGCTGGACTTTCTGGTCCTAACCTTCAGTTGCAGACTTATCGAGGGAGGAGACGCAAGAGGCTTGCATGTCCCTGCACCCCTGACCCCACCTGCTGTGTGCTAGAGAACAAATGCTGGGCATGAAGCAGCGCAGTCACAAGCAGTAGTTCCCAACAGCCTACACATTACCCAGAAATCCCAAACAAACCACTATTTTAGCACATTCCCAATCCTCATGCTGTTCAAATTCAACCTCACAGCTCACACGTGATTTTTTTGTCCTGAGTCTTCCACTCTGCTGTTTGCTTCTCCCTGCCCCACGCCATGCAAAAGATGTCCCAGCAGTACACAGGACAAAGAAAAAAGAATATAACTGCATTTTGAAAGAGAATTTTTCTGACAGCTTCAGTCTTCAGAACCTAAGCCCAACACCAATTACTAGCACTGCTGCACAACCCCCCAGAGCTCCATGCCAGACTACAACTCGCAGTCGCTTTTAATTTATAAGCACTGGGTAACAGAGACACAACAGATATATCTCCACAACCCCACAGGTGAGGACCACAAAGAAGGGAAATGAGAAAAAGATTCAAAGAACTGTATGCATGTAAGCCAACACCTGGACACCTTTCCCCTTTCCACTGCCCTGATGTCCAGACTGTCTCCCAGACTGCCTGCCCAGTAACACTGTGAGGCAGCACTGGGTCTCCCCGTAATGATATATTAAACAGCTAGGTCAATCAGTGAATTGCACAGGAGATTTTAGTTGAAAACTAAAGCTCTCAAAAAACCTCATGTCATATAAAATTCATTAGCTTTTGCTTCTAGTCCAAATAAACACACATGGAATTAGCAGCTTGGTTTCATTTTCAGTTTTCTTAATTGCTTTGACTCAGAACGCAGTTCAATGTGAAACAAAGCTGCAAAGTATTCATGCAGCATCATGAAACCTGCCATCCTTCACCCAGCTGCAGACTGGACATGACATGCAGAGAGCAGGCACGAAGTGAAAGCAATTCTCCATCAAATGTTGCTGGGCTGTGCTGCCGCTAGGGAAGCACAGCGTGATCTCCAGCTGCATGTGACCTTCTAGCAAAGTTCACTAAAGTTTGGAAAAGAAAGTGCCTTGCTTTTGGAAGAAGTTCCTGTTCACCTCTACACACTGCTCCTCAACTACTCCAGAAACCTTTGGATCTTAGAAAAGACAGGGATAATCCAGTCATCTCCTGGGCCAAGCACAGCTGCGTGCCTTCTACAGCAAATCCCTTTGACTGCTGAAGGCAGCAGTCTCTTACCCAAGGTGGATGGTCCGTATGTGTTTCTGAATCCCTGCAGCTGTGCTCAGTACCTTTCCACAGTTTTTCCACAGGCATTTGAACATCACCTTCATTGAGTTCTGAAACAAGAGAGCAATGTATTCTTAGTCACAAGGAGAACAGAAGGAGGAAAAAGCAACCCAAAACAAACACAGACGTACAAAACATTGTTTATCTGTACGCTGAATCAATCACTGAGGGCCTACAGCCTCTAACTCTCAATTTCTAATACTGCCATGGTCTCAGCTAACAGCGCAATCCCACTGGATTCTACAAAGTGCAGAGAAAGGAGCAGCCTGTGCCCAGGCTTTGCCTCTCCCTGCTCTCTGGCACGACTCGTCGTTAATTTGCACATTCCAGTTTCACGTCCCCCAACTGAAAGCAATTTTATACATCTCTAATTTAAAATGTTAACGCCTAAATAATTTGGCCTTCCTCAAAATCATTTTCTCTAATATTACAGAATGCATTATTAAAAAAGTTACACGGAGGATTAAGTAATTATGTTCAGATAACATTCAATTGAAAAAACAAGCATATCCTCAGACAAGCACATGCTGCCTTTGTGTCTTGAACAGAAACCAGCCTCGTGATTGGTTCACTTTGGATCCTCTGGAATTGCACGGGAGTAGATGGTAAGTTTCAGCGTTTGCTACAAAGATAACAGAGTACAACTTCAAAAACATCTCAGCTGATGGCCTGTTAAAGCAAAAGCTGACTGCAGCGGTCAGCTAAGAAACAACAAATCGCCACCAGCCACAGTGACAACATGAAGACTACGCTTACCACGTACCTCACAGGAGCTCCCCTATGGCATCTCCAGCACCACGTGTATCTTTATGAACACAGAGTGGTTCAATATCACTCTCTGATTAGATGGTAAAAACAATCTATGCATTTTTAGCTTTACTGTGTATGCTGGGAATATGCAAATTTTAGTACACCAAATGAAATACTGCAGAGTAGAAATACAGAACATTAACCGTGCTTCCATTTCTGACTAGTCAAACTGCATCATCAGACTTCAACCTTTTATTTAAGAAAATAATGGATGGAAGATCTGGTGGGGAATTATGGGAACTACTACCTTAATGGGAACTTTTAAGCAAGTAAAGGGGGAATGGCTTTAAACTAAAAGAAGGGAAATTCAGGTTAGATGTTCGGAGGAAATCTCAGAAGGTGGTGAGGCACAGGCACAGCTGCCCAGAGCTGTGGATGCTCCATTGTTGGAGGCATTTGAGGTCAGGTTGGATGGGGCCCTGGGCAGCCTGAGCTGGTGGGCGGCAGCCCTGCCCATGGCACGGGGCTGGAACTGGATGGTCCCTTCCAACCTAAGCCATTCTATGCGGTTATGATTCTTAATGGAATGTGGTTGATAACGTGACATTTTGGAACACACAATGGAAGAAACTTTCATGAGTCAAAGTAAGGTTACCAATCACTATTTCCACCTTTATTCCTTTTGATTTTGAAGCCCTAAATAAGAATCAATCCGAACATTTTCATTTCAGTTTCTGAACGTCTGAAGATGTACTCAGATAAAGTACCACGCTGGGGCCAGAACAAAAAAGAAGTGCAGGAAATGTAGTTAATCTGTAACAAAGTTTGGCAGGTAATGTTATTATTTATCAAAGTTAAACATTTGCCATACAGAGCAAAATCCACGAGAACAGGAAGAGATAGTGGAATGTATCTGTGGCGAGTACATAAATAGAAATACTCACAGGCAACTTACATAACAATAAAGATGGCAGCTGTAAAACCATCTGTCTAATCGTGGCCGAACAATAGCAGTGATGATAATAAGCGTAACTTCAATTGGAAAGTAAAAGGCAAAGCAGTGCGCTTCTGCTTTCCTCCTCCTCCTGTCTCACACAATCCCAAACTGTCTGCTTCAGTTTAACAACCAGCTTTAACTTCTGATTTATTTTAATAAATGTGTCCTCCAAAATATTTTCTTTCCTTTTTAGCAAAAAGGCAAAAACATTTTACACCCCTCTCCCACATACAAGGGCAGAACAGCGTCGGTCAGCAAATAAGCAACTTCTGGAGCAACAAGATAAATCTGAACATGTTTAAACAATCATTAGAACTTCTTCCTGCTGGTGGCGAAGCAATTAACTGCCCCAGACTGAGCCAGAAACAATGTCACTGTGGAAGAATAAATTCTCTGTTTTTCTCCTCCTTACAGAAGGTCCTTTCTCGTCTTGCCATGTAAAACCTGTCTTGTTGTGTTGGGAGGGAAGAGAACCTGAACCAGTGCCATCTCTTTGTTTTCTTTTTCTCCCCGAGAGCAGCCTGCTTGCTAGCATAAAGGTGCCTTTTTGGTTTTAGCTTTGGACTTTTTTGTTTCTTTTTTACACAGTGTTTTATTTAGTCTGCTTTTGCACTCCTACCAAGGATAAATTTGGCCACTGCTAACGCTGTATCAAAAGCCATTGGGTTTGATCTCTCTCTGCTTTTTTCACCCCATATGTTTATGCAGTGAAAGCTTCACAGTGTTAAGCTATTTGACACACTGTCAGACGAACAGCACATTCATGGAACAAGAAATATCAAGGCCACGTGCAGCCTTTGTGATGACACGTAAAGGCTACCTGTTGCATCCTTCACACAAAGAATCTGCCAAGTTGAGGAAGAACCCCTCGACTGGCCAGAGGCAACGCGTTCTGGAAATCACTGTTGTCTGAGCAGGAGGATCCACAGAACCTCACCATCTGCCAGCAAATACGTGGTGCTGATGGCATGTATAGTAGGTGACTAGGCAGAACTAGGCACAGTGACTTGGCGAAGTACCTACGTTAACTGCCAAAGAGGGAATACATGCATACAGAGGTCTCTGGGTGGCCTGTTCCTTTCTCACAGCACAGTAAGTCTACCGACACTGTATTTGCCTACGGGCATGGAATTTAACAGGAGGCTAACCTTTCTTTTCCTGGGGATGGGTTCATCAAAGAGAAGGTTGCTTGTTTCAGCTTCATCGATGCCATCATCTGGCTGGGAAGGTGTTCGAAAAGCTTTAAAGCTGTCAGCTGACAGAGGTGGAGATGGGGTGGATGGGTTGGACTGGTCACTGGGAGCATTCCAGCTCCAGTATCCACTGCTGCTGGTACTAGAAGGCACAAATCCTCCTTCTTTCCAAGATCCGTTTAGGGATTCTGTCAAGAACAACAAAAGCTGTCATTACAACAGTATCATCTTAGGGCTAAGGAGTTCTTTTATCTAAGGCTTAAATACAATGTTGGCAATTAACTGGATGCTCAGTAAAGAAAAGTGAAAGCCTTGGATGCAGAGAGGACAATTACACCTACCCCACAGCAAGCAAACTACACTTGTCAACAGCCATATTCCACACTTGATTCTGTAGTTTAGAAAAAAAAAGTATTTTTGTAAAAAACAAATTCTGGGCAAATAACCCGTTAGAGAACATAAACAGCGATAAACACTCAGATACTGCATGCACAATGAAGGAGAAACATCCAAATACACTCCCAACCGCAACCACGAACACACGACTGCAGTGGGACATTAGGGCAAGCTCTGAGCCACTGCACCACAAGGAGGAGAGAGACCCCGGGAGGAGGACACGTTGTGAGCCCCAGGACACCAACTGCATCTGTGAAAACAGAATCATCCAAGTACTGACACACCACAGGAGACCATAATTGCACTCTCACTGCTTTCTTATGATCTGCCAGTGTGCACTCCTCCATCGAATTTGACCTGGTGTAAGCGAGGTGGTACGTATCCTCAGAAGGACATGCCTTTTTTCGTACAGGTGGGGGGTTTCAGATGTGGCTTTTGTGGCCCTGGATTGCTTCTCCACCTACCTGCTGCAGGAAGCCCTCCCTCACTGCAGCAGTTACCCTGGTACGAGGTTGTAAGAGCCCCCCAAGCCAACAGGTCACTCCATAACATGGCGGGTGGGAGTAAAGAGCTGCCTTTGCAGTCCGAGGCATGATTTGAGCTGTATTTCACGTGCTGAGGTCCTCAGGAGCTAAATAATGCTGGCACGTCACTCCTCTTAGCCCCTAAAGGGCCTCTGTCAGGAGAGCAATGCTGGGGGTCACCAGCAAATGTGTGGACTGAGCACGTTTAGCAGTGCAATGCCAGACACCATGGGAAGCTTCAGGCACAAACAGGGCTTGGGCACGTGTGCATGGATGGTTTGGTGAGCTTTCCTCAGAACTCAGGCATCAGGAGTTTTCCCAGTGGCACCACAGGTGTCTGAGCATTGTGCAATACCCAACTTCAGAGCTGGCAACGATGCAAAATTTTAGCTGTTGAAGAAACATTATTCATTGTCAGTGCAAGACGGAGTCTTTTCAAGTCACTGCCTGCATTTAAGAGCTCTGCAGAAGTCACTCCTTCATTCCTTTCCAATTTCTTACAGTTAAATTTAACTAATGACATCAGCAAGAAAAAATAACATCTGCCAACTGCTACCAAAGCCTTACTCCAGCTTCACTTAAAAGAATGACTTTGTTACCCCTGGTTCAGTTGGTTTTGGATGAAACCCTTAACCATTAACATCAGCTGCTCATAAAACTGAATTTGGTGCTTCATCATGTAGGCACACATGGTAAGAATACCTCCTTGCACAGCCAGTATAGCCAAATCCCTGCACTTACTGACTGGGGCCACTGAGCACAAACCCCTGTTTCCCTGAAAAAATAAATCCTGTTTGCAAAAGGACATATACATTTCCTGTAGCTAATAAATAACCGTATGGAAGTGGCATGTTTTGACTCACGGCTACAGCCTTCTGAGTTTTCACATGACTGTAATTGAGTAGGCTTTGCTTCTTGTAAGTATCTGTACTTGAGCCTCTGGCCAAAGCCAAGAAATACATCTGCTATCAACTTGTGAACTTTGCGTAGTTTAAAATTTCCATTTGTTCAAATAAACAAAGGAAACAGCACTCTTTCAACTACTGCTTTCTGACACATTTACAGTGGCACTCTGTATTCTCAGGGTTTACAGCTCCTCCTCACCTTACTGAGAAAGAGATCTCGATCAAGAGAACGTTTTAGAAGTAGTACGTAAAAGAAAAAGACCGAATGAGGTTGACAACAGGAAAAAAAGAAAACAAACACTGGTTCTCATTAATACTAACAAATCTGCCAATGTGAAGGAGATCAATATATAAATAAATGCAACTTACTCTTCCTTTGGTGCTCTTTTCACATTGCTGGAGTTGCGTGAAAGAGAACCAGACCAAGCATTACTTAGCTGCAGAGAAACGAGGGCCGAACTCTGCTCCGTTTATGTGGGCAATCACCCCCAGTAATTCCAGCAAAGATTGGACTTTCACATTAGTGCCAAAATCATCATTTTGTTTTACTTCCAGGCAAAATTCTAAAGAATTTCTCTTAAAAGAAATGTTCCTTTAATTACGTTGCTGCCTACTGCCTCTTTTGTGAGGGGAAAGGATGCACAAGGAATTTGTCATTACTAAGTTTGGACCTCGTACTGCTAAGACTAGAGCCCAGCCTCGCCATACCAACTGAGTTTTAAATTACCCAATCTTTGCATTTTTATTGAAATCTTTAGTAAGCTTCCACTGGGGAAATATTAAGATATTCAGAGAGAACGTGCTCAACAGCTTCAAAATCTTGTCTGACTACTGAAAATATCTGTATCGCTTTTTCAGGCTTGTCTTCCCAGATTTCAGGCAAGATGCAAGCAGTCTGTGTGAAGGAATATCAAAGAGCGCTCCGCCCGCATAAAGAAGTATCAAACACAGCTACCAGCTACCATTCAGTTCTTAGCAATTCAAAGAGGCTTCTTTGGGAGATCTTCCCAACCAAGCCATGCCAGCTAACGTGCACTTCGGGAGCTGCCACCTGCTCGGCCTGTCGGAGGCGACCTACAGCGCCCTGCCCCACGAGCAGGCACCACGCAGTGACAGGATGCTAATGGGACCCCAACGTGCCCCGGCTGCTCTGACCCCACAGGGCTGCCACCGCCAGAGCCTTCTCAGGGCTCATCACAGCAGTGCTAAGAATAAACACTGGAAGGTGCATGCCACACACACACATGGCATCCACGGCTGGTCATGGCTACACTTCCAGCTACTGAGCCAAATGGACAATGATTACATTTTCTGCAAAGAAATGGGAAAAAAAACAACCCACAGTGCTCATACAAAATCCTTTAAAACTGGAGCGTTCCTCAAAGATTACATTTAATCACAGAATCACAGAATCATAGAATGGTTTGAGTTGGAAGGGACCCTTAAGATCACCTAGTTCCAACTCCCTGCTATAGGCAGGGACACCTCCCTCCAGACCAGTTTGGTCACAGCCCATCCAGCCTGGCCTTGAGTGCTTCCAGGCTGAGGGCATCCACAAGCTCACTGGGCAACCTGTTCCAGTGTCTCACCACCCCCACAGCAAAGAATGTCTTCCGAATATCTAGTCTAAATCTACCCTCTTCCACTTTAAAGACATTTCCCCTCGTCCTGTTGCTACCTGCCCTTACAAAGTCTGTTAAGTAAAATGCCATTCAGAGGGTCATCCCTGGGAACAGTGAGACCTGCAAAGAGTACTTTCCTATTAACTGCAATCTGTAAGTATTCCTCTTAGCACTCATTTACAGCAGGAGTGCAGTCAGCATCTACTTTAAAAGCTACAAGTGAGTAAGAAAAGCCAGCGTCATACAAACAATGCTCATACATCCTAATGAGGGGTCCTCATTTAAGATTGGTCCTTAAAATGCACCAGTTTTAACCACCTCTTGTAACTCCAGCCAAGCTTCCATAGGTAATCACAATTCCTTAGCCTTTCTGTTATGATCGCACACTTCTTGTGTATTTTTATCTGGGTGCCTCGTGTTATACTATGAATTAAGCAGCCTTGTAAGGGGTTATGGGTCTGACAGCAGGCCCCAGAGCTGCACAGAGCAGAGAGAAATGGGGCAGGAACTGCAGACCCCAGCCTTAGGCAAAGGCAGAGCCCTGCCATTGCAGACCAGTACTGCACAGCTGTCAGTGAAGGGCTGCAGCCCAGAGACTCTTCAGCTCACCAAAGAGCTGAGGAACGGCCCATCTCAGTGCTGTATGGGCAGGAGCAACTGCTGGTATGCGTACTGCGTATGAGCAACTGCAAACACACTGTTGAGAAAGGCAGAGCCTCAGTGAGGACAGAAGGTTCCACGGCACTGGTTCCCCCTCCTCTGCTCCCTGGTCGGAGGGCACCTCCCACCTCATGGAGCAGCTCACTGGGAAGGAAATGCTTCCTTCTCCTTTCTGCCCATCCTGTGCCCGCAGCCTGCATCTCGATGCCATCCCAGCATTACTGCCTTCCAGCCTCTCATGCCTTCTCCTCCACTGCGCCGCAACTCCTGCCAACCAGCTCCTAATGCTGCTAGCAGACCATTGTGCCGGCAAGCAGAGCCGCTCTTCTCCTTTTGGCTCCCTGCCCCCCTGCACCAGCTGCTCTCCATTCCCAGGTGTGGGTTTTTTAGCACAACACAGGCTTACCGTTGGGCCGGATGGGAGGGCTGCGAACCAAAGGGCTGGTGGACAGACTGGTCAGTACCATGGCTGCTGTCACTTTATCCATGTCCAATTCTTCTGGGGATTTTCTTGAAGACAGCAAAGGGGAGGCAGGAGACACATTAGCAAGTATTTCGATTGTTAGCGTTCTGGCTATTGAACAGCAAACCAAACCCTAGGACAGCAAAGCACAGCGACCAAAGCAAGCAAAATCCTGCAAGATTTCCTCTTCCATCAACCTGAGCACATCAAGAGGCTACTTTATGCAAACCAGCCCACTGTTAATGGAAAAAGCAGTGGAAAAGAGAATACGTCTTCAGAGAAAGTTGTCAGGATTACTGTGACCCTCCATCAGTTTGACTCTGTTCCCTTTTCTCAGAGCTGTAGCTATTCACACGCTAAAAACATGCACTGCTCTCTGCAGGAACCAGAATGGAGGGATAATGTTTTTTCTTTCTTGCTCCATCCTAGTGCTGTTAACCCTCCAGTACTCTCTCTGAGCCTAAATTTTTCCTAATCAGACTATTAATTATTTCAAACCCACACACACAACCCACGTTCTCTCCACCTGCACTGGCCTTTGGTTTTAAAGCATCTATTCAAACGCCACCAGCCATGAGCTAACGGTGACTGCAGAAGTGATGCTGCAAAGGGTGGACCTTGCCTGGCCAGCAGCCTCAGCACCTGAAATAATTCAGCTTATTATGTTGGCAGAAAACTGATGCAGACAATCCATGTCAACGCATCCCAACACAACTGCCAAACCAGCAAGTTCAGCAGACTTTGGCCCCCCACTGCCTTAGGACAGGGGAACCCAGGCAGCTTGGTCACCCAGAGGAGCAGGACGTGGGCTACAGTTCCCTTCTGGAACTCCACCCATTGCTCCCAGTTATTCCCAGCTGGGATACACTAGGATGGCACACAGAGCTGTCTGACACTTCAGATGCTGACACCGACCTGTGTGCAGCGATCTCAAATCAAGTGAAAGGCTCATTTACAGGAAACTATGCTATGGTCCAAACCTCCTGATATTCCAGTGAGTAAACCTCAACCTGCTCCACAGAACAGCGCACAGCTGCTTTCTGGATGATGCACGGAGCCCTGTGGATGTCCATGAACACTTCCATGCCAGAAAACACAGCTCTTCATGACTGTCTTTTGTAACACATCAGTGCCTGGAACTGGATGCTGATGATTGATCCTGCTCCATTCTTGTTACAGCCACAGAAATCCCCCCTTTCATTCAGCCAATGTTTTTGCAAAGACCACAGCAGCCATACGGTCATCATCAAATACCAGAAAAGGTTTTAGATGTCTGCTGTGACCAACCAGCACCTGAACCCCTCTCCCTTCAGTTCCTCTTGCCCGCAGCGTCACTAGGAATGCTGAATTCCCCTGGACCCAGCAGACTTTTTCTCAGAGATGACATGGAGATACTGCACGTTCTGGAGCCTAGTCCCACCAGGTGACCTTCCTATTACCTAATGCTCCATTATGAAATCCTCTCTCTGAGAAGCACTCAGCTGCTCTGAAGCAGCATCGCACTGACACGCAGCATCCCTGCATTTATCCTGCTGTGGCTGAACCAGCAATATTTGCACTTCTGCAATAGATGAGGAAGAAACTACCACAGGTTCCTGACATGCTGGGAAAGCCAATCCCTGGTGACACAGATTTCCAACAAGGCCGCTCTGTGTATGGCAACAGGATTACTGTGCTCCTCTCCGGGCCTCTGCAGAATTGCAACATCACACTGTAACGGTTGTTGCAAGTGTTTGCCACGCTGGTGTCAGTATTCAGAGTCTACAGACCCAGAGCTAATCCGAAACACAAAGTTACTCCACATATTCTATACATCTAACTTTCTCTGGTTCCTCTGTGTTGAAGCATTTTTCTTCCCTACAGCGACTCAGACTGTCTCTCTCAAAATCCACCCTTTGCTCTGGCCTGGTGTCAGCGATGCCCCAAATTGTCAGCAAGGGCATCTGTGCCCAAGATGAACATTTTCACATGTAAGCAAAGGCCAGGAATAGCCATGAGACCTCCCTCCATTTCTGAATGCCCCTGCAGTACAGGAATGCTTTTCTCTCACCTGATGAACGTAACAATATTTCAATATGGAAAGCCCAAGTAAATACAACCTCATTACATACGACCCATTTTGAATTCCAGCCATTTTCACTACTTCCTGCTCTTCAGACGCACTCAGCAGCCCAGCGATGATGGGCTTCCCAGCCGTAAGAATTGCAGCAGCTACAAGCGGTGCCTTATGTGAATCTGCTCCCAAACGCACTTCTACAGTTTGGCTCATAAATGTAAACACACATTTCGTGCATCATTCAGCCAGCACTGCTGGAGGAATAGCAGCCTTCAAGATACAGGCAAAGCACAGAATTGAAGACAGGAACCACTTAAGCCATCTGCATTCAGTCAGCATCGCACTGAGTCAAAATCTTGAGGCTGCCCCACTCTTTTCCAGCTTTCTCTGCTGGAAAGCTGAACCTGCACGCAGCTGTTCAACAGTATTTGTTCTCAGCTGGGAGGAGAACTGCTCCATTACAAACCATTTATTCCACTATGGCTAATGTGAATTTCTGCAGACTGAAGTTATAATCCCTGGCATTGCTTAAACAACTATCAGGTAAAATGAAATCTAAATCAGTTGTAAAATCATCTTAAAATAGTCTTTTTCTTTAATAACCGAGCTCAACTTAAATGTAGATGCTATCCTCACTCACTGACACCTTCAGTCTGTCTTGCTGATGAATCCACCACTTTTCTGAAAGTCGTTTAAGAAACTCCGTCTTTCTCAGAGCAATGTGAACTTAAGATCCAAAGGATGAACAGAAGAGGGCAAGTCCAGGGCCAAGCAAGTGTCCCAAGCCACCCACTTATGCAGAAAGCCTTCATCCAAGCCCCTGCACAGCGCCTCTCACTGGTGGCCATGGTCAGCAATGGATGAGACTTCTGGCAGAACCTCCTCCAGCACCACCACAACCCCATGCACCATCTGCAGTCCCTTGCAAGTCCTCATTTGGGTTTTAATGTTGAGCTGATCCATCTGAGCCTCCGAGAGAGGTATTCCCTTTTGTTTTTAGTTATTTGATCAGGGATGCTTTGACCCGTCCTCTCAAAGTGCCCCTGAAGGCAGCTATCAGCCACAGAATCAGAAAGCTGATACAACATCCAGCATCCCACTGTCACACCCCACAGCCAGCGGCTGACCCTCCCAAGGATCCACGATCCCTCACGGGACCGAACTCTATTACTGAATGCTACTATGCCATTAGCTGGACACTGCTCTCCATCCAAAACCCAGCTGATGGGAGTGGGTCACCGCTTTTGTTGGCGAAGTACCATATGAATATGCATGAGTACATGTCACAACCAGAAAAATAGTTCAGTATACTGGAACTGCTCTCTCTCTCCCATTTTCCCTCCATTCTAAATGTTTGTACTCAGACCCACCTTTAGTTATTACTTCCACCACCTGATTATAAGTACATGACATTGAGGTGGTCACATCGTGCGCTGCATCAGAACTGACAGATAAACAAGTTGTTACAGCCTTTTGTACTGCAAAAATACAATTCATCATATAACAAACTGTTGTAATCAGCGTACTGGTAACAGCAAAGTTCTGAAAGAAGGGAAAATCCTACATTACATTCAAGTACAATCAAAAGAATTTAAGTTTCTTCATCACTGATGACAAAGGTAATATGCTAACAAGGAAGCAGCAAGAGAAACAACGCACGTGGCTGCAGCTTCATGTATCTGGAACAGCTAGAGATCCACCACGCTGTGCTGAAAATATTATTAGCCCATACAATAGCTTGTATTTACAATAATACTTGGTTACCCTTGAACAACTCAAACTTCTGACAGTACAGATAAATACAGGAACTGATTTTGCTAGCTGCTGTTGTGTCTGGGTGTTGATTATGAAGATTAAAAATTAACCTGCTTTACAAAAAAGGGAGACAGAAGCAAAAATTATCCAAAGAATGATTCACAGAAACAGTCAGAGGTCCTGAGCACTCTGAGGTAGAAGTTGTGACTCCTCAAAATGAAGCAAAACAGAAATATTTTCAAAGATTGTATATAACTACAGTACTACAAGGACACATCTTAAAACGTAAGGGAGAGTTACTATTTACACATCTGAAATGAGAATTGCTGTTTGATATCTGAAGCACAAACACAGTAACATGATGCAGTAATTAGAAGCTAGGGACTTCTGCTTATGCTCATATTGGCTACACACACAATTAACCTTCTTCACAGTAACTCTGCAATATTTGCAGACTAGTTCCTGTAAAGAATAATTGTCCTTTCTGTGCCTTTCTCTGCTGTTCTGCTTATACACAAGCAATTCTTTAGGACGCTAACAGCTACTAGAAACTAGTTATGATCCAAGTCTTTATTATACAAATACAGGAAATTTTCTTCTGAAAAACATACTTGAAATTCTCAAGGAAAAAAGAAAAAGGCATCAAAGGCCACCTCAAAGCTCTCCACCTCCCTCGGGCCGATCTGATAGACTTTGGGATTCAATTATTCAAAGCATCCTTGGAAGCCTGGCTGGTCTGTCAGGGGCTGAGCAGATTTTGTTGAGTTATCAGTAGAGCAGATACCGACTTTCTATCTGGACCATAATGGTTTAAAGACAATAAAGTGCCTGCAAATCAGTCGTACCATATGGGAGGCATTATTCGCAAAGTGATTTTCGGCATCTTGGAACAGAAAATCTGTTTAACAGGAGAACTGCAGGGAAAGCGATCGGTAGCTACAGAGTGTTTCCTGAAGTCTTTCATGTTTCCTCACATCAGACAATGCAATCACTTTCCCTCTGGCTCAGCACAAAACAAAGACTCCAAACCCAGATATTTTTCTAGCTATCCTTAAGGGTGCTAAAACTTAACAGAAAACAACTTATCAATTTCAACAACCATTTCAGAGATGTAGATAACCACGCAACCATGAGCACTCGGTTCCATGAGCAGCTGATATACCCCTCCCTGTAGCAGGGGGAAAATATCTCTAACACAAGTCCTTTTTATCACTGCCTCCTAAGAGCCTCCTCTGACTTCTTCAAGTTCGCAATGTGTTCAGACGGGAGCAGGACTGAACTCTAGGTCTCCTCCCCTGATCTGCACCATGTGGGGCATCAGTGTGCTGGAGTGGGCAGTGGAACACTGCTGTAATTACAGAATTGTAGAATCACAGAAATCGTTTGGGTTGGAAGAGGTCTTTAAAGGTCATCTGGTCCAGCTCTCCTGCAATGAACAGAGACACCTACAGCTCAATCAGGCTGCTCAGAGCCCCGTTCAGCCTGACCTTGAATGTTGCCAGGGACGGGGCATCCACCACCTCTCCGGGCAACCTGTTCTAGTGCCTCGCCAACCTTACTGTAAAAAACTTTTTCCTTATATCCAATCTGAATCTCCTTTCCTTTAGTTTGAAATCACTTCCCCTTGTCCTATCACAACAGATCCTGCCAAAGAGTCTGTCCCCTTCTTTCTTATATCCCCCCTTTAGATACTGAAAGGCCACTCTCAGGTCTCCCCAGAGCCTTCTCCTCTCCAGGCTGAACAGCCCCAGCTCTCTCTGTCCTTGTAGGGGATGTGTTCCATCCTTCGGATCACTTTCGTAGCCATCCTCTGGATGCATTCCAACAGGTCCACATCTCTCCTGTACTGAGGACTCCACATCTGGATGCAGTACTCCAGGTGAAGCCCCACCAGAGCAGAGTAGAGGGGCAGGATCACCTCCCTTGCCCCGTTGGCCGCACTTCTTTTGATGCAGCCCAAGATATGGTTGTCTTTCTGGGCTGTGAGGGCACATTGCTGGCTCATGTTCAGTTTCCCACCCACCAGTAGCCCCACGTCCTTTTGGCAGGGCTGTGCTAGATCCTTTTATCCCCCAGCTTGTATTGGTAGTGGGAGTTGCCATGACCAAGGTGCAAGATCTTGCACTTGGCGTCACAGAACTTCATGAGGTTCACCTAGACTCACTGCTTGTGCCTGTCTAGGTCTCTCTGAATGGCATTCCATTCCTCAAGCATGTTGACTGCACCACACAGCTTAGCGTCACCTACAGACTTGCTGATTGACCCTGTCGATGCCATTGATGAAGATACTAAAGTGCGTCGGTGTCAGTATTGACTCCTGAAGGACATCACTCATCACAGATCTCCATCTGGACACTGATGCATTGATCATCCCTCTCTGGGTACAATCTTGCAACCAATTCCTCATCCATCAAACAGTCCACCCATCAAATCCACATCTTTCCAATCTAGAGAGAAGGATGATGTGGGGGACCATGTCAAAGGCCTTACTGAAGTCCAGATAGGTGACATCAGTGGCTCTCCCCTTGTCCAGTGACACAGTTATGCCATCATAAATAGCAACAAGTTTGGTCAGGCATGACTTGCCCCTGGTGAAACCACGCTGGCTCTCTTGTGTCACCTCCTTCTCTTCCATGTGCCTTCGCACAGCTTCCAGAAGGATCTGTTCCACGATCCCAGCACAGAGGTGGGGCTGACAGGCCAGTAGTTCCCTTTGTTGCTTCTGTCTCTAACTCTCACTCATAGGCTTTTGACCTGCTCGTGGCCATCCTTTCAACAGCTCTTCACATTCTATTTTTTTCCTGACGTAGAGGGCAAAGCCCCTTCCCCCCCAACTCCTTCCTTCCCTGTCCATTCTGAACAGCTTGTAGCCATCGAAAGCCAGACTCTAGTAATGGGAATCATCCCACCAGATTTGAGTGATGGCAATAATGGCATGGTTTTCTAGTAGCACAGTGTTTGTTTCTCAAGCTGCATATATTGGTGTAGAGACACGTCAACTTCACACCAGCTTTGCTGCCTTCGTTCCTTTTAAGTATTTCCCTTCAGTTTCCTTGTAATTACCGACTGGTGATAAGGTTGACGATTTTAACAATTTAATTCTATTTATGTAGAGTATTAAGAAAGCCAAATTCAACAATGGAAGATAAACTGTAGTTGGCACAATTTTATGTATTGAAAAAGTTGATCCAATGAATAAGTTTTACTTTTCAAGCAACCTTGATGAGGAAAACTCATCTTGCCGAATAGCCTTGAGGGCAGCAACAGAAGCTGAAGTAGGAATATGACGCAGAAATTGGCCACTTCAAAACAGAGTAATCAAATAAACAGCAATCACTTCATAGGCGATGAGTGCAAAGCAAAAATTAAATTCAGAAAGGAACCCTGCAGAGAACTGTTTTCCCTTCCAGTTACCCACAATCCTTGAAGACCTTCTGGGAAGATTTTCTGTTCCATCACCTCTACGTTAAAAGGCCACTTGCTGGCGCAATAAGTAAATCAGCCTCTACAAATCATGTCTGAATAGTGCCCTGAAGCAACAGACCAGTTATTCCAGATATTATCCAATCTATTCACGTTCATCCCTTCTCTGTCTTTGCTTACTGCTGCTGTTCAAGCTTGTTCAAAGGCATATCCACTTTCATAAATGGAATCATTTCAATGGTACTGTAATTTACTACAGTAAATTTTGCACTTCTGAGTGATGACGCACTCTGTGGGAAGAACTGCTGGACCGCTGGCTACAGCACCTGTGAGGCTCTTGCTATGGGAACTTTGCCTTTCCCAAAGGCAAATACAAAATACCACACCAGAAACATCTTGTTCATCCTTCTTTACCCCTTATCTATAGGCAGCAGTATGATTCTCATTTTAAATGTAACATTTTAATTGTAACATTCCCAAAATGTTTTGTGATATCAATGCCAATATACAGCCCCAGCATATCTATATGGAGCAAACACACCAGCTACTTGTTCAGCACAATTTATCTACAAAAAGTTGCTCTGAGTCAACCTTGAAGTATTATTTAACTACCTTCATGCATCAACATACATCTTTTCTAATATAATATATGTTTACAAAAGACTTTACAAAGCCTGCAAGTCTCCAGTCCATTTATCCTCATTTCCGCTCACCAACGACCAATATGAACAGGATGGCGAGCACTTTGCTCACCAAATCCAATCAGTTTCATGGGGTGAAGGTCAGTTACTCTTCGCTGATAATATTTACGTGTTTAGTCATTTTTATCCATGTGATTTTATTTTATTTTTTTCGCATCTGAAAGTAAACAGAATTGGAAAGAAGCCACTGCTGCAAGGCTGTCTACAGCTGCCAGTGCACTGAACAAGATATGAAGAGCGGAGACAGAAACCAGTCTGGGATGTCCCTCTGCTTCCTGCCAAGGTAAAACATTATACCTCAACATTAAACTGTAGTTTCTAAGGCATGAACCAACAAGTCACAGCAGCATAAAGCTTCCAGGACCATCCTTGCTACTGAAGCAATCCAAAGACACACCTCAGAACTGGCTGAGTTTTGTTCTTCTCAATCCATTAGAAACCTGTTTTAGAACAAGACAGGCATAAAACTACCTCATCTTGTCCTCTCCATTTCTGCTTTCCTTTCACTGATATGTTCTTGGACCAATTTTGCAAGGCCATACTGACAATGGTATCTGTGATAGCTGGTATAAAGCTGTTTAGCCAATGTTCACACAAGCTCCATCGGAAACCATCCAGTCATGGCTCTTCAGACAAGTTCCCCTTCCATTCCCCTGATCATCCTATAAATTTTTCTTTGCTCCCTGTTGACGAGTGCATTCTCCATGAACAGAGCTGTTCCAAGTGCTCTTGGTATGGCCTTACCCAGACCTTCTACAAGGACAGGAGTACTTCCCTGTCTGCAGAAATACTTACGGTTGGACCCACAGTGATAGCTCAGTCATTTGTAACAAGCACCATAACCCAACTGCCATTTCCTTCATCAGTTACTTACAGCAAAAGAAGTTGGAATTAGCAGGTAATACTGAACTTTTTTCTCCCTTTTGAGAGGCTGACAGAAACGTTTCCTTAAAAATTAAAAGCAAAAAACTTTTTTATCCAGGACAGTCCATTACTGAGATAAGAGCTCTTCCAGATATTTTGCAGGAAGGCCAGGAGGGTACCAGCTGCAAATACAAGGCATACATAAACCCACATTTATTTTTGGGGCCATTTGGTTCAGTACTATGCAGCCAGCACTGACTGATTCAAAGGAAGCTGCAAGAGGGATCTTATCATGATAAACACCATTCCAGGAATTACAACTTTCCTTACACTCTGTTAACAGATTAAAAAACCACAAACAAAATACTCTGTATCTTCCAATGCATTTGCAGTCAGCTATAGATCTGGATGCTTCTTTTCTACGTTATCTTCCTCCTCTGCAAGCTGCCCTCCTGCCTGGGCTTCATTCATATCCCATGTCAAGGAGCCCTGCAATCTACTAAGGAGATTTTTATCAGGTTTGGTTTGGTTACTTTTCTGATTTATGTTGTTTTCCCATTACCAGACAGGGAGAGCAGAAGCTCCAAGTGCAACTTTTGCTCATGGTTGCTTTATTTCCTCCTATACATGCCCTTTTTGAGGTGAACATACGCAGTAACTTCAGTTTTCCTTCATGCCAATGTTCATCAAGCCACAGACCAGGATATGCTCTACTGCTGAGGACAAGGAGTCCAACCAAGTTCATTGATTCTACACCATGATGTTTCAGGAGAGAGGGAAGCTGATTTTCTGTCTAGTTAATGATGTGCACAAAATCTAAAGAAGAATTAGGTCCTTATGTTTTAGGAAAAAGAGTGCTAGATTACAGACTGAAATAGATATTAAAAAATAACCACCCCACATTAAAAATACATTCCGCGGTAAGTAAAAACATATTGCACATACTCCACATCCATAATTCCTTCCCAGTGTACAATCTCATTCCAGGTCACGTGTACTTTACCATTAAGCCTCATATTTACAGATGAGAGGTTTCAGTTGTTTGGTTAAAATGCACTTCCAATTCAAACTTCACACTGTGAATTGATGAAGTATTAACACCACATCTTCAGGTCCAGCCAACGCAATATGTCTCAACAAGGGCACCTGGTGTTTGGTCTCTCAGGAAACAAACAGCACACAGACATCTTTTATAAGCTGACATGTATTTAGCCAATCTTCCCTCTTGTCTTTAAAACAATAGGTTGACCCTTTCAAAGATCTCACTTAACAACTTACTTTGTTCCATAGTACAAACTCACAGATGGTCATCTTCTCACCACAGCTGAGAAGAGATCAGTAGAGTTGAGATCAGCCTTCTCATCCTACAACTTAAAATATTTTTCCTTTGCTGCACTGATATCAACTAAAGATATTTTTAAAATTGTGGATATGAAAACAGACATTACAGAACAACTAAAATCTGACAGGCATTCAAGGAGATGGGGGACACCTGTCTTGTTCTTCTTGGTTTACAACTGCCTTTCCAATCTGTTGGAGTCAGCTTATTTTTGACTCATTAAAGCTTGGCTATAATCTAGGACTGTTCATCCTGGAGAAGAGGAAGCTCAGGGGAGGTTTCATCAATGAGTACAAACACTTGAAGGCAGGGCACAAAGAGGATGGAGCCAGACTCTTTCCAGTGGTACCTCATGCCAGGACAAGAGGCAATGGGCACAACCTGGAACAAAGGAGGCCTCATACGAACATGAGGAAGCACTCCTTTACTGCGAGGGTGATGAGTACTGGCTCAAGTTACCTAGTGTGGAGTCTCTGCCTTGGAGATGTCCAAAAGCAGCCTAGATGTGGTCCTGGGTCCCTGCCAATCCCAACTGTTGTGTGATTCTGTTTCTGTTACACACTGCCTGGTTCCCTCTTCTTTCTTTCTTAGGCTGGCACCCATCTGCGTTTCCCCACATCTGTCCCCCATCTCACCTTTAGAAATGATGTTCTTGTTAGGGCTATTTGTTAAATGCCCTGCATAGTCAAAAATCACAAAACCATACCCAGGGTTGTGCTTTCTAAACATCCTATGGACACATGTCAAAATGAGCAAATCGGACCTGACTCTGGAATCTAACCCTGTAATTGAGACTACCACAACACCGTCATATCAAGTTACTGAAATCAGAGGTTGCACAGGGAAGCAGGTGGGTGGATAACACACCGTTTGAGAGCAGGAGAAGAGTTTATCTCTAATAATCTGCAGCTGGCAATTCCGAAAACACAGTTTCCAAGTGACAGAGAACTCAAAAGAGTTGGCAGCAGTGATTACCATCCATGATCTCACCCAGGACAGCAGAAGATCTGGCCAAATCCAACCTGCAAATTTCTGCTTTGACATTTGTTTCTGAATACATATGATAAGACATCATTAGAAGAAAAGATGGCCGCAACCAGTACGTGTATTTTGAAGAAAGAGACAACTTTAAGAAGTGTAGAGATGTTATGAAAACAAAAATGGATGTGGAACTACAATTAATTTTTTTATCTGATAAACCACCACAAACACACAAAACTGAAGAGAGATATCAGCAAGATTTATAAGTACCCCTGATCAAAGTGATTCTCCAAGGTCCTTTTAACACTGACCCTTCACTGTGCTATAATGTTTTATTTTTTAATTATTTGAATGCCTTCCATTTAAAACAATGAATCCACTGACATAATATGTAGTATCAGAAGAACAAATTTGGTTTAACTCTACTTTCACCTTTAGCATTCTCATCCTGAATTCATTCTTTTTTTTCCCCGTTATGAGAAAACTGACTGAACTATCAAAAACAAATGAAGAATACAATATCCAGCCCTCGCCTAGTACCACGTCTGCCTCATTCTCCAGTTCTTTTTGTTACGTGAAAACATTTCCCTTGTTGACGCATCTATATATGAAGTCATAACGCTGTTCTACAAAGTGAGCAATATCAAATTTGTTCCTGTAGCTTTTTAAATTACATAGCAGAGCAAGTTGGGTTTTCTGGTTGTTTTTTGCTTGTTTGTTTTTGTCTGGGAAAACGCTGCTGTAACAAATACCAAAAGTAACAATAACCATGATGTAAAATTGCCAGCCGTTTGCTGTGGGTCCAATATTATGTTCATGCTATCCAGTCTCACAAGTTCATAAAGTTACTCCTGATACTGAGAGGTAAACGAACAACAGTAACCTTCACCTAAAGAAATAATAACAGAGATTTAACTGTGATGTTACACATGGTGTTAACACCATCTTCATATGTCCCTCTCTACTGTGCTACAGAAGCTGTGTTCTACATTACAGCTGCACACTGTCATCATTTACCAATGTCACATTTAATATGGAGTTTTGAAATGTCTAAGTTACAGTTGATACTATTAATCCTTATTTCTACTTTTAAATTCTAAATATTCCATTACAGAATTTGTTTGTCTTCCTGTACCATACAGAGAAATGCATTCTTTGCCACTGTTAGACATTTTTCATCATTTTTCATCTTTTTCTATTATCATACTGTTAGCAGTGGCATTACTTCTTCATCCTCACGTAACAAACCTACAAGTGGCTGAGCATACAAAGCCCCATGATAAAGAATGGGAGTATCTAAAGCCATATAGGCATTGACATTTAAACTTTTCCCCAGAGGTATTTAAGTAATTCTTCTCATCCACAACGTGGTTAATGCTACCTCCTTCTCCAGAACACAGAGAAGACTGAGAGGAGAAATGTTATCAGTTTAATCTTAACTTCATATCCAGTTGAAATGTAGGCTTGGAAAACAGAAAGGATGTGTGAATGCGCAACATACTGCTTTGCATGCTGCTAGGCAGACGGTCCATAATTTCCATAAATTCAAACATCATCTCCTCCTCAGCTTCTCCTGACATCTGTCCTTCTGATTTGTGATGCCCTGCTCTTCCAAAGGTCCCCTTTTATCTGGACGTTGGACTTCCAAAGGTCCCCTTTTATCTGGACGTTGGACTTCTCCTATAACACCTGCTTCGTACACCCACCAAAAATTCTGCTGCAGTTTAACAAAAATTCAAAAAGATTAAAATAAGTAAAACCATTAATAAATCTTGTCATAAAATAGATGAAGAGGAGTGAGAAGCTGTCAGTCGAGGTTTGGTGCCTGCTTATCCTCTACTTTGACCTCACGCTCCCTGCAGCACTTGCACAAACCCAACCTCCTCCTCCTTCCCTGTTCTGGGAGCTATTTAGGGCAAAGGAGATATGACCTTAATGGAGAATGAGTTACTTCTCCATGGATAACTATCTGGAAACGACGTTCACCTGACAGCAAGTTTTAATAAAACACAAACCTGATCATTTCCAGAGACAGATTACATCAATATCCTGTAGCTGTGTTATCTGCATTTTGTTTGACCTGCAGCTCTGCAGCTACACAATATCTCTGCAGAGCATTAGTGTGCTTCAGCAATTTAGCATTATATAAGGAATAATCTATCTTTGGAATTTCCATAATTTGATTTTTTTTTTCTTTTGCAGAAAATTTAAGACAGCTGAGTTTATTCCTTCTCCTCTGCATCTCTCAATACAGAATTAAAAACTCCAATGCAGCTGTAAGTCCCCAGCAGGACTGCCAGCACAGTCTGAACGCACCCTGCTTCCTACCCTCACCCGCTGGCTTTTCAATACAGCTAAGCTGTATTTTCTCCCTCTCTCCACAACCTCTTCTCATACACAGAGAACCTTGTTTCTCTTTCCTCCCAAGCACTGCTCTGCAGGTCACTGATGCTCCCTTCTTCTCCTTGCCTTATTGAAGCGCAGAGTCCTTAGAAAACTTTCCATTAAAGAAGAGATGGTTGTAGGGAACTCTTCCTGAGAACAGCATCTATCCTGATCCCCACTCAAGAAGCCCCTTTTCCCTTCAGCTGCCTGACCCCAGTGGCATGGAAGCAGTGGTGTGCCCAGTACAGACCTCCCCATGCAGTGGGGCTGTTCTCCATCACATACACAACAGGCCTTCACTGTTCACACAGCAGATCTGAGCAGATGAGCAAATCTAGGCCAGCATCTTTCTTTACAGCATGCTGTGAATGAAGAAGAGCAGGTTGATCCCTTCAGGCTGTGCCATCTCTGGCTTGTGAAATTCTTCCTCCAGCTCCTGCCAAAGCTGCTGGCTCAGGAACTTGGGAGCTGGGTTCTCATCCTGGTGGGAACAAGCCCTGTGAGTCAAATGTGGGAGCTGAAGACCCATACAAGAGTAGGATGACAACAGCTTGCAGATGGAAACTGTGACCCCACAGCACGGCACTCTTCCATCCCAGTGCTGATGCTGCCCAGTATTTTATAAATTATCCCAAATCCTTTCTACAGGAGAAGATGCTGCTCTTATACAGCCTCAGTCACTGTGGCTGGAGCTTCATGAGTAGACCACAGCTCGCTTCCCAGTTTGCATGATCTGAATAGTACTGACCACAGAGAGCAGAAAAAGAAACCAAACCGAAAAAAAATCGGGGTGCTTCAGGCATCACTCAGTAAGTAAGAAAAGAAAACATAGCCTCAAACTTGGGACTTCAAGAACTTTGGGACTCATAATACAGCCAACTAAAAGAGGTTAAAACAACATGCATGAGAAGCGGCTTGGAAAGTGGCCTTGTGTGCTTTGGGGGAGCTGCTAACAGTGAAGCAACCCAGAGCAGAGCCTGCAGTATCTGCCACTGAGTGGAGGTCCTTCCAGCGCTGCGATAATGCACATTTCATGTGAGTAAACTGGGAGGCGAGAGAGGAGTGCATGTGCTCAGGGAATCACAAAAACATCATTCTGCCATTCACAACTACTGCTGTTTTTTCCATATCCAGCCTGCCAGCCTCCTGCATGGAACCTTATGGGTGAATTTCTGATCCATTGATTTCATATTAAATATGTAACCCTGTATCAAATATGTATTTGTCCTTCATTTTAAAGGAATATCTTAGAGAGTCATTAACTTACAATGCCAGAAAGTCACGTTTGTGTCTGCATACGATCCACAAACAGGATTTGCTCACAAAAAGTATTCAGCTACAGCTACAAACTAACTGCAACACGCAGAGCACAATAAATCACTTTGAAGCAACGTACATGTCACAACCTCCACAAACATTTCACAAGCAAAACCATTAAAATAATAACACATGCTTTGGGGCTGTTTTTTTTTTCCCTCGCTTTGTGGCAAGGGTCATGTTTTGAAGAACTGAAAATAAACCAAGGGCAGCTTCCAATAGCAACTCTTGTCATATGCCTGCTCTCCCCACTGCATGGCAGGCCAAGGGGGTGCTCCATCACAGCCACAAACCATGGCAGGGGCTGCAACACCATTACACAAAGTGCCCACCTGCTGGAAGCTGCACGTCCCCAGCGTGAGCACTGATCGCACCTGCCTGGCATCTGAAGGCTTTCCCTGCTCTTAAGGTAACTTTAAGGATCCTGTGTGTGGAGGACAAGAAAGCTCTTCTGCCCCACTCTCGCTGGTCCTTCATGCTGACCGCCCACCGCCGGGATGGGTGCTGCTGGAAGGAGCTGGGCTGGTCGCTGTATCTGAGCCTGGTGATGGAGCTGTCCGTGGATAAACTGCCTAGGCGTGTCCATGGTTTAGTCACAGCTATACGACACACACCTCAGCAATACACATCCCTCAGCCAATGCAGATACTCTGAATTGCTTAGGTTGTAGGAGACCTTAAAATAATTTAACTTCAATGCCCCTGCCATGGGTAGGGTTGCCAACAACTAGCTCAGGCTGCCCATCCAACCTGGCCTTGAATGCCTCCAGAGAGGGGCATCTACAACCTCTCCGGGCAGCCTGTTCCAACAACACTGGGTTGCAAATGGATAGTGCTAGCTACATGCACACAATAAAACATATCCAAAAAATGAGAAAAAAACTTTTGCCAACTTCTGTGATTCACACCTCCTCCAGTATACTTCACTCCCAAGCAGCAGATTTGAGACACATTTAAATGTTTGTCTGTCAATATGAGAGAAGACAACTGCAGCACTATGCAACGTATGGTGGGCCAGGCCATGCGCTGCCAGCTCCAGCAGAAGATGCTCAGCTGGTACCCAGCCTCAGAGGAGCACATGGGAGTCCCTGAGTCACTCAATGGTGGAAGGCTTGCCAAAACCAGCATCTTTACAAAACGTTTCAGGAAAACCTAAAGCAAAACAAAACTCTGTTGTTGTGTGTTTGAAAAATAGTCACATTTCTCAAAAAACGACCAGAAAAAGGCAGTAATTCGGGGGGTGCAACCTAACAAGTTGGAAGGATGAGTTTTTCAGAGAACATTCAGGCTGCAAGTACGGTACAAAAACTCACCAGAAAACAAGCAAACGCAGAAAACAGTTGCTGCAATCACACAATGCAATCAGCAGCCTCTCACATGGCTCCTGAATCAGAGATGCACAGAAGTAAAACTGATTTCACATTTTAGCCTTGAGGGCATCTGAGCTATACAAGGAAGCCAATATGTCTGGCACAATCTTACTGAACTATTACTGCCACGGCAGAACAGACGAGATTTTGTACACAGAAAATGCAGAAACCAGAAAGTAAGCAAAAACAGATTTTTGATTGATCTCATTTTTATTCCTCAAGAATAAGCAGCTGCTTTCTCCATTGATTCTTTTTTTAAAGCTAACATTATTTCAAAAATATAAATCACAGAGGATTCACCAGGGCTGGAGAAGCAGGCAATGTTTTAAAAGTTCCCTTCCCAACAGCTTTCCCAAGTAGCTTACAGCTGAGAGCATCACCCAGCACGCGAGGGCTGTGCTCAGCATGCTACCAAACACGCTATGGAACACTTTCAACAGCATACGTAACATGTTATGTATTAAAAACATGTTAGGTTATTAAAAAGTAAATTTTAAAATGGAGTATCTCCTTCAAAAATTGCAAGAGAGAAAACTATGAAAGAGATTTTATCTAACAATATCCATCAGTGGAGGTCTGTTACCAAAACTGAATTGCAGGGACAAAATATGTCCATATTTATCTTCTCCTAACTAAAGGACCAGAGTGCATCTTGAGCCTCACACTTCAGCTTCACAGAATTACAGAATAGTTTGGGTTGGAAGAGACCTTTAAGATCACCTAGTTCCAACCCCCTGCTATAGGCAGGGACACCTGCCCCTAGACCAGGTTGCCCAAAGCCCCATCCAGCCTGGTCTTAAACGCCTCCAGGGAGGGGGCATCCACAGCCCCTTCCAGAGCCTCAACATCTTCACAGTGAAGAATTTCTTCCTTATATCTAGTCTAAATCTACCCTCTGTCAGTTTAAAGTCCAGTGTTCCTCTTGTGCTGCCTCTACATGCCCTTATAAAATGTCCCTTCCCAGCTTTCCCGTAGGCCCCCTTCAGGTACTGAAAGGCCGCTATAAAGTCCCCTTGGAGCCTTCACTTCTCCAGGCTTACGAACCCCAGCTCTCTCAGCCTGTCCTCGTAGGGGAGGTGCTCCAGCCCTCTGATCATCTTTGCGGCCCACTGCCCGTATTGCCTACAAAGATGTTAAATAATACCAGTCCCCGCACTGATTCCTGAGGAACACCACTCATCACCAGTCCCTACTTGAACACTGAGCCACTGAACACAACTCTCCGAGTGCGACCATCCAGCCAATTCCTTACCAAGTGAGTGGTTGACTCATCAAATCCATTTTTCTCTCCTTACTCTCTTTTACTTTAGCGACCAGGATGTCATGCAGGACAGCATCAAATGCTTTGCACAAGTCCAGGTAGATGGACTTCAACTTCTGTGAACAGAAGTTCGTAAAAGATGAACACTTCAAGCTTTTTTTTTTTACCACAAATTTTAACTGTAGTCCTAAATTAACCATTGAATTGAGTATCCATTTTCCATTTCATCTGTGAAGTTACATAAATTAATCAAATGAAATACAATACTCATTATGCTTAAGTAACTGGCAAGCCCAGTCCTGTGGAGGATGTGCTTTTCACTGCTCTTTTATTAGATGGAAACTGTGCATCTTCAAGCTATGTCATACAGCACAGAACAAAGTGGTATGCACAGATCGAAGGATTTCATCATCCCGCATTTTTCCATGTTATATTGTTGGGACAATTCACCAGCTGAAATTTTTAGTAGCTCACAACCTTTTGCATTACTAAATAAGAAGTACACATGACAAAATGTTGGGTTTTTTTCCTCTCCATTACACTCCAGAAATATTTTATGAAGTTGTATTGTCTCCTCTATCTCTTTGTTAAGATGTAATTTGACAAGGTAACTTTAAGAAGCTGAACACAGCTTGCCAATGTGCCATAGCAATTCATTATGTAACACTTTTTAAAATTCACTTATAGCGGTGACAAGAATATAACTATTGGTGAAAAGAGAAAATAAATACCTGCTGCACTCAGAAACCAGCTGACAGCTCTGGTGAGTTGCTACTTGCTTTAATTTCCATTAAATTTCCACTGGAGAAATTCCCAGCTGAGAACACAAAGGACTCAACAAGAAGTTTCTGCAAATACTTTGCTCCTTTAGCCAGAGCGATTCTTTTCCCTGTGTACTTTTTAAGCCAGAAGTGAGAAAATCAGTAGTCGGGTGCACGACTGGCCAAGTCCCAGCCTTGTGGATACAACCAGAAAGCAAGGCAACCACTACTGCACTTCATGATATGTTTTGAGAAGTCCTCAGACTGGAAAAATCAAATGGTAGATTAATTAAAACAATGTATTTTTTCAGCTATTTTACTTTTTATTCTGCTATTTGTCCTGTAAAATTAAATTCCTGCCAACAACCTTGCCAAAACTTTTTTTTTTCCCTCTAGCATAGAACTTGGATCCATCCAGAAAATGCCTATTTGGCATTTATGAGAGGATTAGAAAGCACATGTATTGTGGCTTCAGTCCTACTGAAGGGAGTGCGGTGCTTTGCTGCATCTACCTATTTATTTATTTGGGGACAAGGAGTGCAGGATTAAATTGTCCTACATTTCCAAACCAGGAAAAATGTTCCCATTTCCTTAAAACTCATTCTGGAAACTGCGGGCTGAAAATGGCCACATAAAAATGTACACGATGGGACACTTCTAAACAATAGGTTTCAAAATACAAGCTCCTGAAGTACTCAGTAACTCACCAGGAGCACAAGTGAAAATACATCTGTACAGCACAACACAATGGAAGTATACAGAGTTAACCAAGTTAGCTCCAAAACAACTAGCACGGATCCCAAGAGGTAGGATACTCCTGCAGAGTAAAAAGTTGTACTTTTTGTGCCCAGAAACCCATGCTACAGCACCTGTGTTGCCAGGTACTGTGCTGTGTTGCTCACGTACTGCACTAAACCCATGCTTAAGCTGATCTGGGATTCAGGAACTAATCTTCTTCCCCTCATAATAATCTCCCCCAGATACCCAGTGAAAGCATAAACAGATCGGAGAGATACAGGACGGACAGCTCTTTACCCATGTGCACCTGCTGCACCTCATGCCTGCAGTCCCAGCCTTCCTCCCCTCCGCTCAGCCCCATCTTCACCACACCTGTAGTGAGAACCATCTCAAAAAAACAAAGCAAATAATAGAAAGTAGGCTTTGGTAACAAATTCTCGACACCCATGCCCATATTTATTTGGTTTTTAAATGTATTAACATGTTGCCTCCAGCTAAATTAATTCAGTTTCCAGGGAACAAAAAGTATGCAGTTGAGAGCAGTGAACATCCTCACTTCCCCGCAAGCCACTTGCAATCACACTCTATTTGTAGATTCCATATGCTTCTTAGCCACCGTAATTGAAGGATGCTTTCCGGTTCAGCTCTGAAACCTATGTTTGTATCCTTATCAGAACTAGCACGAAAGCAGCACTAAATCTCCCTCCAAGTCTCCATACCAAAAACTTAAATTTTAACTTCAGTGCCTAGATGTGCATGCAAGTTCTTCAGAACAAGAAGTCTCCTGCGTTTCATCAACAATCTTTACACAGGTACCTGCTGTTGACCGAAAAACCCTGTCTAGGTATTCAGCCATGCTCTGCTCACAGTCAAAACTGGAAAGGAGGGGCTAACACAAGAGTAACCAGGCATCGAAACTGGAACTCCATCTCTATTTAATTTTGTATTTCCCCTTGTTTGTATTACTTGCTGATGTAGTCATCAAAAGGAAGTAGCTAAAGTATCTTACAACAGGAATGAACAAAGCCATGAAGCTTTTACAGATAACAGTAATTGGGGCTTTTGAAACAAAGCCTCTCACCTCCATCAGTGACTGTCCCAGAGAAAAACACAAGAGGTGCCTCTAAAAAGCCAGAATAACATTTATACTGCATTCTGCTTCTTAGCGAGGTCCCAGAGTACTTTATGGGGGCCTGGCACAGCTCTGTCACCCTATTTGCACTGCAGATCTCAACCTAGTATCTTTATCTTAAAAAAAAGAAAGTCACTCAGGCATTCCTGAGGATTTCACTGAAGGTAAATGTAGCACTGTGCCCACTCCCCTACCCTGCTGCTAAGCAGGGGCAGAGGATGGCAGCAGCAGCTCCCAGGTCACTTACCTGACTTGAACAGCTGCTCTGACCCACTTGCAAAATGGTGTAAGTCCTGCACACGAGGCCAGACTGGATCCTCCTTCAAATCGGAGGCACAACTTTTAAATTCCTTTTTAAATCTGTATATGGAAAATCCTACCTAACACTTAACACAGTCAAATTCCAAAAACAATAAAGGACAAAGCCATAATGTTCTCAGATACTTTCCCGTGGATAATTAAAAAAAAAAAAAAAAGAGTCTAAACATGGCTTATAAAGAATGTACTGTTTCTCTAGAAGTCCATGTTTTATATATAAATTCCTGCTAAAAACGAAAGCTCAACTATACAGTGAAATAATACAGCCTTACCAATGCTACACGGTACCTAAACAACCAATAGGTCTCTCTCTCTCTCTCTATATATATATAGGGTCTACATCATCCACCATCCACAAAAACACAACTCAGACTGTTGCTAAAAACTAGTAGCTCAAAAATGCTAAGGAACAGGACAGGAGAAAGAAAAAAATATGGAATGGGTATAATACAACCCGCATCTCCGCTTGGGAATGGTAGTCTTGCCATTTTCTAACAACACACTGAAAGCAAAACACAGAGTTCACTCTTTTGTTTTTCACCGACACTCCATTTTATTTAGTAGAAGCTCTCATAGGTCTTTAAATAATTCATAATGCAATGCCTGTTGTTTAGTTCAAGGAGGGAGCTTGGAGAATGTTAATCCAAACAGAGATGAATTGGCACAGCTGTAAATCTGCAAGACCCCTCCCCGATGAGCTCATCCCCTAGCAGTGCAAATTAGGATGACATCATGCTTGCAAAGCCGCGTGCGCACATACGCGCTCACACTCACTCACTTTCCTCCTCCCTACACAGGTTTTCTGCTGCTTTTTCACATAGCTTTTGCCAATAGAGATTATTATATACAGCTTATTCTAGGTAGAAGAAGTGGAAGGACCTGCCACTAAATCCAGCTTTTGTCCTGTTGGGTTGTCACAGCTCCAGCACAGGCACAACAGAATATATCTTTCTATCTGGGACAGAATGAAACTGCATTTGGATCAGACTAGTTCAAAAAATACTGAAAAAAGAGTATTAAGATACATGCCTTTGAATAAAATCCACAAGTACTTTTCAAAGGACCGCTTGAAGCTTTTACTTCATATTCATCCAGCATTTGTCTTCATGACCTTTTCCTCAGGAAGACACTCTCAAAACCAGGGCTCACAAACATTTAGCACAGACTTGCTTGAAAAAGATGACATTCATTCAGCCGCATTGCTGAAATCTGTCATTTCCCTAAGTTTCAGTTAGCCACCAGATGCTGTCGGAAGATATCAATATGGGATAACTCAACAGACAAACTAGTTATTAAGAAGCCCACAGATGGAAGTAACGTATGTGAATGAAGAGCTCAGTGAATGGTTTTGATACAAACCTGCAGAAACCCAAGGTGTCTTGTTAGTTATCCATGAACAGAAAGGGCCAAGCAAGGGCCTTAACAAGCTTTAGCAAGTTCAGCAACATAGCAAACATTTTTATTAACAAACCCATTTAGGTCTATTTCATACTCTTCAATGAAATACAGTTATTTTGCTGCTGAAATTTGTAACATTTCTGATGGCAGCCCACTGCAAGGTGCAGGCAGCACCGCTGCACAGAACAGAACTGGAGTCAGCCCTCAGGCTCCTGCCTCTTACTGGTCTTGCAAATAAGTCTCCACTGAGTAAGGGCTGCATTAGATCTATCTATATGCACTATATGTCCCTATGTGTGTGTGTGTATATATATCTATATACATACACATACACACACACACACACACAGATAGACATATGTATTGTAATAAGGGCATATCTTACAAACCCCCAATATGAGAATGGGTGTTTCACAAAAGAGATAAATTCTAAGAGAAGTTTTAATCTTTCTCACCATTAATTCTGGATAAAACAGACAACAAAATTATACTTTCTGCCATTTCCACGTTTTTGAGACATACTCCTTTTTTCTGCCTACTTACAAAGGCCAGGTGCTGTTACTGTGAAACCAACTGGACACAAAGGGATTTTAAAAGCCTTTGTAAAAACAATCTGACATAACATACCCAAAGCTAAGTAATGTAGCTGGAATGTGTGGTATCACCTCTTGCCTTGCAGCCTGGCCAAAGTCAAGGGAACAGGTTTCTGTCCACTGCCAAGAGTGACAGAAACCAGCCCCCAGAGACTTATGGGTTTGCCATAGTTCATTTTCTAGGATTCATATGGACTGCTGATAGTGTGTAGGAAAAAGGCACACAGCAGGCTCCTGCTCATGTCAGGCGAATTCAAATAGGGCTCTCATAAAGAGATTATATAGCTCTTTAGGTGAACAAAAAAAAATACAAAATGAGAGAAGACACAGAAATGGTAAATTTGACAGCAGTGGCACATTAAGGACGTGGACATGAAGATCCATTCAGGAGCTCAGTATCACACACTCCAGCCAAGGTGCAATGCCACACGGCAGCACAGGAGGCCTGCAACACCAGGCCCTGCCGCACAGAGAGAGTTCTGCATGTCCGAGGGGTTCCGAGGAGCACGCAGAAACCCCAGCAGGAGAAAGGAGGCTGGCAGACGGTACAAGGAGATGGCAAAGAGCTCCAGCCTCCTGCAGAAGCTGGAGGAAAAAGTCAGACGTTGGGGCTAGAGACAAGAGAAGCAGAAGCTGGCGCACCCCATCCCCTGAGGAGAGGCCTTCCCTTGGGACTGGCAGCAGGAAGGCAGGTAGGAAGCAAGGAAGCATTTTGTTTGGAGCACAGCAGACTGAACAGGACTGTAATTTGGAAGTAGTACATCACGCCCCCCTCACTCCCTCTCAACTCATTGAAAAATGGCCTCTGGAAATTGCAAGCGCTCTGGTGAGAGACGCACCGCTCCTTCACACAGCTCCTGCTCCACCTGACAGCATGAACACCGGCTGGTAGCTCCGGGCAGAGACGGAGGTATCAGAGAAAATGAAAGGCAGTGAAGCAATGGGTGCACAGACACGTCAGCTCCCCCCTGAATCTCCTTCCCCTCCAAGGAATCCTGTCTCCAACTATGTAAACATTTGCACGGTGCTACGCTTGAGATGTCAGAAAACAAGCAGCAGAGGAAAACAAGCCAAAACATCTCTTCTGCTCCAAGTGCAGATTTTGGATCGTGTAAATAGACTTTGTACTGCAAAGGACTGTTTTGAAATCTCCCATTTTAACATCAGACTCTTTGGCAATCAGCCCCCAGATCCCAATTCTGCGGCTTCACTCTACCACAGCACAGAACACACACTTGGCCCTCATTCCTTATTCTTCTCATCGTGCCATCAAGCCAGAACCTCTCTCCCCAAAACCGGATGCTTCAGATTAATCTGGAAAATGGCTAGGCAGAAAGAGAAAGCTCAGATGAAGCAACAGACTGTTTTATCTCCCTATGCTATTACTTTGACACAGAGGATGCTAACAGAAAGCATCTGTAATACTTCCACTTAAAAAAATAATTTCAGATTTGTAGTTTAGAAAAATACCTTATTAGCTAAGCTTTTCCCCACCTTTCTTTCCATCTGCATACAGCCCCAGCAAAAGATCTAACGCAATTCAGTGACTAATGGCATACAATTTCAGTCTTCAGTGCTCAATCAGCCTCTCCAAGCAGAAAATATGTAAATGAAGAGTTACAACATGAAAATACTCTACTCACATAGAGGACTTGTATTTCTGCATTCTCAAAAAATACGTAAGATGATTCCCAGGCAAAGTGATAGGCTCATTTTGATTATTTATTGTTAATAGCTTTTTTAAAAAATAATTAATTCTGCATGGAATGTAAAGGAGACATTATTGTGGTAATGATATTACTACAATTTATGCAGAAAGTAAGCTTAAATTCTTTACAACTTTTTAAAGGTCGGTATAGAAAAACTCATAGAAACACTGTAATTGCATGCAAGATTGCATGGCTTTTTCTTAATGGTACGTATTAATTTACATCTCTTTTATCTGCAGAACACAAGATCAGAGCCAACAACCTCTCAAGATAGGGACCTTAATGTACAATGGGAAGAAGTAGCATTTCTGCACCAGCTGCAAAAGAAGGTCCATGTCTGAAATGCAGAGAGGTTGTCTACCCGTGATGTAACACCAGGCAGAAGCTTTAAGGAAGATCTGAAGACCTGTGAAACAAAGCAGGTAGTGTTAGCCACAGCAAACAGTGAAAGAGCTTGGCACAAGGAAAGTACGTGGAGAATACACAATAAATTACAGAGCTAAGACGGTCAGAAGTAACGTTATAGACTTCCTAAAATACTTTAGACAGAGCTGAAAACTGGAAAATGAAGAGAGTGCTGCAGTAAAGCAGGAGAGGAAAGGAGTAAAGGGTTTCAAGGAGAAGCATGGCTATCCAGTGGAAGGGAAAATTCCAGTGGTGAGATGGGGAGGCAACAGCCACCCAAAGAGCAAAATCAGCAATGAGCAGGGCAGGGAGAGAACAGACATGGAAATGCCAGCAGAGATCCTAAGTGCTGGTGGGTGAAAAAGAAGGGCCCTCGGGGTAACCCGGGACTTCAGAAGTTACACAAGAATGCAAAATTATGCTTCCACACCCACTACTTAGTTTCTCTGCTCATACAGTTTCTATTTTATTTGCTAGTGAAGCGTTATAAAATATTGTTAGCAGAAAATGAGAAATGAAGTCAGTACAAGACTTGTGCTGGTCTGGTTAAACAGGGAAAAATACCAATTCACCAAATCTCTTGACATTATTAAAAAAAAAAAAAAAGGTCTTAATGTAGAGCCAAGTTACAGTCTGCTCTAAAAATGCTTACTCTACAGTTCAACAGCACCAGCACAATGAAGAGAGTGCTAACTCTGCTCTTCTGAGCTCCTCCTGTCCCTAATGACTGCTGTAAAAGAGGGGTTGACTTTGGTTAAATACAGCTCTTCTTATTTCAATAAAATAAGGCAGTACTGCTTTTGGAGAGCTCCTTTAGTCAGAACTTCAATTAATTCTAGCTACTAGATATAAACAACAGCCTAGAAGGTCACAAATGCAGTGTTTCAGATCAGTGCATCAGTTATTAAATACAAGACTTTCCTTTGCTGAAGCATGCGGTCACTTAATCAAGGTTTGAGTCCTTCAAGCATTTCCATGAGATGGGTTGTTCCATGCTTAGGTTATAGAGTCACACTAAACAAAGATGAGGCTGTGGCTGACGAGTGCCTGATGTGCTGTGGGTGTTCTGAGTACCTCTGCTCATAGAAGGCTTGCTGCAGGACTTGCCTGGTACATCCCCATGGTCTGCACCACGGGGAGCATCAGGCTCTGGAGCACGTTCTTTCTTACCTGAACATCACAGAATCATAAAATAATCTGTATTGGAAGAGTCCTTAAAGACCATTTAGTTTCAACCCACTTGCCATGGACAGGGTTGCCAACCACTTCATTTGTTTGCTTCTGTATATTGGGAAAGTGAGGTTATACTTGGTAAAGTAAGGGTTGGTATCAGAGACACTGAGCTCTCTGTAAGTAAGCTACAACAAAGAATGACTGATATTTATTTTTTTCTTTTACATCTTTACTGCAGTGAAACACAGCGCTTTGTCTGAAGATCAACCTGACTGCAAAATCTCCTTTAAACAAGATGGAAAAAAATATAAATACAAATCTCAGTTCTTCAACCTCAGACTACAATTAAAATTTAACATTTTTAGCACCTCATTATTTGCACAAGGACTGATGAGAACACAGCAATAACCTAAAGCTGCTATTTGTACCAGGACTGACTGTTTACAATTCACTTCCAATGCTAACATCACCCTTGTGTCTATCAAGCCAACTAACTTACCTAGCACCTCCAGAGAGTGGGCAATTCCCAGCTTGTCAGGCTCATGTCATGCATGGGCCTCGCTTTGAAATGTCCCAGACAAGTGCAACTCTGGGTTCAGCACCTTTAAAAGACACGGCCTGGATGGCTTAACTTAACCACCTACTGTTGGGGAACAACAGAAAAAAAAAGACATTTTAAAAACACCTACTTTTACCATCATTAGAATCCAAGTATGAGCACAGGAAAAAACATTTTAACACGTAAGAGAAGCCAAGAACTTATTATATCCATTAGAAATACAAGGCAGCAATGAAACAGATTTTTGATAAGAAAGGAATATGTTTTGATATGGAGTAGGAGGTATTTTGCTTTGGTTTTTTTTGGAGTTTTTCCCTATTTTTCACATCAATTTTGAAGAGGGATTTTGACAGACAAGAAAGCATAAAAGGGGCATAAAATAAATGAAACTGGCTGCTGGGAGAGAGGGCTAGAAAGTCTACTTCTAACCCTCACAGAGTCCCTGCCGTGCTGTGCAGCCACTTCCTCCTGTTATATCACTTTCTACACATCTTTAAAGCAGGTTTGCTTACTGTTCTCTCTTATTTTAAAATGTGTTAGTACCTATGCAGCACTTAATAAAAACACTGCATTTACTGCATTTAAAAACACTGCATTTCTGTTTTTTTTATTAAAAGGAGAGTTGCTATCTTGGACACAGTGAAGTGGACATGAGAACTTTTGAAGGTATCAGGACCTGAGTAATTCTTTTTTTCCCAAAAGCTGTTCTTTTCCTGGGAATGCCTGAAGAAGTTCAGTTATAAAGCAAAAGGTATGTGCTCTTTTAAATCACCCAGCACGATAACCACAAGCACTGCGGCGCATGAGTTCATAATAGCACACACACACGGACAAGGGAAAGCATGCAGGAAATGTTTCTTATCGTATACAGTCAGCAAAATGGCCATTCTTTAAGTGTCTAGCTTCTGGATGCCAGAAATTTCACCTGGACAATGCACTCGAAATATTCAGAAGGAAACAGTGTCCCACTTTTACAGAGATTTAATAGGGTCGTCTGTTTCACCATTCCCGTCCCTAACCTAAACATTATTCCCAAAGAAAACAAAGTATATTTGGGATAAGGAAAGAGAAACAAGCTCTGAGACACATGTAAACCTCAGTCATTTCAAATTCACGTTCTTTACAGATATACATATGTATAGATATCATTTACTTATAAAAAATTAATGCTTCATCATCACTACTTTGCAACCTGGACTTTGTCAAAACCTCCCAGTGCAACAGCGAGCAGCCACCAAGGTTTCAAAGCTGCACGCGTGGACAGCTGCCAACAGCCCCACACTTCCTCTTCCTTCTGAGCACGAAGCCATGCATCTCCCTTCTACCTTCTGTAACACAGCGTTCAGAGCAGTGAGCACCCCCAGCGTGCCTGCTGGGCTCTGACAGTACCATGCCGCACGGAGACCGTGTTTGTTTGGGGAGCGTGCAGGGAAGGAGGCAGAGGCAGGAGAAGCAGCTGAAGTGCATTAAGCACTGATAGCAATCTCTGGTTACAGACAGAAATTAGCAGAATGAAAACTAAAAGAGGCTTGCCTCCCTCTAAACTCAACACAACACAACCACTCAACATAAACACATTATAAAAAAGAGACACCTCAGTTTAAATTGTGGAGCTGGCAGTGCCGATGAGACTTTGGCTTTTACAAGTGAACAACGGGCGTGCCTGCTCTATCTAAACTAGCTTTAGTGCCATCTTTCGTGAACGGAGCTGGCATTTCTGGGCTCCCAGCCACACATGAACTACAACAGATTGGGTTAGGTCCAACCCTGAGCCCATACAATGCGCTAATGTGGAAAATATTACGCTCTCTTTCCCAGAAAACAAATGCTAGATTCAGTTTTCAGGACCTATTACTTCTATTCCCATTTGGCAACGCCAGCAGTGTCACCTATTTATCAGACACTCTCATAACATGGAGTTACTCAACGTGACCAGCCATGGAGTTTGTGTGATCTTCTTCACCAGGGAGGACTATTTTACCTTCTATATTGAAACTAGGGAGTGGGACAGGGAAAGCAAGTAAATAAAGCCACAAAAAATGTTCATGCTTAAAGGGCACGATCCTCAAATTCCCCACACGTAACACCAGAGCCACAGGCATCCCAAGTTTCTGCTCGTGACGTTCTCACAGGCTGAGCCACCACAAATATCTGCTAACTGGAGTTTGGCCCTTCCTCACAGAACCCCATCAGCCAGCTCCTGGGGGGGACTTCCACCCACCCCTTGCCCCAGACAAAAAGCCAGAATTCATGTCCCCATGAGATGGGATGTCCACGTTAGAAGGCGTACTCCTGGCATCACCGTTTATTTTCAGCTTTATTGATTCCTGTTAGTGGGCCAGGGAAGACATACATGACCTGTGGAGGAGTTTCCTGCTTTGATTTTGTTGTTCCAGAGCTATACATCAGAGTATGCCACTATCTACCATACTGGTATCTCCTAAGCATATCTCTGAGACAATATTTAAGCTTCTTCTATAATAAGTGAGCAATTATTTGGCATAGATGACGATACTGGAAATCTGGCAACACACCAGAAAGAAAACATGCAGTCATGCATCTCCTGAAAGACAGAGTTTGGAAAAGTATTGAACATATTTTTTAAACAGAACATGGTATGAGTTTAAGGTTGTTAAAATCTGTTCAAATATTTTTAAAACTACAGCAATTCTGTAAACAAGGCAAGGCTAAAAGGTAAAGACAGTACATCCAGTTTTCCCATCGAGACACACTCTGCTCCCCAATTCTTCTAACTCTTCTTTGAAGTACAATTTCCATACCAGGTATCCACTTATTCAATTGTATTTGTGCAGAACCAGCATAATGGGGTCCCTGTACTCCTGCACTTGAGCTCCCATAATGGTCTAGAGATAACCATGCATGTTTTGGGCTCACGTATAGTAAAACCAGAAAAAACTCGTTAAAATTAGCAATACACATTTACAAAACTGGCTTCGGAACAGAGGTAATTTGCCAGCTATTATTAATGGTTGCTCTCCAAGCTTTTTGTTTTCTACCTTTCACTTGCCCTTTGGCTTGTGGTTGGCTTTTCTTTTTCCTTTACCTTTTCTTCTTTATTTAACTAATTTGAACTAAAATATAGACTTCTTTAGACTTCTTCAAAGACAAATATTTTATTTACGCTGTAGTACTTACAGAACTCAATAACAACCCGTCTGTCAGTGCTTACTTTGTTCTGGGCCTCACCACAAGCACTGCTCACCAAGTTTTAACTAGCCCGTTGGTGAGTAAGCATTTCACAGAAACATATGCTAGCATGTGCATGGATCTCTGATTTCTAATGAAATGCTGTTACAGAACTGAGAAAACCTACCACCAGACAAAGTAGATTTGAACTTTGATCTGTTGCTCACTACCTAAAAAAAGTAGATTTTCCCTCCAGAAACATAGACTGGATATAATCGGTTTATATAAAAAATATTGGCAATTTCAAAGAAATAGCAGTGAAAAATGATTACTAGTTTCAGATATTTAGTTAGCCAGGCTTGCTTTTTCTCCCAGCTACTTCTTTCCCTCCATGAGCTCACACTGTTATTTGCAGCCTTCCTTTCCAGTGCATTAGGGCAAGAAAGGTTATCTGGATATTTTCCATGCACATATATATACTCAGTGCATCACGCAAGACTAGGAGCTTTTAACAATGCAGTTCTCCTTAGTTCAGCACAATATAATTTATCCTAAGCATAGCTTATGTAACATATCATAAAAGCATGCAGAGAGTAATTTCAGAATATTTGGAACTGCATCTTTTGAACAATGTTAAGGGCAGAGAGGAAGAAAAATGTATTTCTCACTGGAGCTGAAAGGAAGGTTTTAGAAGCGCATCTGTTAAATATGTAAAGTATTTGAAAGAGAGTGAGGTTTGGAGCCTCACTTGTTTTTTACAGGATAGTTGGAGCAGAGGCATACCCACAACAGGAGCAGGAAGGGGAAAGCAAGTGGGAGGAACATAGCATGTAGCGATAGATGGGTACGTGGGAAGCTGTAAGGCACAGTGAGTCAACACGAGGTTTTGAAAGTAGGAGGGCAGTTCTAGGCCAGACGCTTAGTAAGTCAGAATGATATCAAGGGACAGATTTAGCTTGGACAAGCTTTAATTTAAGAAGCAGAAACATAATAGTTCAATATTTGCAACTTGACGTAAGGATGGACTGAAGGAAGAACTGGTTTCAGTTTTGATGTCTGACTAAAGATTTTGTTCTCTGTATTTCCTGTTTACTTGATATCAAATATATTAAAAAAGCATACTAGGACCACAAGATAAAAGTACCACTAGAGCCAACAGTGGTTCAAAAGGTACATGCAGCACCAAAGGATGCTAACAAATCACATCAGCGGAGCCAGTGCAGTCAGCACCTCCTCAGCTGCACCTGAGCAGCCCCTTCCACCCCAGGGGAAAGTCACAGACACACTGAGACCAGAAATGACCACAACTCCCTCTCACACAGCAAGAAGCCCCAGCAGTGCAGGGCAGTGCCACCATGCAGGACAACCGCTGCCTCTTCAGTGATGTTTCAAAGCAGGTACGTCCTTCCCTGGCTTGTCAGTGCAGCTCTGCACTGTGCGTAAGCTGCCTCTCCAGATCCTCTGCCATAACAGTGACAGGCTAACTTAATTAATACTGAGAACAGTTTGAATGTCTGCACAACAGGTTGCCAAAACAAGGAAACAAGGAAAAGGAAAAAAAAACCACCACAGATTACTAGCAACATTTGCTGCATAATGCAATTCAAATTTTCTATCTGTAGGACCAATACAAGCCATGTTTATTAATGCCACACATTATGTCTTAATTTGAAACATAATTGAAAGCTTGTTTCTGTACTGCTTTAATGTTAATGATAAAAGTATAGTACATAATTGGTTTATTTCTGTAAGACCAGTATTAAATATACAACATTGATTTTCTCTCCAGTCTTCTTACTCAGATCAAAACACAATAAAATGAAAAAAATTTGCTACATATTTTTTGCACCAAAGACTGGCAAGGGATAGTAATATATCTTCCTTCGTCATACTTACAATTTCTGTTAACAGCATCACAATATACGTACCACAGAACACAAATAAGTGTAACCACAAGCCTTCTACATCATGTTTTAAAGGGTTAGATTATGGTTAGATTTTTACTATTGTTGTTATTATTGAAAGTACGAGACAATAAAACTACTCTGCACTGGTGTGGCCTCACCTGCCCTGGGTGCAGGTTTGGGTGCCACAATATAAGGATATAAAAGTATTAGAGACTGTCCAAAGGAGGGCTACAAAGATGGTGATGAGTCAAGAGGGCAAGGTGTATGAGGAGCAGCGGAGGTCCCTGGGTGTGCTCAGTGCAGAGCAGAGGAGCTGAGGGGAGGCCTCGTGGCGGCTGCAGCTCCTTACAGGGTGCGGAGGGGCAGCGCTGAGCTCTGCTCTCTGTGACAGCGACAGGGCCCGAGGGAACGGCATGGAGCTGCGTCAGGGGAGGGGCGGGTGGGGGTCAGGGACAGGTTCTGCACCAGAGGGCGGTGGGCAGGGAACAGGCTGCCCAGGGCAGTGGGCACGGCCCCGAGTGCCAGAGTTCAGGGAGTGTTTGGATAATGCTCTCAGACTTGGGGTTTGGATTTTGAGTGGTGCTGTATAAGAGCCCAGAGCTGGAGTCAGTAGCCCTTGCCGGTCCCTTCAACTCGGGATACTCTGTGATTTTATGATTCTGTGAAATTAAGAGGAAAAAGCAGGCAGACAAAGCAAGGAGCATAAATTTGGGAGCAGGAGCACAAGAATGTCCTTTGTACACAAAATTAAGTATAAGTCTACAAAGCATTCAAAGTATTTTCTTTTTAATGGGAAAGCACTGCCTGAACACAGGTTTTATTTCACTACAAACAGCAAATGACAGCTGCTTGGGCCCACTAAAACACTGCAGAAACACAGTGAGTCCGATGCCCCTGAAGATGAGGTGTGTGGTAAGAGACAGAGGTTTGAACTACGAGCAGGCCACCACCACCAGCTGGATGTTTACCAGTGCTCAAGGAAATGGCTCTTTCTGAATGTTCCAGATAAAATCACATTGGAAACAGCTCAGCTAACCACAATGACGCTACCTCTGCTGTTGGTGGATAACAAAGGTCAGGAGCCCAGCTACAACTGAATGTCTGCTACGCTCCTTGATAGAAGCAAGTGCAACTGCCAGACATCCAGCATATGACGATGTGTAAATAAAAAAAGAAACACTCTGCTACTGTTTCCTGGAAATGTTATTCTATACTTTTTACTTCGGCTCCCTAGGGAGCTGTTTTGAAGATGTGGTTATCAAACAAACAATTTCACACACAGCCACCAACAGTGAATGTTTTATCCCAAAATGAGTTATTTTTCTAAATGTCAGTTCTATGGAAAGTGTAAACATACACTTGCTTGGGAATGTTTCGAGCAAGATGTCTCAACTCATTTCACCCACTTTCACTGCATGGTGGAGCAGCAAAGCACTACAGGATGTACTTTTCTCTGGGATCAGCCAAAACATAAGTTCGTGTTTCACCCAAAGCTTCTTCCTGGTTTACCAAAGATAGTACCTGTGTACTTCACTGAGCAGGTTTAAAGTGTCTTGGTAGATGTGGCAGACTTGGCATTGCATCAACAGCAAGAGTTTCTACAACAGGACTTAAAATAAAGGCATATGCAAAATCACAGAACTTCCTGCCTAATGAGCTTGTCTGGTGCACTGGAGGAACAGCAACTAGTTTTTACTGTCACAAGACAACTGTAGAATGGTCATTTAGTATGTGCTAAAAATACACTGAAGACGCTGACTTGCAAGCTTGCAAGACTCATGCATTCACTGTGCTTTCCATATGGAACTGACACTATGGTGCAGAACGCCTGCAATGTATGTTCTGTGCAGTGCATTCTCAACCACTAGGCCAAAGAAGGCACTACTTGGAAAGACTAGCAACTAACTAAAATCACAGCTACTTCATGCAGACCTTGTGTATCTAACAACACTTCTGCTCTCACATTTTTCCAAAACTATCAAGGAGTAAAAGAGATGAGTTGTGGATGTATTCGGTTTGTATTCAGCAGACTGGTGAAACCACAGAAAGATGTGGTTCTGTTTCAAATAAAATCATAGAATCATAGAATGGTTTGGGCTGGAAGGGACTTTTAAGATCATCTCGTTCCAACCGCTTGCTATAGGCAAGGACACCTCCCTCCAGACCAGGTTGCTTAAAGCCCCATCCAGCCTGGCCTTGAATGCTTCCATGGAGAAAGCATCCACAAGCTCACTGGGCAACCTGTTGCAGTGTCTCACCACCCTCACAGTAAAGAATTTCTTCCTAATATCTAGTCTAAATCCACCCTCTTCCAGTTTAAAACCATTTCCCCTCATCCTGTTGCCACACGCCCTTATAAAAAGTCCCTCCCCAGCTTTCCCGTAGGCCCCCTTCAGGTACTGGAAGCTCTATAAGGTCCCCAGGAGCCTTCTCTCTTCTCCAGGCTTAAGAGCCCCAGCTCTCTCAGCCTGTCCCCACTGGGGACATACATATATATACATATATACATATCCTAATCATGTTGAAATATCAGTATTTAGGTTAAGTGCTCCATCCTTTCACAAAAGGATATCACAAAAACTCTAGTAGTAACAGGTAAAACAGCTACCAGATGCATATAAAATCTCTATATAAAAGAGATCAGAAAAATATTAGTTACAGAAATTAATAAAAATCACTTTAAAAACAGCCTTTCATCTATGCAAACCAATGATATACTTTATGTATGGAATAAAATCATAAGCTTTACATCATCACAGGAATACGAACAACGTACCAAAAAGCCCTTGTACATAATGAAAGCACATTACTATAAATATAGAAAAGTCACACTTTTTACCTGTTTTTTTTTTAATGTGTAAAATTAATGTTATCATGGAGATGATGCTACAGGAGTTAAGCAAAAATTTCTAAAAATATTTGAAAAATAATTATCAGTGTTAGAACTTCTCTCAGAAAGGCAAGCTCCATGTCCTTCCTGACCTAAATGATACAGCACTGAAGATCACTGTGTAAGCCAGAATATTTTAACTTTATAGCGTTTAAATAAAATTGTAGCTACAAATATGCTTCTACACAACCACATACACGGGAATCCATTCTTGCACGTCTCACAGATATACAAGTTAAAAACCACATATCCATTGACTTTTTTCTTTTTCTCAGCACAGATGGCATTTCAACAGGATTTTTTTTTGCTCCACAGCTAACACAAACCACAAAGAAATTACCCTTACTGAATATTGCCTGCCGTTTAAGAGTGTTTTGAAATTACACTCCATTTTTTAAAGGAACTGAAGAGCTGAGAACAAGATGTCCATTCACAGTGGTAGCTAGCAGATAGAGCAGCAATGACTGCTGAATGCAGCTCCTCAAGAACCAGCGTCCAGCGCTCGTTGTAAATTAAGGACACATTTTTCCTGTGTGTCACATTAGAAGAATTCATTGAAATCTGCTTGATAATGAGATCACTGTCCATTGGCAACTTTGGTCACACAGATGAAATAATTCAGCCCTTTGTCTTGACTACCAGTGAAATAAGGTTTTAAAGGCATTTCTATGGATGGAGACAAATCCTCCTCATTGCTTTGAAAACAGAATTTTCTAGAGAAACTGGAAACTTATTTACGTGTATATACATACACATATATTACATGTGTGTGCATGTACGTATTAGGACATAAGCAAAATCTTCTTTTTGGCCTACTTTTGAAAACAATGATTACCTAAAATACCGACTCCAATATCAGGCGGCGGGAAAGCTTAACATGACCATCATTAATTGCACAAACAACTTAACCTGTGTTTAGTTTTTACTGGAACAAAAGGGACAATAACACTGGCCAAAACCCCAAATGGCTAAATTCCTCTCCTAATGAAAATATTGTTGTATCCTTCCGAAGAAAAGGTGCATCATTTACATTTTAGAGACAGAGGAGCAACGAAGAAGTCTATGGGATGACTTAATTGTGACAAAAAAACCCACCGAGCAGAAAGGAACGTATTCCTGAGAAGTAGCCTTCATTCACTTTCTTGCTTGTTCAATCAATAGTAAATACCATTCTGCTCTCACAGGATCAAGTACAGCAAAACAGGCTGAGATACCACAAACACACATATCTGGCATTATACCAAGTTGTGTGAAATTCGCTATCCAATGCAGAAGATCATTAGTAAATAACAGAAAAAGCAGTCTGATTTATTCATGAGATTAATATTCACTGTGATTTAGGCATTACTGAAAAAAACAAATCTCAGAGTAATTTCATCTCATCCAAAACTCACACTTTAGCAAGAATACTAAATTGACAAAATCCTGCTAGAAAGGCTAGCTGGCATATATCTAAGATTGGTCATGAAGGTCAATTGCATGAGTCACATAACTAGTTTCATTACCAGCTGAAACCATTATCACTGTACTCATAAAGCCACGTACAGGAGATCTTGAAGCTCTTGGATGGGTATGTGTGCAATACAACACAACGAAACAGGACTGACAAAAACATCCAATGGCAGAGAAGGTAGAGATACATTATGCACAAGAGTAAACTCTTCTTCAGTGATGGATACTACATAGAAGTAATTTTTTCAGCAAACTATCCTCCCTGACATATGGCAGTGAGGACTTACGAATTTTGATGCGTGAGTGTGTCAACAGTATTGGTAACAAGCTCAGGCATCCCAGGTTCAGCCACCCTTTGAATGGGACAGATCATGTCCTCTGCCCCTCAGCGTGACTGAGACCTGACACACCTCCTCACAGGAAAGGTCAGATTTTCACAGCTCAAATGCAGTCACAAATGCATCTACGGACATTTTCCCCTTCTCTGTTTCAGCACTGCAAGCATCTGGTTCAGCTATCATGGCACTGAGGCAAGGGATCTGGAAGATCTCAGTTAAATGAGTAAGGTGACTTTGGGAGTTATGGTTCGGCTCTGTTGTACAGTAGCAAGCACCTGCAGAGTTTTTACTTGCAATTTAATCTACATTTTTCAATTCAACTTCTGCTACACTGCTTACGCGTGCATTTTCAAAGGCCCCTACAGTTTAATATAGACATACAGTCCTTCAGTAAGGTAATGAAAATCTAGTACTGGAAAGCAGCATCAAGAAACACATGAAGAACATGACTGCTTTTTGTCTAAACCTCTTTTCTCCCCTAACAATGGGATCCTAGAAGGCATGTCTTTTTTGCAGCAGACCATGACAAGCAGTTCACCATCAATATTAAGCATAATCAAGCTCTAATGACGGCTTGGGTGAAATCCAATCAAGCTGCACACAAATTTAACTAAAGAGGCCTAGCAAAACAAAGCAACAATTTAATACTTCAATAATTAGCTGGTGCGGATATTTGGAGAAGCTGATTTTAAACACATGGTATTGCCAACTACCAACATTATTACAGAAGCTCTGAAATATGGGAATTACTCCGGGTGTAATTTTCATTACATGAAAAACAATGGGTTTCTAAGTTTCCAACTGTGATGAATGCACAGAAAATAGAACTTAAAGAGATGAGAACATTCAGTCCAAAGGGTAGTTGGAAAAAAAGTGAAAAATGTCTAAATGAAGTGATTTTGAGCTGGAAGGAAGTTTGCAGAACCTTGCAATAAATCTGCGGCACAGCCTGCTTTCTTGGCCTTCTGTTTTCATCCATTTGCCTGAAAAGCACCACCAGCCAACAAATAGTTGACTCCCTCTGAAGTTGCCTGATCTATCTGTTCTGCCAACATTACGTAGCAAATAGAAAAGGAGCTCTTCCTCAGTGAAGCTGGGCTTTTCTAAAACAGAGAGAGAAGACTGCATCTGAATAAACATCTCTGGGCAAACAAAACAGCACAACATGATCACTGGGTTCTTCCTCCTGCAAGTACATCACAAAGTCCTCCTCGTGAGGATATCAGAGTTAAGCAGATACTGCTTTTGATCTCCGAGTCAGGCTCCTGGAGAGGTTTGGCTAGGAAAACATGCAAATGTTCCCATTGAAATGCATGCTGCATAACCAGCATGCCCAGCAGGCCACAGGGATCAGCAGCAAACTCCCTGATCAGAAGGTTGCCCAGAGCTACGTTCCTGGAGATACCAGGCAAGAAAATCATTCTGGGACGAAAATGCAGCACTGCCTAAGCTGTTTCCTTACAATGATGGCCAGAAAACATGGCTACCATTTATTTTGCTGTAGTTTTCTGTGCCGATATTAGAAGTGCATAAAATGGCAATGAGGGAAAGAATTCCTAGAGACACTTCATTTACTTTATTCCAATTCTATCACATATTTTTCCAACAAACTATGAACTAATTAGAGGCTAAGGTATAGGTACGTGAATAAAATTTATTTCATAATAACAGTGCAACTCTTTTTTAAAAAAAAGAAACACAAGGCAGGGAGATCCAACATATGTGACTGTCACTGTAAATGGCGCTACTTAACAGTGAACCAGAAAGGCCAAGGAACTAGAGGTTTTTATTGCACAGCAGCTATTTTCTCACTATCGGAAGTACTTAAGTGACTGAGGTTTAGCTCTGGCTCTTCCTATAAGAGCACAAACAATGTAGAGAAAGTTCAGCAGTTGGAAAATTTGGGTTTCTTCCTTTTTTTCAGAAGAGATACAGTACTGGAGGGAACGGGTGAAGGATATGGCAAGTGGATAATACATATTTCACAATATTTTGAGATCGTTTAGTAAGAAGTTAATACAATTATTAAAACACTGCCACCCTCCAGAAGGGTAGGAGTGATGCCTGTTCATTTCCTTCCTTGATTCTCTAACCCTTTTGGATGTTTCAAGGTGCTCCCTTCCATCACACCAGAAAAGACGTTACCTTTGCAAGAAATGCAGAGAAGTTATGAAGGCTTCCAGATGCAGCTGGTCAAATCACATCTATTTAAATGGAGTTTTAACCCCAACACCACTTCCACAAGTTTACCCTTATGTTTCACTTGAAAAAAGGAAACTTTACCCCTTGCTGTCTGCTGCTCACCGTCCAGTCAGTCCCCGCCAGCACAAGCAGCCTCTACCAGACCTGAGCTGCAATCACTGCCCAGGCCCTGACTCCTGCTCTCCCAGCTGCACTGCCACCGGTCCAGGCTGCTTCTCCTCTTTCTTGCTGACTTGCTTTGGGAGTAAGTGTGGATTCTGGTGCATAACTGATGAAAATACAAATGACTGAAAAGGCTCTGCTAACTTCTACACCACTGCCTGCTGGGGACATCATCTTTGATTGCAGCTGACCTCTGCAGATGTAGCTGCTCAGAACACCAGCAGAGCTGGGTTTCCTTCTGCCTACAATGCAACGCTATTATTCCCTGCGTTGCACCACACTTATTAGAAAATGACCTCTCACTACTCAGATCCCAGGGATCTGTTCTGCGTTTGATCGCTTGTAGTTGAACTGCAGGTCAACGAAAATGTATTTTCCTCTGTTCTGTAGATAAAATCTCAATTCTCAGAGATAACTGCAGTTTATAGTGGAGTTGTCAGACCACTTTCTCCAAGACCAGTACTCTAAGCACCAAAACTGATGACAAATTTAAACTTTGAAAAGTGATGAGGAAATCTGAATTCCTTGCTTTATATTAAACAGCTCGTTTACTAAGCTAACAGTTGCACTGGACTCATCTGAGTTTGAGAAGTTGGAACACTATACACCTTGCATAGCATTTGTGCACAATGACAGAATGAAAAGACCTGAAAAAGGGAAGACTTCATGCTTTTAAGTTCATATCTCATTTTGGTATTCCAAAATTTTAAAAAATAGCTTTTTTTAAAAAAAAGCCCTGATCTTTTACTTTAATCTAGCAAAAACTTCCAATAGAAGAGTAGAGAGACACAGAAAGGTCCGCAGGTATAATGCAAGATGAAACAGAAAATGTAAACAATCAGCTTTAAAAGCTAATTTGCATTTCATTATTAATATTCTCCAGTATGTAATAAAACATTGGTACATTTAGCCGGACACTATGACTTTAAAGATCTGCCCTATGCAGCACCTTGAGTATGCCAGGAATGCGATGGTCAGTACACCTCCCTGGATGAGTCCATGGCACTGCTCCAAACACAACAGAAGAGCCTAAACCCACACCTTCCACCCTCCAGAAAACTACATTACTGCTGGGCTGTTAAATACTATGGATCCTCCTCAAAAAACAAAATTCTGTTGTCCACATTCTTCACTAGATTCCCGTTTTCCATACATGGCAACCCAACTGTCTCCCCTCTACATTTCCATCTACAGTAATTTCAGCACACCTTCGTATGAAGCACCTGAAACGCCAGGGACTTTGATAAAATATTTTCACACACTTCTAAGTTTGTAGCCTGTAAGCAATAATCAGAACACTGCAGCACTACTGCGGCCGAGTGTCTGAGAAGCAGCATTTATCATGCCAATATTTTTAGAGCTGTTGAATATTTGGATACAGAGCTCACAAAGATTTTCATTCATATTCTCTGGTATCGTTAAGAACAGTTGAGATGGGATGGACTTTGTTTCATTTAGTGGTCAAAGTGAAGGATACCCGTTCCATGTTACCAACTCTCTTGCAGACACTTTTCCAGAGCTCTTATGAAGATATCATATGCTCCTGCTAATGAAGATTTTGCAGTAGGATAAACTTGTCTCTAAACACTTCGATATTGTTCAGGCTTCAGTAAAGTTCAACCTTCCTCTTCAATTCAGCATCTGAAGTGAAGCTGATAATCTCCTCAGCTCCATCAAGGTTTTAAAACAGAATAGACAGCAAACTGCATTTTCATAGCACTTCAAAACACTAGGTGAGCTTGTTCTCAAGATGGTGTATACAGCCATATGAAACTGAAGATCATATTCACCTCCTTACTTCTCCCACACTTTTGTAAACATCGTACTATCGTAAAGAGGCAGGAGAACGACAAATGCCTGGCCTTACATTCCTTTGTACTCCAGAGAACATGACTTTTACAGATTCAACGGTCCCTATTGAAGAGGGATTGGGCATTCCCCTCATTACAACAACAAATATTTAATAATTTAAGCATTTAAGTATTTAAGTATTTAATAATTTAATAATTTAAGTCTCCAAGCAAAGGTTTTTGCACACTTCCTGTGTGTTGTTGACAAACAGGACAAAAGGCCACCTCCCATTCCAATGGAAAATCAAACTTGAAGTAGGAGTGATCAAGAATCACACTCCTGAATTTAGATTCTAGATTGTTGCCTGCTTCCGTCCCTAAGTCTGCTGATACAGCAGCTTTACTTGCACATCTGAAAACATGCAGAAAATTCTCTTAAGTACATAAGATCATAGATGTGTGTACAACAAAATACAGGAACGATGAACAATTTTACAAAACACTTTTGCAAACAAATATGCTTCTTATCATCTTAGTATCCTGTGCTCACAACTACTGTCATAATGAGTTTTAAAGGGGTATTAAAGATGCTTACTCATTCTCTTTTCCATCTTGTTGGGGAAGAAATGTTCATCCCTCAGAAGAAAGATGATCTTGAAGTTGCAGGAAAGAGGAGCTTGACTCCTTGAGATGGATTATCTCAATGAAGTCAAACAAAAATCTCCTAAAGCCTGAACTTCTATTTCCCAAATTTTAAAATGGACATGCTAACATATGCTTTGAGCAGGACACTGTACGAGGTCACTTCCTACGGTGCCTTTTGACCTATATATATTTGCAGATAAACCAATGCCAACATATTATCACAAAGAGCAAAAACTCTCCCGTGCACTTGTTATCTTGCAAGACAGAACACCCAATTTGGTATCAGTTTTTCACCACTGTTTCAAGAGAATCTGTTCAGCATTACTGGATATCTTTCTTTTACACTAGCCGTTGTCTAAAGGAGTCATTCCCTTTCTGTCTCCAAGTAGAGAATTCCTTCCCAAAATGTTTAAAGTTCTAGACATTGTTTTTCTATCCCCTTCTCTTTAATCCTTAGCTAGTACAAAATTCTTGGTTTCTTTTTCTCTTACTATTATTCCACTTTTTCCATTTTATTCCATTTTTTGTCAAGAAAAAATAAAAATATATAAATAAGCCTTGATTTTCTTGCATAAAGCAAAACAAACATAAAAGAACAATTTTTTTTCTCAAAATATTTCCCTGTAAGTATTTTATAATCAGAATTTTGTGACTGCTGCAGTCACAAAAATTTATGTGTATTCACAAGAAATCCAAGGAATAAGAATTAAAAGAGCAACAACAAAATCCCTAAATTCCCACTTCATACAAGTTTGATTTGCCTGCACTGTCTTTTCCTCACCACCTTTTTTCTATTAATTCATTTCATAGACCATGCCATGACTCAGCTCTACCCCATGTAAGCAGATAGCAGAAAATATGATACTACAACCTCAATATCCAGAATAAGTCACTGTACATTCCTGTGAGTAATAGGTGGCTGTAGGTATGATCCTATGTCTCATTCAGAAGATTATTTATCAGGCAAAGCTGAAGCTGGGTCAACAATCTCCCCCTGTTAAGGTACATCCTCTTCTGGCTGTATCTCAGTTGCAACACATGATAATAGCAAAATCATTGCAAGTCCTACATTTCTGACAGCCTCAGCTCCTGCTACTACTGTTTTCTACTTTCTAGCAGATCTCTCAAGTAGAGGAGTCGAGATCAACTTTGGGCTGCTTAAACATGAATAGCAGTTTTAACAGTTCACAGAACACTTGGCAAAGCTGCCTTCAATATCCCACCAGGAAGGAAAAAAAACACACATGAAAAGCTTAAAAAACCCCAACAATCAACAACCAAACCAAAGCAAAACTAACTTTCCTTACCTTGCTGGAGGCACATCAATATTTGAAGAAACAACCTTGCGCTTCTGTTCCAGAAGACAAACAGAACGAGTGTTTTCCTTTTCATATTCATGAACTCTGCTTGTTTTTTTGGTCTCTGCTGTTTTTAGATCTTCCTCCTTTGTGGTGAACAGGAGAAACTGTTGGTCTGGTAATTTCTGACTGATGTCAGTTTTTACATCCTCCTGTTGAAATGCAGGGAAGGTCATTTCACGCTTGATGCTGGTTGCCTGCAAAATTAAAAGTCATCATTAAATTTTCCTCTTATTCTTCTAAAAAGCGGTGGTGATGGTGGTGGTGAGGACCCAATATCCACGGACATCTTCTAATTAGCTCTTTGAATCACAGAATACTATTTCTTTGCTCTTCATAAATTCTGGAACTGCTATTAATTTCTCCATAGTGTTAAAGACAGCCCAGGAAAATAAACAATTATTGGCCATTTGGCAAAGCAATCCGCTAGCTCTTAATGTTAAATAAAAAAGGAATTGGAATTGAAACACTGTAAGCCACAGTACACACAACTTATATTTAATGCACACACATTTGTGCTGTGTAACTATTCAAAAGAAATTCCAACTGTTCTCATCCTAAAATCCCATTAAAAAGTCACAATTTACACAGATGGCTTTCTAAAAGGCAACCAAGAAATTAAGGAGCTTCTGACAGCCATTAATGTGCTTTTAACATCAGGAGCTTCAACCGCTAACTTGCCAGAAGTTCCAGGGCTGGACCTGGGTGGCAATCCCCTCCACTGAAGCCAAATGGCCACCAGAAGACAGAACAACCTGGCTGAAATAGATGTGCTTCCACAGCACATGCGTGGTGTCCTGAAGTCTTCAAGACTTGCAAAGTGGATTTTTAGATACCTGTTACTATTACTACGGATTATTACAGTGGAGAAATCCAGGATGCTTTAGCATCAGATACCAACAGCACAGATAAGCAGGAATCCTTTCCTATGTAAACTCTGCCACCCTACTTCTCCTTCTTTTCATTGTTCAAAAAATTAATAAATGTATATGTAATTAATACCTATGTATACAAATACGTATGTATCTTCTCCCCACACATCTCTTTACAGGTTTCAAACCTTGGAAGGTATAAAAATGGTGTAACCTATTTACAGTTCAAAGGGAAGAATCTTGCCAAGGTAATTTTGTTTTGTTATGCAAAATATATGTCATATTTGGGACCAATGATTTAATGTCTCTCATTCTCATGTTTCCATAGAAGGGCTTTTGGCAGTTGCTTCAAGTACAAAGCTGAGACTGTTACTTTATGAATGTAAATAGTACAAAGAATTAGTCATTTTACACTTCTTCACACACAAACAGATGACACATTACCAAAAAAATTTGCCTGGAAGACAAAACAATCAGCATGTGATCACAGAATTAAAAGAAGACATATAAACGATATAAATCTAATTATGATCTAATGAGTGTTTTTGGAAAACTTCTTAGATTTACAGACAGGTCTTTTCTGAGGGTCTGAGGATTTTCACAGATACTGAGTAACCTTCTGTTTTCATGGAGATCGACCTGAAATAAGCGATGCACTGAAGACAAAAAACACCCAGGTTCCAATATCCAGCCTAGAGATTATGCAAAGCTAAATGAAGGTGTGTACAGAAATTTGAATTCCACTGTTTTATCTTTTTCCATGGCAGAGGCAGACTCCCCCTCCTCTACTCTCCAATTCCAGTCTGAAGCACAGACTGGCTGAAGTTGGAAGAGAGCTCTGGAGGTCACTCGGATCAACCTCCTGGCTCAAGCAGGGGCACTAGAGCACATTACCCAGGACTGTGTCCAGACAGCTTTTGAATACCTCCAGGGGAGGAGACTCCTCAACTTATCTGGGCAATCTATTCCAGTGCTCTGTCACCCTCAAAGAAATGAAGGTTTTACTTGAATTCAAATTGAACTTCTATGTTTCAGTTTGTGCCCATTGCCTCTTGTCCTGTATCACTTGGGCACCATTGAGAAGAGTATGGTCCTATCCTGACTCCTCCCTTCAGATACTTATACACATTGAGGAGATCCCCTGTGTCTTCTCTCCTCCAGGCTGAACAGGTCCAACTCCCTCAGCCTCTCCTCATGTGAGATGTCCCTTCAGTATTTTAGTAGCCCTTCACTGGACACGCACCAGGAGCTCAAGGTCTCTTCTGTATTGGGAAGCCCAGAACTGGACACTACTCTAGGTGATGCCTCACCAGGGCTGACCAGAGGGGAAGAATCATCTCCTTCTATTTGCTGGCAGTGCTCTTCCTAAGGTAATCCAGGACACCATTGGCCTTCTTGGCCAACAGTGCACACTGCTGGCTCACGTTCAACTTGTTCTTCGCCAGGATCCCATGGTCCTTCTCTGCTAAGCTACTTCCCCACAGGTCAGCCCCCAGCTTGTACCACTGCATAGGATTATTCTTCCCCAGGTGCAGGACCTTTGTTGAATTTCAAGAAGTTCTTCTCTGCCCATCTCTCCAGCCTGACAGGACCCTCCTGAATGGCAGTGTAGCACTCCACAGTATCAGTTACTCCTCCTGGTTTTATATCATAAGCCAATTTGCTGAGTGCTCAGTACTGACATTGCTAGCTACACACCTCCAAATAGACTGTGCCCCTTATCACAAACCTCTAAGACCTGGCATTGTCAGTTCTCAATCCACAGTCCATTCATCCAGCTCCCACTTAGTGAGTCTGAGATATCATGGGAGACTGTGTCAAAAGTCTTGCTGAAGTCCAGGCAGACAACATCCACTGCTCTCCCCTCATCCACTCAGCTAGTCGTCCCATCATAGAAGCTAATCCGACTGGTTAAGCATGATTTCCCTTTGGTGAATCCATGCTGACTACTTCTAGCAACCTTCTTGTCTCCCACATGCTTAGAGATGGCCTCCAGGATCAGTTGGTCCACTACTTTTCAAGGGATGGAGATGAGGCTGATCGGCCTGCAGTTTCCCAGGCCCTCCTTGCCCTTTTTGAAGGCTGAGGCGACATTTGCTTACTTCCTCAGTCAACCCTCCTATCGCCGTGACTTTTCAAAGATTATCAAGAATGGCCAAGCAATGATGTTCAGCAGAACTTGTGGGTGCATCCCAGCAGGGCCCATTGACTTGTGGGTGCCACGTTTGCCAAAACCAATCTAACCCAGTCCTCCTCAACAAAGGGAAAGCCTTCTTTTCTCCAGACTTTCTCTCCGGTCTCCTGGATCAGGAATTCCTGAGGGCTGGCCTTGGTAATGAAGACTGAAGCAAAGAAGGCATTCAGTATCTCTATTCACTCTATTCATCAGGATAATTCTGCTTTGTTTTTAGGTTTTTCGTTTTTCTTTTCTACCCAATATATTCATAATTTTACCAAAGAAGAAAATAATTTGTTCTCAATGGGACTATGACATTTTATTCATTTTCAACAAATATACTGTCATGCATCAGTAAATTCAGTCATAGTGATCACAAAAGGTTGCAGACTGACTAAATTAAAAGTTAGACAAATGAAGTCCAAAACGTTAAGAGCAGAATACTTTTACTGTGATACATACCAAACCGTTATATATATCAAAATTATTCATATTCAGCTCAAATACATTCAAATAATGGTTGGGTTTTCATATTTCAATATGTTGTAATTAATAGCCAGATCTATCCAAGCGTGTGGAAGTGAAAAATGACAAAAACCACAGATTTAAATGTTCAGAAGGTTTAAGAAGGTCCACTGGACAGATCAGGTCCATTTGTTAAATAGCCAGAAATGGCAGAAGACCGCATCTAATGCTTATTCTTTCTGTTTTCAACAGATAATTGAAAAAAAAAAATAGCATCTTTCTAAACTTCCCCTTCATGATTTCAGATAAAGAATCTTTCCTCCTTTAAAAACAGGTGATGATGACAGAAAGTCAGGACTTGAATTCAGTGGCTACTTCTGGTAACTCTCTCCTGCTCTGCCGACAGCTTTTTTTCCTTCAATTCATTCATGTCTACAAGAGCCAATTCCACTTGAGACATCTCCTCTTTGTGGAAGAGTGCATGACCTTTTTATGGAAATCTAGCTATATACATGAGCAAAAGTTGATGCGAGAGCACCACGTGCCACAGTAATTTGACTGATCAAGTTTCTCACTTTTCAGTAAATCCACTGATAAACCACTGGGGCTACTCACTCTTCAAATTCTGTTTCATGATCATTCACAGCTGTCAGATAGCATTACCAATTTCTAACGTATTTTTCCAGATAAGTTAGCTGCTCTATCTTATCAGAAACTTTTTTTCCCATTAATCCACCACAGCCTTTTAACCATTTCAAGGCTTCTGGCAGTTCTGTAAAGCCACAATACATTGCAGCAAAAACTTAGTGGAATGTCTAGTACAAGCAGACAGTCTCACAGATAACACTGCGGATACTTTGCATTTCTCTCTCTTTAGCTGGGAAGTAGTTAAACTACATGATCATGTTGCTAGCTAATGGATTGTTTTTTCTTGCCAACATACCTCAATACTTGCCACCTTACTGCCTCCAGTATCAACTGCTGATAAAAACCTGCATAATTTTTTCCGTACACAATTAATTATCACACGTTCAAGCCACTTTATGTTACAGTAACTGCTTTTCTATGCAGTTCTTTGCATATTTTTCCCTTCAAGCCATCAGTAACCTTCAGCTTGCTTTGAGCCAAGTGCTTTGCAACCTGCCCTCAGGCAACTGACATTGCTTAGAAGCTCAGTTACAGAAATACAAGTTGTAAAAGATCTGCAAATTTTAACCTACCCTTGTTTTTATCTGCAGTTACTGTCACCTCCCTTTGACAACTTCCCTCCTACCATTGTTGGGCAGGTGAGACTTTTGATACACTTGGAAATGACAGCTGAATGTTACCTGTCCTCCTTCCTGGAGCTCAGATCTGGTACTTGCACCCACTTGGGCCTTAACCTGATTTTACTCTTTCTGCTCCTTTTCAAGAGGTGCTGGCCCTCCCACTCACACTCCTTTAAGTTTTCAACATCTAACAGCAGGAACATTTCCACAAACTTCTTCAGAGACAGTGATGGGGATATAAAGCCTCTGCCCTTGATTAGTTTGAAGTATTCCCCGTCTCCAAGGTCAGTGCAATGGTGCTGTACTCTAGCCATGCTCTAGCAAACCACAGGCAGGTGCTGCTTCAGCCAGAGAGTATGGTAACCTTCCTATGAAAACTGAAAGGAACTTTTCTTTTTGCTTTGGTTTCTAGCCAGAAACCTTCCTAAACCAAAAGCAGAAAAAGTTTTACTTTCTGCTTGGAAGTTGCCAAGACCATGACACATATTTTGGTTGAAGTTCTCATTTTAAGATTAAATTTCTTCTAAATTATTCTTTAACTCAAGCAATTTAATCTTACGGTTAAATGATTACCACACTGTTAATATTTTTAGTGTTTCCATCAGCACATTACATTTTTTCTTGTCAAAAGTCACCTTGGCCTGCCTATGGAAACCTGTGTTTGGTAGTACCTTGTCACCACTGAGCTGCCAGTCCTGAATTTCACCTGTCCTGATCAGGTTGATGCACTGCAATGGAAGTACTGCCCAAATTCAAGCACACGTCACATCAATGCTATTTTTGAGGAGTTTTAGATAAATTTTTCCCTATTCACTATAGAGTATGTGCAGACTACAATTTTTCGATAGTTTATACCTTAACATATCTGCAGTCCATTTTTATTTTGCCCAAAGACATATCCCTGATACAATGATCACATTGCAGTCAAACTTCAGTCTCCTCCAATTTCAGTTAAATTTGATCTTGGATTTTGCCCTGAATAGCAATAAATGTGTTGATCAAACAGCTCGAGTATTGAACCACCTAGCCAAGGGATCAGCAAGCACTAGAATAAGAAGAGATATACTTAGAATCAAACCGAAAGACTTACATTTGACAGGCTATAAATTTACATCTTGAGTACAATCACACTGGGCTTTTTAGCACCTTCCTTTGCTTCTGGTGTATTGCTGATTAAAAACTGAAGATAGTTATTTTCAAATAGGTCACTAACATTTAAAAGGCATTAAGATCATAGAATCATAGAATGGTTTGGGTTGGAAGGGACCTTTAAGATCATCTCGTTCCAACCCACTGCTATAGGCAGGGACACCTCCCTCTAGACCAGGGTGCTCAAAGCGCCATCCAGCCTGGCCTTGATGTCTGTGTTTCCTATAAAACGACAAGTATTAGTGTCCCAAGAATATCACAGTTTACCTGCATGTGACTCATATGTATAGAAATGCCCCTGTAAAGGTTAAAACTGACTCTCATGTTTGTCCTTTCAAATCCTGTTTTCTTGTGCAGTACCTGTTGATCCAGGCGGGCACATCAGGAGCACAGATCTTATTTTTAATAGCCTTTCTAAGGGTTTGCACAGACAGACAACAACAGAAGAACAATCAGAATTGCCACGTCACATAAGGCATGTATTTGCTGCCAGTTCTACAAACAACTCAGGGGCTAAATTACCAACAAGGAGCTGGGCATCACTGAGTGAGATGGAACGAAAAGAAAGTAGCTGCCCAGCACACAGCATTGCTCATCCCAATGGCACAGCATTCAACCTACAGTGAAGCTGCACTGATTTGTGCCAGTAGAAGGTGACTGCATTTGCCTGATCTTCTGTCATTCCCCTCTTTCGGGAGACACCGCTAACTCCAACTTGTACTCTGGGGTCTGCTGGGACTCTGAAAGGACCAAGATGCCTGAGCGAGATCCCTCAGTGCACAGTTTGCATCCTAGAGGCTGAGTTAAATTAAATAACCATGTACTATGGCCTATTTGTGCCATTTTGTGTTTGTCTGTTTTTTTTTCCCCTACAGATGAAATAGTTCATTTTACAACAAAATAAAAGTGCCTCTAAAAAAACATTTTAAAATATTTTATGAGGATGAAGAGTGTACAGAAATTGACTTCATTCAAACCTCTGGAAAAAAAAAAATGCTAGTGGAAATGTGCTTTGGGAAAATAGCTGCTCCAAAAAAACATAATCAGCATCACCATAACTTAATATTCTTGATACCATTACCATTTTCATACAAACTTCCTTTTCTCCCTCAACCCATAAAGTTGTACTTGCAGTATTTCAACTACAGGCTGTCATGGTTTTATGATTTTTGCTTATCGGTATTCCACATCATAACATCATGTAGTGCACTGGGAGTTAAAAGTGTTCTGGGTACCTGTCCCAGAAGAGAACAACAACTACATTTCCCAGAAGCCTGTTCGCTGTGCTGTTACCATTTCTGCTCAGGGGGAACAGATATAAGGCCTTGGTAGGTCATCTGACCTTCCCTTCTTCGTCAGGCTCTCCTCCCTGCTGCTCAACTGGACTGCGCATCTCTCCTCAGCGTTATGGTGAGGCCTACCCAGCTTCTGGACACTCTCTCTCATTATATTTGATTTATTAGCTTCAATTCTAATTATACTGTATTATAGTGTGCTCTCTTGCATTCCGATACCATATTTAGTAAATTAGTTTGTTTCTCCTCAGATCGTTGCCACCGTTTTTAATTATTTTGGGGTCCCCTGTTTCCCTTTTCCGAAGGTGCGGATTTTGCGAAATCCCTCCGCCCCGCTAGTCATGGAACCGGGCCGAACCAGCCCGTAAACTGTTGACACAGGCCACCATAATCGGACTTGGCCCCAATGCCAATTCATTCCAAAACAAAGATCCCTCGCAAGCCACCCTGGCTGCTTTCCAGAAAAGATGGGTGAGAAGTTCCTGTAAAAAAACCACCAACCAAATGAACACACACCACTACAGCAATGCTCACTGCTCCAATTCTGGATAAATTTGCATTGTCAACACATATATGATTTCAACTTAATGTTGAGATCCTTGGTTTACATACAATAGTAACACTGTATAGCTTCTAAAGGAGGCACAGTTCAAGGTGGGGATTTTGGAATGCCATCTCATTGCCTATGAGACCAGTTGGTGTAATTCTACCAGAAAGCCCTCTCCTGATTCCTAGGAAAAGCACCGATAGCCACAAGTTGGTTTAGTGCCCACCAACCTGCCACATAGCTCTGTTGCATTTAACAAGCTATTTTTCCATTCCAACTTTGTGGCCACCTCTTCCACATTCTGAAATAGACGCATGCATGCTATGTGTTATGGACCGCCACTAAAGCTGCCATCTGGTGAGAAAACAAAAGTCACAGCATTTTTTTAAAACAAGGCTCTACCATTTTTGACTCTGAACAAATACGCAGCTCAACAGAGGAGAGAAAAGAGGAATCAATATATTTCAGCCTAGCGTTAGTCATGGAAGGTGTTAATGCACACCTATTAGTAACAATGGAATGAATACATTTGACATGATACACATTCATCCAAAATAAGAGATCAATACCTGCAAGACTATTTTCAGGCACAGCCTGAGCAGCAGGCTATGTTCTAGGGACAACAATAAGCCTATCCATTTTTCTGAACAAGAAAGAAATCAGGAGCAGAGTTGACAGCAAACAGAATAGCAGCAATGAGAAACACTGAACTTATTACTGAGATAACATCATACAAGTAAAAAATATTTAAATTGAATCCCTGTGAGGACAAAGGTTTTGGTTTATCCTTACTACTTCATCCACTATTTGCAGTTTGAGTTATTTTAGCAGCATTCTTTGTGTAAGAAGGATCTCGTTTTTGCCATTCTAAGACTGTGTTCTCACCAGAAGGGAAGAGCACGTTGCACAGACTGAATTTCCATTTAGCCAGAAACCTCTATTCATACAGGAATACAAAGAGATAAGACATTCTTGTAATGATGCTTGGAAATAATCTGCCCTGAATTTCAATGTATCATTACATTCTGGAGTATACTTTGCATTTAATTACTTGCTTCACCAGCGGTTGCTCATTATACATAAACCATGTTAATCTAATCACTCCAAGCATTTGTAAACTGCTGCTCTCTAACAACACCTAAGATGTAGCATCTTAAGGTCACTGTACCTGTCCTTTCCAATATATCAGTGTGACCGTAGTATTTGTTTTCAACCTAGCTAGGACAAAGTCCATATCTTCATCATTTGTCTGAATATAGAAAGTGTCCAGAGTACTTATTTTCTAAACATTAAAATACGAATCCGAATATTTGCTGTACAGATGGACAATACGGTGCAAGGCAGCAAGAACTGGAGTCACTGAGAAGTTTCCATCACTTCACTGTTACTGCAGACACACACACGTTATCTAGCTAAATCTAATTTATCTGCAAGAAGTGTAGAACACAATCTGAGATGTTTGTCTGTCAGCACACATCCAGATGAATGCCAGAAATTTTCATTTGCGCATGGGCTCAGGCATGTACTTGAACACACTTACAAGCACATACCACATTTAAAACCTTGCACTCGCCCAGGCACCCGTCGTGTCCCATACAGAACAGGCATCAATTTGTGACATCTGAAATCCTGCAATAACTGACACAGGAAGAGTAAGTGTTATTAAACTTGGAGAGAGGGATGTCAATAAGATTATAGGAGATACTATGTAAAACAACCACGGCCCTTCCCATACACCACATTCAGTTCTAAACAAAAATTATTCAGAGATACTGGAGCCTTTTCCTCCTCGATCATAGAAACAAAGGGAAAGCTTTAAGCAGAAGGAAAGCAGAGGACTGCGTTTGCAAAACAGGTTCACTTCTCATTCAGCAATCCTGCTACTTCATGTTACGCTTTGCAAAACACGCCCACCATCAACCGCTCAGGTTTCCACCAGACACAAATTAAGAAGGAGCAGGTTGGCCCAAAATGGGAAGCCATAATTGCTTTTCCAATTATTGGTTTCCCAAACGGAGAGTTTAAAATTAACTAGGACAATTATCACGTTTCTCAAGGTGGCATACGTGCCTGGCCCTGCGAGTCGGAGGTCCCTGCAACACACTATGAGCTTCAGGAAGAGGACAGGGGAGGGCCACTGAGCAGGAAAGGAGAAGAGCAGGGCACACCCGGGTCTGTCTGCCCAGCTCTGGGAAAGCCTGAAAAAACAGAGTTAAAAACAAGTGTGATAACACAAAGCAGCAGGTAAATTCATTAAACTACAGGCAATTTTGGCTCTTATTTCTGTTACGTTGCTAACTGTAATCACAAGCAGCAATTAGTGAGTGCCATCACATCAGGTGTTCATGTGCAGTGGCTGAAGCTTTGAAATCTCATATTCTCTATTGTCTTCCTATGAACATCTATCTTCCCTGAAACATCCATTTCTTTCTGTTGTAGGAGATGTAAAGAAGACAACAGAAGCTAATGGAAAAGCATCTGCTGTCTTTGCTGATGCTCATTTTGATTTTGTCTACATTAAGAAGCTGCACACCACAGCTCTAGGTTTAAGTACTTTAATACAGCCTAGTGTATGGACTTTGTTAGGGGCAGAAATATCCACCTGCTCTGCAGTCAACAAATTTTATGCATAAGTAAAATACATATCAGTAATCTGTGTTAATGTTTTATCTCCTTGATTTCAACAACTTGAAGAGCACTACTGAAGATGTATGAAAAGCTCTGTTTCTTTCCCTTTTCTCCTGATTTGATATCAGTAAGAACGGCGGTGGTTGGAAGCAGGATGGAGAAACACCATCAATTCTCCTATAATCTCATTCAGGGTTAAGCAAGTAGAACTCCCAAAATCCAGGCATGTGAGAGGCAGCGGAGAACTTCCCACATGCAGCAGTAAGATGTTGGAAATGCTGCCTCACTGGCTCCTCAGTGAGAACACTCATCTGATCTGTCTGCATCCGAAAGCTCTTTGTGTGGACCAAGATGTATAGCAGTGTCTCTAGTGAAAAAAGAGATCAGCTTTACTTTCAAGATCTCTTGCAAATCAGATACAGAGAGGTGTGAGGTTTCTAAGGCCAGAAGCGACTGCCCAAGTTTGGAAGCAGCCAGCAGAAATAAGAGACTTGAGATTACAGATCCCTTCAAAGGTTGCAAAAGTTTAATCCATTTGCCTAATCATCACAGTGGAAAATAAGGACCTTTGCCTATTTTTTATTTTTTTTTTTTGAATGATGTTCACAGATGTATCCAATTTCTGAATGAAACCAGGCACTGAGGATAAAAGCTTTAAGGGTCAGAGCTGATCCCCAGAGCTTAGAGCCTGGAGGACACATTTACATGATCAGTATTATACACACATTCTTGTCTTCTCTACCTGGTTTCAAGTCAGGACGTGGAGAGCATGGCCCTCCAGAGGAGATGAGCACATAAGGAGCGTTGCCACCAGTTCAGATGTTCTCCCAAAGCTATGTTTGGCTCCAGACAAAAACATTAACAGTTTTCCTGTTCAGAGTAGGAGGGGTGCCAGCAGAGAAGCTTATTTTTGGGTCTGACTGCACGGCAAAGTGGTATCAGAGTTTCATCTCAGTACCCCTGCAGGCAAAGGAACCAACACAAGCAGAAACGTGCAGAGGCCAGACGTGACCTTTTCTTCCTCAGTGTCTCTAGACACAAACCCTCTGGCAAACTGGATGGACTGAACATGCCTCACAGGAGAAGAACCTTCAATAAGAACATGAAGAATGAATCCCGAAGTTCTGTGCAAAGATCATCCAGCCAAAGGGATGCTGTCCCCAAAAGGAGGAAGGCTTGCTCCCTTCCCTTTCTTTTTCCTCCTTCATGCCTTAGCTGGGATGTTATCACCTCTTCCCTCTCACTATCAGGATGCTGTACTGGTTGCCAGCTGTTTAGGCAAGTTCAGGCAGCCCACTGCAGCATGCAACAAGTTCTAACACGAGCCCATGGAGACCAGTGCATCACTGGGAGCTGGAAGAAGGAAGGACAGAAGGGATAGGGATGCTTTACCCTTTTTTGTACTGATGAAACAGGTCAGCTTGACATGGCAAACTGCAGGTTAAACCCAGAGCCCCATCCCAAAGGAAGCAGCGGGAAGAACATGGGCAGAAGAAGCCACTTCTCTCATGCTCTGAGGAAGGAAGGACAGATGTCTACAACACCGCTGGCCACATATCCAGAAGCAAATCCCTAGCAGCCTCAGTTTCACTATTATTAACTGTCCTGCTTTTCCCATCCAGCTCTGTGCCAGATGAGCCCTGTGCAGCAGAGAGCCATGAGCTAGGAAGGCACCACTGCTCACCTGGATAGTCAGAGCAACAACTGCACCACGGTGGGCTGTAAAAAAGTTGGTTCTGATTTTTTCCTTAGGCAGCACTTACATTAGACACAATTATATAAAGAAGAGACTGGTTATAAAATACGTTTTCAAAAACATTTTCAATTCAAAGACTGTTCTGGCCATTTCAAAGGGATAGGCATGTATGTATAAAGGATCAAGTTGGCTCAAACGTTTAGCTCACCAAATTCAGAAAGCCCAGTTCACCGAAGGTTTCCATACAACGTTCTCTCTGTCAGTGTGATGCAGGCGTTTACCACTTGATTTGTTGAAGCAGAAAATTTCCTAAGTAACCAGCCCATCTCATGACTGCTTGTCATAATTGCATTGCCTATCTAAAGTTCAAGTAAGCTTTTATCCACTCTGTTAAAAAATACATTCAAGATAGTCAAACGATGAGCTGTGTAATTTCACACTTCAGTATCCAATCACTGAGGCGGTTTACCTGCTCTGATCCCGTGTCCAGTGATGGTAAGTGCCTCTGGTAGATTGAAGCCGTACTTAAAGATCAGTAGTACTGATGGAGAGAGGTTTTAAGAGACTAATGGATGCACACCCGTGGTTATGTAATTGGGCTCTAATTCCAAGGCTGTTTAAACTAGCGGGATTTTTCCATCAGCTTCAGCAGGGTCAGGATTTTAGGGAAGTTTGACTCTTATCTTTGGCAAAAACAGCAATGAAAAGATGTGTATTTTTATCCCAAGTTCGAGCAACAGAAGTTGTTCAGTTTCCTGTCTTCGTTAGTTTTGTTGTCAAACAACAAATACCACCCACACATGTACTTTCTCATACAATGAGGCAAACGTCACCACAGCCATCACTTCAGACTGGAAAGTCTGGCAAGTTGCCCAAAAGGTGAAAGTGATCAAATTGCAGATTGTTCATCAGCACTGGCATTGTACAGTGCTTACATGCTCTGCTCTGCAACGCACTGCAGTTAGATGTCACCACCAGACCAGGAACTCTCAGCTGAGCACCACGGAAGACAACACGCACTCTTTTTATTCACACTCTTTTTATTCACTTTGCATTTCCTGTTCAGTCTTTACAAATAAATACAAACACTAATAACAGTTTCACTTCTAGTCCTCAGTATCCTTTTGGCTGACCTCGAGCAATAGTCGAGCTGCTTGCTATTTTTAGTTAAGTCATTCAATAAATCACTTGAAAGTATTATGAATACTCAAGGTTAATGAAGAGAAAGCCAATGGGCACTTTCTTACTGAGGAAAAAAACTAACACCATCCTTGCTCGACCCACAGCAATGCTTACAGAGGTCTGAGCTGTGCAGATACTGGCAGAACCATAGAATTGCTCAGGTTGGAAAAGACCTTAAAGATCATCAAGTCCAACCACAACCTAACCATACTGCCCTAACTCTAACAACCCTCCGCTAAATCATGTCCCTGAGCACCACATCCAAACGGATTTTAAACACTTCCAGGGATGGTGACTCAACCACCTCCCTGTTAAGCACCTTCCAGTGCTTAACAACCCTTTCTGTAAAGAAATGTTTCCTGATATCCAACCTAAACTTACCCTGGCACAACTTCAGGCCATTTCCCCTCGTCCTGTCACCTGCCACCAGTGAGAAGAGACCAACCCCGCTCTCACTGGAAGCACCCTTCAGATACTGGAAGAGAGCAATAAGGTCTCCCCTCAGCCTCCTTTTCCCCAGACTAAACAGCCCCAGTTCCTTCAGTCTCTCCTCATAGGGCATATTCTCCAAGCCCTTCGCAAGCCTTGTTGCCATTCTTTGGACCTGCTCCAGCACCTCAATGTCTTTTCTGTACTGAGGTGCCCAAAACTGAACGCAGTACTCAAGGTGAGACCTCACCAGTGCCGAGTACAGGGGCAGGATTACTTCCCTAGTCCTGCTCACCACACCATTCCTGATACAAGCCAGGATGCCATTGGCCTTCTTGGCCACGTGGACACACTGCTGGCTCATATTCAGCTGACTGTCCATCAGTACACCAAGGCCTCTTTCCATCAGGCAGCTTTCCAGCCACTCCTCCCCAAGCCTGTAGGGTTGTCTGGGGTTGCTGTGACCAAAATGCAGGACCCAACACTTGGCCCTATTGAAGCTCATGCAGCTCAGGCCCATTGATTCAGTCTATCCAGGTCCCTCCGGTAGGGCATAAGTCTATGCTGCCATACTTCTCATGGGATACGTTACACATATTGAGGACCACATCACAAAAAGCACTTTTTCAACATTGAGTTTGCAGACACAAAGAGCAAGCAGCACACATCTACCAGCAGTACATGCTGCTTCCCTGACGGCAACTCAAGATCACTCCAACCAACCTCACTGGGGGCTGAGAACGGTCCCACAAACATGGATTAGAGCTGCCAGTGGCTTCAGCACACCTCATTCGTCACACATAGTTATGGTTTGCTCACACAATTCCTTTTAAGGGCAAAGTGGTTACCCTTGGTCAGTGTCCAACAAACAACAAAAAAATAAACCGCACCAAAAATTCCCAGCAAATTGCTCCCATTCATTCTTCATTACGGGAGATTGAGGAAAAAGAATACCATCTTACAATTGCACCACTTCCATCCCTGCCTCCACTCATCCATACTACACACAAGCTTTTCTATTTGTAATAAAGAGAAAAAAGCCAAGTCTACCTGGGCAGTTTCCACAGTCACCAGCCAGGCTTTCAGTCAAGGTCTATACTTACTTACTTAGAAAAACACAATGGAGCTGCTGGTGTTAATAAATCTATACTGTCTTAATTTGCTTGTCCTCCACAGCCTATCAGTACCCACTTCTTCTCTCTTCAACCCTACAGCAGCAAGCAGAGCAGCGCTGTGCTTGCCCTGTGCAGCCCAGCATAGCAGGAGCCTGCTCCCAGGCCAGGATGTGAGTTCTGTATTACACAGCTATTTCTACAGAAATAACAGTTACTACCAATACTAGTCTGAGAGAAAACTGTTCATTCTTAGGTTAGCATGCAAGTTCCCAAAGTGTTTTTGAGACCTCTCCACCACAAAGTGAAGTCGCTATTTAATGACAAATTGCTTTTTGCAAATTGCCAGTTCAAATATGTTGGCATGCACACAGGAAAGCTAAATTAAATAGCACTTGACTAATCAAGCAACAAGTAGGTTTGTTCTGCCTGAGGTGAGCCTGTAATCCATTTAAAGAGTAAACGTGGACGTTTTATTTAAAGGACGACAATGAATTCACACCTGGCTTTAGAAAGATGGTAGAGAAAAGAAGGTGAGAGAGAATTCAATGAACGTAAATAAGGGGCAACTAACTTCTTCCAGTGTTGGAAGACTTTTCTTTCTCATCTAATCTCAAAAAGTTGGAGATCCAGATGCAGCCAAGGCAGGAACTGCGGGTTGCATAGAGTTTCACATACAAGATGAGCCACTCCAGTAGGCACCTTGGTCTTACTTGTTTTCTGACCCACGTGAATGAATTGGTTCTGGCAGTATCAGCAATCCTGGCAATTTTGACATGGCCCTACAGGCTCAGAAGGCTTCCTGGGCTGTCCTCCCGTCAGCTGCCGCTGGCCTGCTCACACATCTCCCAGCATCAGGCTGGAGCAGCAGGGAAAAAGGAGAGGAGAAAAAAGGAGCCCTCTCCGGTGCCCAGTCTTTTCCCCTTGAGTAACGATGTGGCTACGTTGACACAAAGAAGCAATCTCTCCCTCCCCTTATTCTCTCTCTCATATTTATTGTCTCTTTCCAGGACTGTAGAAATCCATGATCAGTCTTTAGGAGGTACTTCTTCCTATCTCTCTCCACACTTTAGTGATGGTCAGGACTGACTGCCACAGTGAAGCCACACAGAGGACTTCTTTCCACTGGGAAAAACACAGCCACAAGGCCTGGCAGAGTGGTACAGCTTACCTCAGCCAGTGGACCAAACTCTCCAGCTCCTTCAAAAACTATAAATTCCAAAGCAGACTCTGTGACACATTCATCACCAGCTCCATGGAAGGAACTCTGTGAAGAGCACGAGAAACCCCTAGACTCAAAACACCATTTCAACGAGGGCAGCGTATGTCAGCCGTATACGTGTGCAACCTTTCTATCTAAACTATGCACCAAAACATTGCATGCTTCTTTTTAACTGCACTGTCTGGGAAGAGTACACTGCAAGAACAGCACCCAAACGACTTTGCTTTTGATTCTGATTGAATTCTGAAGCAGGACATCTCCTGAGCCCCACCTCCACAACAGACCGCGCCAGCACCCTTTGCTCCTACCCCCATCTCCAAAGGCCAACTCAGGAAGCAGACACCTCTCACCCTATGCCAGCTCTCCATTTGCCAGGGACCCAACTCTGACTAACGACGGTTGCGCCGTGCCAGGCCATTACCCTCTCACAGTCCTGTGATCAGTTCCCTGCATTCACTTCTGGCCTGCTTCTCTCACTTTTAATCTGTCGCTCCAAACTTACTTGAAAGACCCTGAGCTTTATGCACTCCTATCCTAGCAACCCCTAAAGAAATGCACAGAAACAAGGACAATTTAATTTCTCTACCCGATACAATATTCTTCTTAGTTTATAGTACTTAACAGTGTAAGTGCTGAAAGAAGAAATGGAGTGGGTCAGCAGAGCTAGAAATACTCTTCCAAAGCCCTAAGTAGGTGCATACCTACTTATGGAACCACACAGCACTGCCAAGGACCTCAGAGTTTGTTGTGTATACCAACAGCAGTAATCTCACCTATGAAGCAGATTTACTTTCCAGGGAGGTAAATACACACAAGTATAATGCTCTTGTATAAACATACAGACTGAAGTAAGCAAGACAAATACAAGCTGCCTTAACGTATACTGACAGACAGACACTAACAGCGTGCTGTGGACTGGCAAAGGGAACGATGCATGCAGCCAGCCCATGCTGTATGCAGGTTACAGCTGTGTTACCCAGCTGCTGGTCTCATCTGCTGTGCCCTGTTGGAGAGCCTCATGCCTTGTCCTGCAAGCTGCCCTTCCCAAGCCCCCTCCAGCACTCAGTGCCACGGTAGCCAAGAGCCCTGGGAAGCAGCAGCACACCGTGTGTGTACAGTCATGCTCGGCCACTAAGCGAAGTGCTGAGGACTCTGCAGCACTGAGCAGCTCAGCGGCTGGGATCACACCCATCACCGGGTGGCACTGGCTCATGGAACCCAGGCAGTCACTGTGCCCGGCTGTATCGATCCCGCTGGGACCGTGTGGCAGCCGCTGCTTCTTTCCTTATGTGTACTTCTCCTGGGGGTACAGGGGAGACCACAGGGTAATGTGGCACAGCCACACCGCCGCTCCTCCCCTCCTGGTAAGACTCACTATAGAGAATTTAAAAAACAACCACAAATCCAGATGGATACACCTTCAACCCTCAAGCACAATTATTTTTGATCCTCCCTGCATGCCTACCACGTGAACCCTCTACAGACCGGCACACGGACCTAACTGTCCTACCTGCGTTATTCCAAGAGAAAACCGCCCACAGAAAAGCACTCCTAACAAAATACCTGAGCCCAAGCCCGCAGGCTCCCAACGTGCAGGTGTTCAGCAGGGTGCTCCCCGTACAGCCCGACCGCGTACACCCGGACTGGCTGTGAACGGGGCCTGCGCTGGCCTCCGGCCCGCCCCAACTTTTCATTACCCCCCGCCCGAAATCCCAGCCGCCCCCGACCCCCAGCGCCGCACACGCGGCAGCCCGCACACGCGGCAGCAGCCCTCTGCCGGGAGCGCCACCGCACACGGCCCTCTCCGCCGCCGCCCCCCTCCCGCCGCGCTCCCTCCCAGGGACACCCGCACCCCGTCGCCCTTCCGGCCCCCCTCCAGGAGCCCGCGCAACGCCGCCGCTTTGTGCGGGACTTGTTGAGCGCTGGGCGCGGGCGGAGGGGCCGCTCCC
>JACDJE010000127.1:724205-998358 GCA_016647715.1 Pavo muticus | reverse complement strand
GCCTTGCCCGGCCCGGCCCGGCTGTCGGGCGCGGTGCGGGGTCCGCTCCCGCCGGCCCTTCCTCGCCGCCGCCGGTCCCCGGCACCAAAACCCGGACTGGATTCCCGCCGTCCGCGGGGCCGCGCTGCCCGGAGCCGCGGGCGGGTTCCCTTGCGGAGCGCCGCAGCCGCCCGCCGCCCACCTGCTGCAGCCCGGCCCGGCCCCGGCACCGCCCGCAGCCGGGGGGAGCGGCAGCCCTCGGTGTGTGGGACGGGGCTGGGGCGGCTCGGGCCTGGGTAGTGACAGAAGCGCGCCTCTCCCCGAGCGCCTCTGAAATTCAGAAACAGAACCTTGGGACACGAAAGAGACTTTAAAAAAAAAAAATGTTTCAGAACGGAGAGTTTCGTGATATTGCAGTAACTACTGACGTTTCCTATAGGCTTCCCTACCACTTACTGATGTATCCTGCTATTAATTTATAATTAGAATGGTCTCATTCTTTTCCTAACCTTTTTCTCTTGGTCTAAGTTTTGAGTCTTTATTTACTTGCTATTTCTGAGCCATGTATATCTACATATATATATTCTCTTCCATTTACAAGCAAATTACAGTAATTCCATTTTCTGTGTTAAGTACCTGTCCCCACATGCATTCTGCTGTACAGAAACATTCATGTGCCACATGTACAAATAACGTACCAGCATGGAGCCCAGCCTCCAAGTCTACTTTTGACAGTGACAAATTAACATAATGATTTTTATTCATTTTGGAATACAACACACAGTGCTTTCCAGGCAGGAAATTATAGATAATACAGTTACCATTCTTACAGAAATAATGAAAATACTTTTCCTGTCTAACTAAGGAAGTTGTTTCAATTTTCTCCACCTGGCTCCACAGAACAGCTGCTTTCCCAGGTTTTCAGAGACAACGTATTTCTGGACAAGATCTGTAACAGATTCACTGGCAAATCCTATCATACCTGGTTTTCCCATAGCATTTCCTCACACATCGTGAAGTAGCACTTCCGGGCTTTCCAGCTTTATTGGCTGCACTGTGCTGGCTCAGCCCACCTCGCTGCAGAACAGCACACAGCTGTGGTGCGCTGCCACCAGCCCCAGTGGCAGTCCGTCCTCCCGAAGATTCACGTGTGGCTGCAGCTGTCACAGCAGACGTGTTCGGTCTTTTCCTGCCACCATGTCACTGCTCAGCTTCTTGGCACCTGCTGAGCGGGTCCGTCATGGTTTTGTGAGGGTAAGATGGAAGGACAGACTTGTAGAGAAAAAAACAGGGCCAACAGAGCTTTATTTCTGTGCTGAAGATACAAAGAAAATTACACTTAAAGTGTGCCTTAAATCGTGAATTCCACCACGATTTTAAATGGCACTCTCAGTTCCTTCATGCTTGTACCTCAAAGGCATAGGTCTCTAGAAACAGAATCATTCCATTACCTCATAGTATTCAAAGTATTTCAAAGATCCTCAAATCATTTGAATAGCACCACGATCTACTTGTGATCTTCTGCAGTGGCCTATGTTCCATTAGCTAAACTATAACTGTGTTACTGAAGGTCTTGTTCCTACCTGGCATGTACTAGGGTGGATCCCGAAAGACTTCACTGAGTTTTTCCAAGGTTTGCATCTTTTAATTGTAGCAAAAGCAGAATAAAAATAAGAGATGATAGATAAATTGGATGCATTATCACAAAACTGGATGACGTGCTAGCAGGAACACCCCAAGTAATAGCACAAAGCCCATAGAATCTCATGTAAAAAGCAGTGATAATATATCTGGGCTCGCACAAACATCTCTGTTAACTTCAGTGAAACCTCACAGGTCAGCCTGTACGTGCACTTTGCACTCAGACCTCTGGTCAGCTTACCTCCAAGGCACAGCTGACCTGATGCCGCTCACTGAGATGTTTTAGTAGATGAGCACAAAGGCAAGGACTGTTAACCAACAATCAGCCTTTCAGTTGTCTGTTCTGCAACAGTTGTTTCTACAGTTACTAACCAGGTTCTGTTTTGGGAGCATAGTGGCAGAAGGGAGAAAAGTCCTTAGGGACACACAGGAAAGACCAGGCCTGGCTGCCTGCCTGCCTGCCTGCTGGAGGTGGTGTTTCTCTTTCTGCAGAGGTTGCTCCATCCTCCAGCACACCGCCTCTTCCTCCCAGGACTCCACAGCAAGCAGTGGTCCCGCAGCTCTCTCAAGGCACAGCAGGAGTGCAGATGAGCACTGGAAACATTGGGCAGGGTAAAGGAGAAGAGTGTCACCAGATCCCGGTGGCGGAAAAGGAGGCAAAATACTTAAGGGATCAGGAGGGAAAAGGAAGTCCAGAGTTCACTGGGCAGACGGGCAGGGTAATCCCAAGAAGGGGCTTAGAGAATTCTGACTTTTGATCAGTCAGCTGAGCTGCTAATGCTTTTTACTTCTGGGTTAGCACATGAGACAAGAAGCCAGTGTTGACAATTCTGCAACAGATCGGTTAAAAGACTTCTAGCACTTCCCAGGTGTGCCAGGTTGGAGCGGTAGTAAGAATAACTTCTCTCACTGTATTGATACAAAGGATAGAAATGACTGAAATGCACAATTTCTTTCAGTCTGTCTGACTTGCAGCATGACTAGAACTGAAGCTGAACGTGTATTCCCCTTTCAGCGCTTCCCATAGGAGTTAACTTCTGAAGAAAGTTTTCAAAGGGCAGTTAGGGAGCCCTAGATACGGGACTCTGCAGTATCTTTACCCTGCTGCATTCACAGATAGGAAAGAGGCAAACACAGACCACAATCCGCTATTGCCCATTACATTTTTTTCCCCTCAAACTCAGTCTTAGCACTCTTGGGGTGAACTGCTGAACAATTCTGGCCCATAGCCACATCCTGCCACCTAGTAAAATCCTTGTGATACATAGGATAATATGGCAACACTTAGATAAACAGTTATCTGCTGACTGGACTACAGCATGACATGCCTCTAACAAAACGACAGGCTCTGGTGTAGCAGTAACTGTTTACATGTCAATGATTTCTAAGCTTATTAAAAGTTAATGTCCACACTGACACTCCCTTCGTGTATACAGCTTTCCAACACAGCAGAAATGTTTCAGATGCTTCCGTGCCTCAAATCTTAGCAATCAGTTCTCATTTCCAAAGGAAGTAGTATCTCTCCACAGAAAGCCATGAAAAACAATTCTATCAGTAGGTATCCTCCCTCCAGAAGTTCTTCTAGAATTATCTGCAGAGGTCAATTACAGCGTCAGCTTTCAGGCTGTCTTGAATAATAGTCATTTAATTTCTCCCAGTAAATCCAGTGGGCAGCCCTGTGCCACAGGAAAATTCTGATTTTCCCTGGCACTGACACAACTAGTCTATACTGGTGGAGTTTTCTTATTATATATACTTTTAACATATATTTTATAGAGTCCACCTTTTGCCTGAGTATTCTTCTTATATAATTATTTACTAAACTATTTGACATCTTGTTTTATTCAGCTTTTGCTACTTTATACCCTGAACGTGACTGCAAGCAAAGCTTGCCTGACACAAAGCTGGGGAGTCTATTCTGCTTGGTTCTTCCTCAAGGCTTCAGGAAGGCACTGCTCTGTGACCACCTCATCTGCTGGTCCCAGAACCGTTTCCATCAGGGCCGTCAGTCAGCAGTGCTGCCAGCAGCACCAAGCGCTACTCGCTGCACACAGGCACTGGTAAGGGTGTGCTTGAGCATGGCTGACAGCAGCAGTGTGCAGACACTCTGCAGTGTATTTTGCTGGACCGCCTGTAATCCTCACCTTGGCCATCTGCTTTCTTCTTCTTCTTCCTCTTCCCCTCCTTCCCCCCCCCCCAAACCGTAAAGAATGAATGCATTTCTTGGTTTATTTTCTTTAGTCTCTGAATAGTTTTGTCCATGAATACCAGCTTTTTTTTATCACTAGAGGCAAGATCCCCTCTGCTCCCACCTCCTCCCCCGACCAATGCTATGCTTCACTCCCTTGCCTTTAAAAAAGCCTAGCACCAATTGGTGCTAAGAAGCCCTCAATTTTCTGCTCACTTAATCACATTTTTCAAAACACAACCTGCTCAAGTAGTCACTTACTTCTCATTTTTTAGTGTGCAACAAATCTATTTGTTTGAGCCTTAGTATTCAGACCAGCACGTGCACTAATCACGTGTGTTCCACTTCTCTCATAATCCCAGGCATTTGAGACCCTGCCAACTTTTTTCTTTGGGAACCTGCCTTCTCCACACCCCCTTTCTAAACTTTGCATTTGTTTTGCTTTATAGTGATCATTGAAGTTCTCACTCCAGCTGGGAGGACAGTCAGGCACCTTCAAGAACAAGGGAATGATTGACAATATTAGGCAGAAAATTTTCTACCAGATGCTGCTCGAAAGGAGAGGTGGCAACCTTCTGACCCCCTTTTCAATGAGCAAAATCATCGCTTCTGTGACATCCCTCTGCCCCAATCATCAATTGAGCGGGGAGCACAAGGTCACTTCTGTGTCTGGCTGTTGTGCAGTAAAATTCCACCCCGCAGACAGGGCTATGCTTTTTGCTTGAAGGAGGTTCCAGTGCCAGCCATGCATTGGAATGAAGCAGCAAATTTCATCAGCTATTAAGCATTGCTCTTCTCAGTTACTGCTCTGAAACATTTATGAGTTCTGAATAATCTTACGGGTATGGAAAGGAATTCTGGATGTTCCATCCTTGGACTGTGAGGGAATGAATATCGATGAGAAAGGCATGGCTTCATTAACCCCCCTCACCAATGTTTTTGTAATTAACTATTCCAACAAGTAATTTCACAAAACTTACACTTTTATCTCTCTCAAAAGGCTTTGTTTCCCAGAAAAAAAAAAAAAACAAACAGGGCAGCCACCAAGCTGAAAAAAAAAAAAAAGACTAACGTTTTCCTTCTCAACTAGTCCGGAGAGACCATCAAAGGAAGGGAAAGAAAAATAAGGAACAAAACACTTCTTCTTAACAAAATCAGCACAGGACAAAAACAACAACAAAAATCCGTCCACAATGAGAGCAGAAACATGGAAAAATAGGCCTCTCATGCAAATGTCTGTGCACATACAAGAAAGAAATGTCTCTATCCGGACATGTATTTTACGCAAAAATCTTTCGGGGCAGTTTAAAGTGGTTTGTGCTCACCCAAGCACAACAGCAACATGTGTGAATGATGATCCTTAAAACTGCACCAGAATATAAAGGATGCATATAGAAAAGGAAAGATAGTATAATATTCAAATGTTATTTTAAATAAGTGTTGTTGTTGTCGTAACCTAGGTGGAACTTTCCATGTATGTTAAATTAAACATATGTTAATGTTAAATTTAACATATGCTAAAAATTGCAAGATCGGCATGTCAACTTCCTCTTTCTCAGTGAAGTGTCAAAGAAGTCAGCTTGGTCCTCAGAGTCAAGGCTGAATCTGCAGAGGTAGCAATTACAAAGAAAATAACTAGCTGCTCCTTTCAGAATGAACAAATGAGATCGAGCACTCAGGAAAATACGAATAGAATCACAGAATCGCTCATGTTGGAAAAGACCTTCAAGATCATCAAGTCCAACCGTAACCTAACCATACTACCTACCCTAACTCTAACAACCCTCTGCTAAATCATGTCCCTGGGCACCACATCCAAATGGTTTTTAAACACATTCAGGGATGGTGACCCAACCACCTCCCTGGGGAGCCTATTCCAGTGCTTAACAACCCCTTCTGTAAAGAAATTTTTCCTGATATCCAACCTAGAATATTACAGGACAGCACAAAGCAGTACTTACAGACTAACTTTTTACATGGAAACTCCACAGTGAACCTGGTGGAACCAAGGAAAGTATATTATTATACAGCTGTCACTCAATGTCACCAATAAAAATACTCCACCCAATAAATTAAGCAACAGACACACTTTTATTTTGATCACATTGCTTACTATCTTAAGATAGTATAGTTTTATTTACATCAATGTTTAATTTGGAAGATAAACACTCTGTTTTGTCAGCAGCACTCCAGATTTTTGGCTTGCATACCACGCTGACATTAACCCCAAAGGCTCTTTACATAAATTCCACTGTAATCAAAATGAAACACCATACAGGCAGATAACTGGGGGGGACCACCAACCGACTGAGATTCGTATTTACACTGCTGACTGACAGCTGGGTCCCTGCTGCACTCGCTGCCAGTCCCCAGCGAGACACAGGGTTCGGACAGCAGTGCTCCTTCCGTTTTCCATTGCAGCTCCCTAGTGGAGGCTGCCCTGGAGGTGCTCCTCGCAGGCCGCTCCTCGGCACTCTTTGGAAAAGCTGACAGCCTGGATGGCCCGTTTTCCCCTAACTGAGACCATAACGCGACAAACCTGGAAAAGACAACTCAGGAAGGTTTCTTCCGCGTTTCTCCTCCGCTTCTGTCGGGAACAAACTGCCCCCGCTCCCCTGGGGAAATCTCGCTGACCTCTCCCTGCCTCTCTCCTCCATTCAAAACCCACCCCCCCCCTCCTCACGGGGCTGCAAGGCGCGGACGGAGCCGCCTCGCTCGGGAATCAGCCCGCAGCCTCCTGCTGCCACACGCACCGCGCCGAGGCGTAGCCCTTCCTACGCGTGCCCCCGCCCCGCCGCCCATACCGCTGCTCTCAGCCGCGTGACGGCCCGGCGACCTCCCGCAGCCCTCGATCCATGCTCCCGCCCGCGATCCTGTTCGGCTTTTGCCTCAGATTCCTCCTCCCGCCGGCAGAGCGCGGCCCGTCAACTTGTGCGGCCCTGTCAGCGTGCTCCGCCATTCCCGCCCGCCGCGCGCGCTGTGGGGGACGCGCTGAGAGTAGCCGGCGGCACCGCTGCGGAGGGATGGCGGCGGCTGCCGGGCAGAGCCTTGCCACGGGCTGAGGCAGAGGCCGGGTACCCGGAGCGAGTGTGCCCGCCTTGGAGCCGAGCCCTGGGCTCCCTCGGAGGCGGCTGTGCCCGCCCTACCCCCCTCCCCTCGGTGCAGGCCCCCGCGATGTATCTGCGCATTTCCTACGCGATGGCGGCGCTGCGGGCCGAGCCGTGCCCTGGCCCCAACCCACCGCGCCTCGGCGAACCGCTGCTCAGCCCCGCTCCGTGTTGGCTGGAGTCGGTTTTATAATTGGTTATAAATAAACATCTGAAAGCCCCAGTTAATGAAGCCAGGGTTGTGTAAGACTTTCAGCTTCCTTCAGTAAACCACCCAAATAGAACCTTTGTAACCCTTCTCTGCGAGGAAAAAAAAAAAAAAGTTTGGAAACTCGATATAAGCAAACAGCTCGGCAATAGCAAATACAAACAATGACCAAAACTTAGCTCACACACATCTTGTGATTTTCAGGCTAAAACTGGGAACCTCAGCTTATGATCTCATTTAGATTGGAGCAATTGTAGTCTCGTAGCGAGGTGTTTTACAGACGTAACACACATGTAAGCACATGACATGGAACATGCTGTGGGTTTGAGGGGGATATGCTTCCTGAGGGTACAGCACAGCCACGGCTGTGACAAGTTCAGCTCCTAGAGTGCTGCAGCCCAACACGGCGCACACTGCATGCCACTGATTTCTGTGGCTGCTGGAGGCTTTGGCTTAGTCCTGGGAGGGTCAATTTCGTACAATGAAAACATTGAATTCTGAAGCATTTTTGTAAGGTTTTTTTTTATTATTTTTTCAAGTGCAACGTTCTGTTTAGAACCACCAAAGGATCCTGCTTTGCTGGCTTCCTCTGGTAGCGGTGTGTTGCATTGTAATGAGTGATTTGTGTGGGCAAGAAGGAAACCTTGCGGGTACGGAAAGTGTTATGATACAAAGGGTTCTTTTTCGGTGTTTACAGAACAAACTTATTTGTGTATAAACTTTTTTTTTTTTTTTTTAGAATTTGAATGAGCTGCTGCTGCAGGCTGTGCTGTGGGAGGCACAGAGGGAGGCTGGGCTGGAGGAAGATCCATGCCCAGCAGCCCTGTGGGCCACCCGCCTCTGGTGGGTCAGAAAGTGAAAACAAGTCTGATGTAGATGGAGAGATAATGAGTGTTTCTTGAATTACAGCTTAATGAAGCATCTACTGCTTTAGTCATTTGGAACACGTTACTTAGATAAACAGTCTCAAAGCAGGAAAAAAAAAGAATAAAACACAACATAGAGATGGAGCAACACAAAACAGCAGAGATGTCTGTCTATAGTCACAGAGGAAGGACAGCAAAAGAGGAGCGGGATGCTAAGAGGGATCAAGCAGTTGGAATGAGAGTAGCCCTAAGGCACTGAGGGAAAGCAGAGCTGATGAAACCAAAAAATTTGTTTCTAATGTTTATTTTCTCCTATATTTTTTCCTTGAACATGACTCTTTGACAGAGCTTTTTGGGACAGAGGAGAAGTAGGTGATCAAATGGGCAACATATCCCTCTATGAGAGGCTGCAGGTAATTACTCATGACATAGATAAGTATCCTGAAGATGTCTCATACAGCTTATGATAAAACATTTGGATCTGTACTTCTATTTCTGTGGTCACGTTGACCTTTCTGCTCAGAAATTTGGTTGGCTGCAAACCCAGACTTTAATGTTTGGGGTCTAGATTACCTCTTTTTTACAGTATCAGAAAGTTCATCTTGCAGAAAAAGAGACTTTGCTTTTGGCAGAGAATTAACCTCTTCTACCACAGAGCATTAGGTGCCACATGAATTATTATTTGAGTATTTTAAGTTTAATAACAAAAGCGTTGCACGGTTGTTTAAAAAAGATTAGTTAACCAACACCATCTATCCCTACTAGTTTTCTGCAACTAGATTACAGAGAATGATACTGCGTTTGCACATGCATTTTGCAAACTTACTCCTCTGTTGTATTCTTTATTTTGCAAATTGCAGACATTGAGATGAAGGGTCTATAATTTCCTAGCTTGCTTTTCTCTTGGAACACTGGTGCTGCACTGGCACGCATCCACTTTGCTGTAACTTCATTTGAATACAGCAAATTCTTTATTATGATTAACAAAGGGCTGCTATCTGGTCTGCTTTGAATCTCAGTCTGTTCATGGAGATTAGTAGGTTTTGAGCAATGCCAACTCACTAAATATCTTCGCTTCACTGATCTCAAAGACATTTGTGACAATGGATTTAGTAGTCATTTTCATGCATGTTCTTGCCTTTGAATGGATAATACCTTGGTAGTTCTGCCTTCCATTGCTGCTTGATTCTCCATCCCTTTCAAAAATATTTTAATTCAAAACTCTTTCTTCATATATTGCTTCTTTGAGATACATAAACACATTTGTTCATGTGTTTAATCCTTGAATGCAGCTTTCCTTTACCTCTTTGATTTTCTTTTAGGCAAATACATTGCAAATATCTGTATGTTACCTCCCTCTTCTGGGTAGAAGCAAATTAAACTTTCTTTCTTGAAGAATGACTGACAGAAGTTGTTCACTGACTGAACATGAAGAGGCAAGTGGTTTTAAAGGAGGGAGATTCCAGTTACGTGCCCTGTTGTAGCCATATCTCCCATTTGGTTTCAGTTCTTAGGAGGTATCAGATCAGCCACATCATTTATTTTTTCAAACCAGTTTTTCTGTTAACCTCTTCAGCTTTTAGCAGGCGACACTGACAGACCTCACCGAGCTGTTAAGTCTGACTGACTTATTACTGACAAGAATGCTTTCTCAACGTGGATCATTTCTCTTCAAATCATTTTTTCAGTATTGTTTTTTGTATAGGTTTGTCTCAGTTCCGCCGCAACACAAAAAAATAAGTTTCTGCTTACCCCTGACATGTAGCTCAACATTTTCTGAGCTACTCAGAGAGATAACTGAAGGAGATAACTGAAGTAGATGGGAATATATTTGTGATGATGTAATCACAAAGTACATTCAGTGAAATCTATAAACATTAGAGCATCCATCATCATAATTTCTAATTTTCCAATTACAGTCATGGGAAGGAACAACAGCGTATGCTGCCACTTCCAGCGGCTTTTGTTTATACCTCTCATCTCTGATGTTCTCTGGGGGCTCCTGACCACTGGAACATTTGGGTTTTAAAGCCCTTCTTGGCCACAGTTCTAAAATGCATTTCTTTTTTGAAACGAAGATACTTAAACTGCTGGTCTGTAGTCAGAGCTCAATGGTTCTGGATGGCTTGCACTTAAAAATAAAACAGTGACTGGTAAACTCATCCTAACTTTAAACTATTCATTGCACAACACACATGTAAGGTTTTCTAATGGGTAGCAGTGGTACAGTGAGCTGGTCTACGTATTTTGCATTTGTGCATTTCCCTTCCTCCAGCTGGAGCAGGGCATCACTATTATCATCTCCTACTTTATGAGGACAGTTTTCCTTGTGGAAATAGGGCTTTATGTTGCTCCTTTATTTCCACTGAAGAGATCTAGAAAACTGAAGAAACCTAGAAAAGTAGAACCAGGAATAATGCTTTTTTGAAGAGGGAATATTTGCAATTTCAGATTTATTTTCATTTCTGTTAGTAAGAAATACTACGTGGCTTCACAATATCTCGTACTGAGGTTTATCGCATGAGTTCTGTCAACCACTGAACACAAATCTCTGTAATAAAACAGGATCCTGGCAAGAAAAAAAAAATAAATTTTCTCTAAGAAAGGTGATCAGCATCTTTCTCCTTCCCAAAATTTCTTAAGGCAAGGTGTATTATTTTATCTCAAAGTTTTAGAGAGAAAATTTTAAACCCTTCAAAAATACTAAGTTAGATCTCTGGTAACAAGCAGACCCCTAAAGCCGTGTGTTACTGCCAGGTGGAACTGTTGGCTCCTCTTTTAATTGCTCCAGGAGAACAGCAGTCTCCAAAGATGGGTCTGGTTTCAAAAAATGAATGAGCACAGTGAATTCTATATTAAACTAACAAAGTGTACTAAAATAACTTCCTCAAAAACTAAAAGCAGAAGTGTTCAGAGCTCTTAGTTCATAGAAAACCTAGATCCACCAAAACAGATATAAGCAAGAGAAGTAGAGGTTATTAAGTAATGCTGAGGAAAAAAAGTAAGTGTTCATAGTTTTCTTTTCTAGAGGGAAGTTGTTCAGGATTTGGCTGCTGTACTCCCAGTCAATACAGGGCAAAGGATATAATTTATTCATGGCATTTCAGAGCATTCTTTGAGGCAAATCTTTGTAGATCTACTCACTATCTTTACCTGCATTCCCAAGGGCTATACTGTTCCTGAAGAACAGTTGGGCAGCCTGGTCAAGCATTAGATGTGGAGGTTGGTGGCCCTGCCCGTGGCAGGGGGGCTGGAGCTTGATGATCCTTGAGGTCCCTTCCAACCTAAGCCATTCTATGATTCTATGATTCTAGACATGCACCAACAGGCTGGGCCTGTTGAAATTGTTCTATTGATTTAATTCCATACAGAGCTACAATCAGGGATGAGGCACAAAACATTTTACTAATAATGCCCAAATTTAACAACCTGTCCGTGCAACTTGATAGCACTGGATGAAGGCAGAAGGATTGTCACAGAATCTGCCTGAAATTCTTACTGTTGAGGAAGAGCAAGATGACCGAGTAAAAGGTTTTCCAGTTTGCCTGCCAGCAATTAGGAGGAAAAGGAGATAATGAAACTAATGGCATTATTTTGGGGAAAGCTAAAAAAAAAAAAATAGCACTTGGTTCGGGGCTAATACTGTATAATGATTGATGATTCTGTAATCAGAGCCCACATGGAGAGAAACAAGCTGTAAATTAAATGATGGAATATTTCATAAATGGCTCAGAATTGTAATGCAGTGATCAAGAATTTACAGAGAAAGACTTTTATGCCCCTTTCTTAACAAGCTGCAGCATTTCTAACAGAAATAATTAGGGTTCTGACAACGTATTCATTTAAATGAAGGATTGAGTTTGGCAATAAAAAATAGCCTATAATCTGCACGTCACATGCAGCTTTCTACTGACACACAACCTCATGGTCTAGTGCACCAGCATTCACAGTAAATTAGTCTCAGTTCTACCGTATTCTTCGATCACCCCGAGTGTTGAGTACCTGGAGAAACAAAATTCTTTTGCTATGTCACTGCTAGTTAGGCAGCTCTTACAACTGAAAACATTGGAATATGATTCAGTGACAGACTTAAAATCAATGTCTCACTGTGGCCAGAAATTTCTCTTTTTCTGACTTAGTAGTAAAGAAGAAAGAGGAGGAGGAATCTATTTCTCCTTCCCATTTGAAATCGTCAGGTTGGCAAGCCAGTTGCTTCCTCGAGCAATTTACTGCAGTTCCTTCTTGGAAAGTTTCATCCTCTCTCAAAGCAAAGCATTTTCTTTAGCTTTGCATGGAAGTGGAAAATGTACATAGGAAGTAAATCACATTATGTATTAGTTACATCATGAGGTAACTGGGCTATTAGAATAAGCATACACCAAAGAGTCTGACTATTTGAACTGAAGAAAACATCTTTAGGTCAAAGCCAGCTATATCTAGCACATGGGCAGACAAAGCTTTGATTTATCTTGCCTGTGTTCCAAGTAACTTACGTACATATTCTATTTGGGAAATCCCAATGGCAGCAGCCCTAATTGTTTCTAATGTTCAGTGTCAAAGTGCAGCTGAGCTCTTCATTGCAGCCACCTAAGATATACAAGTGCCAATTCTCAGACAGGCTCCGGACACAGTGTTACACCAACTCATCAGAAGACTGAGCAGTGTTATTAACCATCTCTTAAACAACAGCTAAATAGAAAGGGATCTTCCTTTCTGTGACCACTTTCCTGATCACAGTTTACCAAAACACCATTTCAGTTACTTCACCATTTTTAGGGCCAGCCTGAACATTTCAGATTCAGATGGGAGGCCATTCCAGCAGCAATGACTTCCAAGCGTTCAGCAACTGCTCTGAAAGAGGCCTGTGTGTCGATCGGAGTGGCAGCTCTTACCTTGGAGACATTGTGTCCATCCCAGTAAGAAACTTGCAAGCCGCATTAAATTCTTCATCCTCTAGAGCTGTAGTCATGGAACAGATAGGAAACAGCAGCTTAAGATCTGCATATCTACATGATATGCCCTGTTCAGTCCCTGGAGACCACCTGTGGGATATACGGGAGTTCTATCACCATGAGCAACTGGTTTAGTGATACCTGTGCTGGTAGCCCTGGCAGATTCTTCTCTTCTACACCTGCATTGTTCTCTTTTGTGGAACTGGGAAACCTTGTAGAAGTGCTGCAGTTGCACATTTTTTTTCCCTTTTATCCTTCAGATAATGGCTCTTAAATCTTGTTTTTCTTGCAGAAGTGATGTCTGATGAGGAGACCACTGGGCCAGGGGGAATGCCTGAGGTGTGTGATGGATTACGTGGCTGAGGAGAGGCCCTGGTGCTGTGCTGTCTCCACCTACTGAGCCTTCAGTGAGGGTGAGGAAGTGGTAACAAGGGCACTCCCCATTACTTAACTCTTCCCTTGTTTGTCTGATGGACCCCTGCCACCATGAGACAACACGCTGCTTAATAATCTCCCAGTAAAGTTCAACAAAAAAAAAAGTCAGCAAGTTCCAGGTGTACATCAAATGAACTAGATAGACCATTTGTAGGGCACATGAAAGCACAATGGAACAAAACACTTCCATCCACTCTTAATTCACAGATTTGACCAGAAAATCAATGTTTTTAGCTATTGCAACCAGTCTCCTTCAGCCCTAAAATCAGCAGTCTTAGTCATCTCAGTGGCAGCAGCAGCTGTGACCACAGTGAGCTCAGCAGAGCCAGAGTGAAATCTGGCCAACCACCAGGGCCTACCCAGCAACACTGAAATTAGATCAATCTTTTCAATTCCAGATTTTCTCAGATAACACAATAAATCCTTTAACACTGAATGCCAGTAGGTACTGAAGCTATTGAATTCAACCTGAAGTTTATTATGTGTCCTGCTCTCACGATGGCGTTAGAGCTAGAGATGACATCTGAGGGGTGCTGAGCCAACACTTTTCACACATGTTCAGTTTATTTATGTTGTGGCTTGTTTTTTTTTTTTTTTTTTTTTTTTTTTTAAATTTGGCTACAAAATTATGCTTCATGGAAGAAAAGGCTGGCAATGCAAGGAAAATTGTTGTAAACAACCAGAGTGTGCTCTTCAGCCTGCATACAATAGATGTGCTAGAACTCAAAATAGCACCACAGAAGACAAACAAGAAAACCCAACAACAACAAAAAAACCCCAAACTTCAACAAACAATAAGAACATTGTTTATTTTTAAGAGACACTGAGTATTGTTTTCACTTTCTAGATTAAGACCATCTCCAAAAAGCCTTTGTTACTGCCCAAACCAAATTCAAGTTGGGAAGCATAGTGAATGCTTACTTCAGTTATAAACGTACCACCAAAAACGCAAGAAGTTGTTCAAGGTTAAGAGCCTCATCCTCTCCCTTTCTTTTGTCTCTGCTTTTCCAGGTGTAGGAATAGCGGCTTTAATAAACAGCAATAGAAACAAAGTTTCAAAGAGAAATTGAGTGTGAAACTTAGAGCTTTTGGCGGCAGTTCTCTTCCCCTGCGTTTTGAGTTCCTTAACATATGCCAAAGTCTTCCCCTTGACACTTGCCAGGGCTATTGAATACTGAAGTCAGTGTTCTGCACTTCATACCCAAACAGCCAGAACTCAGAGATGTGAATGGGGAGTGCTTGCTGCCCTGCCTATCTGCCAGAATGCAGCGAGACTGAAATTTTAATCATGGATTCAGCTCTGGAATCTTAGAAATAAGAATTAATCATGCCCATGTTCCATCTCCCTTCCTTTCTCCTCCCCTCCTAGCTCTTTCATCCTATCAGGCACAAACAATAGTTTCTTATACCCTGCAGCACTCACCTTCTTCTCCTTTGGGACAGGAGACGTGGCAGTCTCCCTGGATGGCCATGCCGGTCCGGAATCGCCTCTGGGACTCGTGCTATTTTTTTATGCTTGGTGGAGTGAGGGGTACATCCCTGCAGCACAAATATTGCTCACAATAATACCAGGGACCAGAAGCTGTTCACTAGCTCTACTATTATAGGTGCACAGCTGCATGTGTTGTAAACATAAAGTACACTAAAGCCATCAAAACTCATGACAGTTAATGAGTTAGACATCTAAGCTACCTGCCCAGTATATGAGGAAAGCTACCTGGAGACCCTGACAAGGGGACCAATGTGACAAGGAAAACACCACCTTCAGGGTGCACTTGGGAAGAGCATCTGAAGATCTGGATCCTGTGGAGGGCTTTTTAGAGCTAACCAAGCAGCTGCTAAGCAGCAGTAAATCTGGATTACACTTCCGAATTCTGTGTGATTTTCTGATATGTAAGCCCTTACTTTGCTTTAGCCTCAAGCCTGATGTGCCCCAAATCTACCAAACTGGATCTCTCAAGCTGAGAGCAGGAACAGCCAAGTTAGCAGCCCCACCCAGTGCATGTGCACTTAAGAAAACATAAACAAGTACATAAATAAAAATCAAGCAGATGTAGGGAAGAAAATTCCTGTTGCTCACTCACCTGCCCCAAACTTTGATGAATCAGTGTAGCAGCAGCAAGAACCCCTGTGTGGTATGATAGCATCCTCATTCCTTTTCCTCTTTTGAAAAGGCTTTTTACAGAGGAACAGGTGAGTTAACTACACTTCAGATGGCATTATTTGTCTTGCCTGGCTTTCAGTGCTATTCAAAGTGGAAAAGTACATAAGGAAAGCTTTAAAAAGGAACGTTACATGATATCAAACGTGTGATTCTCTGGATTCTCCCCTTCCCATTGACACACACACATACATACATAAACAAATAAAACCACATAATTATCTCCTTTGTGTGTGGTAATTACCTAATTTGTGGCCTAACCACAGTGCTCGTCCAGAAACACACTAACTCCTGCACAGGCTTGCTTGGCTCCAAGGAAGCTCCCTGAGTGGGGCTTGGTGCTGGCCAAGGCCGGGGCAGCTCAGAGCACATTACACTGTGTCAACAGTATATTCTGGTAACACGGGTGGCAAAAGCAGGCTGAGCTAGGAGGCTCTCCAGACACCAAATCCATTGGAAAGCACTGTATATGAACCCAAGAAGACCTAGCTGAGATTTGGAAACTGCGGAAACAAACCTTAAGCAACGTCCCATGAGAACTGACATTTCCCACTCATCTGCCCAAAGAATATTTTAGTTGCAGATTACTAAGGATAGGTTCCTTGTCTTCTTCCTTTTCCATTTAGCACTCATTACACTGTCCCCTACAGACATGTCACAGACATGAGGCAATTACCATCTTTTAGTCATGTAGCAAACCTTTAAGTGGTATCTAGACTGCAAAATTTGGAGGGAAAGACATCTCAGATTTACAACCACCTTCACCTACTTCCTACAATTTCTTGCTTTTTATATGCTCAAAACTCACTGAATCTGTTTTTATGGGGAAAACAAAAACAAAGGCAACCTAAAACTAAAACAAAAAATACCCCAATGAAACAAACAAACAAACCCAACAAACCTGATCGTGCAATTAAGGACAAAGTCACTGACAGTAAGATCACAGGACTACCTTTCCACAGGAATCCCCTTATTTGGTGAGGTCGTTGAATGGGATCTGCTTGACAGAGCCCCATGGGATAAGGCCCAAGAGGGAAGAGGGGTCTGAGGAAGCTGATTAGTGTTTTAGAATCACCTGCTCCAAGCTCAGGAGCTGTGCTTCCCAAGCGCAAGAAATCAGGCAAAACTGCCAGGAGGCCTGCATGGGTGAACAAGGAGCTCCTGGCCAAACTCAAACACAACAAAGAATACCACAGAAAGTGGAAGCAGGGACACTGAGACATTGTCTGTGCATGCAGAGACAAAGTTAGGAACGCCAAAGCTCAACTGGAATTCAATCTAAATGACTCTAATAGAATCAATGGCAACAGAAACAGCTTCTGTCACTTTAATTAGGGAAAAGATGGGCCTGCTGCTAAAGGTGACACGGCAAAAGCTGAGGTACTGGATGCCACCTTGACTCAATCTTTGTCAGTAAGACTGGCCTTCAGAAATCAAAGGACCTGGAGACAGCTCCTTTCTATTTAGTCCTTTGCTGCTAGAAATAAGCTGCAGGCAAGAGAGGAAAAAGAGCTCTGAATGCTAGTTGGAGTGCTTGCCTTTGAGTGTGTGCTAGAGAAATCTTGGTGCTCTGCTGCTTGACGTGGGGTACAAGGTAGACACTTCATGTCTCATCATTTCCCAGTATAATATGGCTTTTGCAGCTTCGCCAAACCCTTACAGAATTTGTGTGACAAATGAAGAATACAATGCTAGCCCGAGGGTTTTGTCCTTGCCAGATTTCAAAGATTAACTACATAAATATGGAGCTTGTATGTGCGGCTCAAAGCAAGTCACACAGACTTTTACATAATAGAAATTGTCAGGCAGTCTATACACATTGCTGCCAGATCTTTAATTTTTCTTGCTCTTGTGGCAATGCTTGATAATAATGCTCCTTATGATTGCTATGACCTTATTTTATCCTACTAATCCTGAATTACCTTAACTGTTGGTGTGATTTGCATTCCACATCAGTCGCATCTGTAAATGCACAGGGCTCGACTACTTTGGTCAGTGAGCTCTTTAGCAGGACTACTTCAGAACCATTCTGTCGTGGCTCTGATACCCGTTCTGGCATTGCAACAGATGCGGGGTTCCCGGTTTCTGTCTGAACTGGCACTTCTCTGTTCTTGCTTATCAGCCCTTCCACAAAGGCTGCATGGAAATTCCAGTTGTGTGAGTTATACTAGGGGTCAATCTCTTTTGTGAAATAATCAGCTGAGAAGAAGTAGTGATAAAGTATCTTGTCAGCTAAAGTGCTAGGAAGAACAGCCATTCAAGAAAGATCATGTCCCTGCAATTTTTGGCTTTTGAAACAAATCTGTCGGATGCTTTTTATACAAAGCAATGTCAAGTCACTCTTTAGCTCCAACATTTTTTAGTTCAATACAGGAACACGGGGTGAACTATGAGTGTTTGAGCGTATCCAATTAAAAGCAAATTGACTGTCACACTTCACAGGGAATAATTCTATTTTAAACACCAGGTGTCACTGCAGTATACTCCTGCTTGGTTTCAGCAATGTCAAAGATGAGCGGAGAACAAAGACGGCTCCTACTTTCCTTTCCCAAGTGCTTGCATATAGCTACGTGGTCAGCCGGAATCTGGGCAAATTGCTCAGTATTTCAACCAGACACTTTTGTAGTTTTACAGTTATCTTCAAACCTGAAGCTAGCCATTGTAATATAGCTATTTTATGGCTGAGAGCAATTGGAATTCATATATATACATATGTGTGTGCATACATATATATAAGATATATACTATATATACACATGTTAATTCTTGTCAAGAGAAACAGGTATGTGTGTGTAATACAGTTCCCTTTATGAGAATCATGTATGCATTCTTTGGGTATCGGGTGATGTTCAGCAAGTTATTTCATCAAAGGATTGTATCAGGTTATGTATTTTGCAGCTTCTTGGTTCATGAAAAAATGTTCACTAAAAAGCAATTTATTAAACTCTCAGATACTGAATTTTTCACATTTTCCTGATTTTTACAAGTCTTCTATCTCACCTACAAGCTTGTATCTTTCAATATTAAGATAAACAAACACTGGTTAAAGAACCATTACCTTGACAGTGAACAGACGCTGTTTTCCTGTGTGAGTGCAATTTTTCAGCCTCCCATCTCAGTATAACTAACCATTGGCTGCATGATGAATCTTCCAAGAGCTCACTCATCGGTATTGGTGTGGTATTAATTAGGTAAAGCTGCTCTTCCCTCATCTGTAATTGAAGATACTGAGGGTAAAGGCCCAACCCATGGGGAAACATTAAGTCCCAGCAGGCTGTGCACCACTTGAACCTCACGCTCTAGTGTATGAAGAAGCCTCGCTCCAGCGAAATGCTTCAAAGATGACATTTCCTTGTGTTGTTTAGGTGCAGAACACAGACTTGTGTTATGTATTCAGCTGCAGACCTGGTTCAGCTGTCTCTGAAATGGTTCGGGGTGCTCTACAAGTATTTCTGCACAAAGGAGAGTATTGCTGTTGACAGAGCAGTGCTGCTAATGGCTGGGAATGTTACCTGGAGAGCATCTTCATCCAAGAAAAAGGAATCAAATGCCATGACTATTTCAGAAAATAACCCATTAAGCTGGTAATTGTTGCTCTTTAAAAATGCTGAGAGCTATGTAACTTCCACCGGCTCAAGACCAATGTTTTAACCTTCATTAAAGAGCATAGTGCCACCTTATTCGAGGGAGCTTCTGCTTTAGTCTGCAGGCAATTCAAAATTTGCACAGTGCGTGCTTGAATCTTGACAGGATTGTGGCTTTGGGGGCAATACGGTGCTGTATAACACAAAGAACACTTAAAAGTTCTCCTGAGATAATGAAATCAGCAGAAAACGCCTGGAACAAACAACAGTCTATCAAATAATGCAGACTTTAGGACGTAGAAAAGCAAGTGTCTGCAAGGACTGAATAAGGCATTTGTTAAGAAAACAGACAAACGAACAGCAGCAAAAAAAAGAGGCACAGATTAAAAAAAAAAAAAGACAAATCTTATTTATTGTGTTTTATTCCGTCTGGTGACTGGATTTTTGTATAGATTGCAATCCAATGTGTTTTCCCAGGATTTTTTAATTCAACTGATTTCACTGCAATGTAGCATTTCTCATTCGACATAATTGACACAGATTTCCAATCCATTCAAAAGGTATTTGCAAATACATTAACCGGAGAAAATAGCACAGCCAATCTGAAATGCTTTCAGAAAATACAGTCCAGAATCTTAATTTTTTTTCCCCGCCATGTAAAGAAGCAAATATTAGGATACTGCTGTACATAAATGAAAGCTGCATTTTATATCATTGACCTACGTTCTGACTTTTAGATAACGGCCTCATACGTTTAAGTAACATTTTTTTCTCCTGACATATTTACATAAAACTCATCTACGTTTACTGTAAATAACCATAATTACCTACTGTGCTTTCAGCAGCCAAAAGCTGGGTTGGCTAGAAATATCAGATGAAGATTCTTTGAATAAGGGTATGACTAAATTACATCAACTCGTGTATACTCCTACAAAACATGGAAGGGAACGTCATGGCATTTATCACTTTACAAAATGCAACTTAGTGTTGTTGGCTCTGAGCTGCTCTGACAGTAGCATAAGCCCTGCAATTACAGTCAAGCTACAATTTATGGAGCATACATTCTGCAATACTACAGCATTTTGGTGTTTGCAGTGCTGTTAATAAAACCATATTGATTTCAAAAAGGTAGCAAGCCAAATAACCAATCGTGTAGCAAACAAGGCTCAGCAGTGCCAGCTTGGAAGTCTGCATGCACTGACTCCAGGTTTATATATTACAGTCATTTCTTTGAACTGCTCTTGCTACCTTCAGAGCTGAACTGCACAGCTTATTTAACCGTATCCGCCCTGTGAGAGCCAGAGCCAGATCTAGTCCTCTCTGTTCAGAAGGTCATGCTGGTTAGAGGATGTCTGAAGTTCTTCTTCAGTGACCAGAAAATCAAATAGCTGTCCTGAAAGCACACTCTGTTGCTAGAACTTTCCTTGAGAGAATATTGCTAGAAATCCACTCTACTAATAAATACTTTTTCCGTTATAAAACAATGGTTAAAATAAACAAAGTGTCTGTAATTACAAATACTTATCCACTATGTTCTAAGTAGGCAATGTTCCATACATTTTGTGCTGAAGCTCCTCTAGCACCCAATTTAAAGGGAATTCTACTGAGGCGGGTTTTTAGTAACAGCTATTGGAGATAAATATCCACATACCAAACTCTGTATTTTTTGTTGTTCCTACGGAGGTCATTTCAGTCCACAAAGAAAACTCATTTCACTGAAAATACAAAGGAAAGTACCTAGCACCAAACCAAACATCTTCTAAACTTTTAGGGTCTAATCCTGCACCCTCATCTCATACAAATAATTATTTTTCAGTGAAGTCATCCAGTTTTCAATTTATTTTTTTTTTTTTGCTAAAAAAGCATCTGTGGAAGTCCAAATCTGCACATGGTTGATGGTACTTAGATGAGTGCACCTACATTTGCCCATTTGGGGGTTATCATGGGACAAAAGCATATGCATATACAGTTTGCTTTAGTTTCATTTATGCTGCCTGGAGGCTTGATAAAAGATCAGGAGTCTTGCGTGGCGGTGGGGCACAGAGGACCTGACCCTGCCTCTGGGTTGGGGGAATACTGAGAGAGCAATTCCACCCATCCCTTGTGCAATTCTCGGCAACTTCACCGCAATCTCTTCTGCCTTTATGAATAGGTTGTCTGCGAGATGGATGCAGCACAAATGACGCTCAGCTATTCTTCCTTTGACCTCTTTCTTCCAGGCTGCTACAGTAGGATATACCTGCCCTGCCCTGCCAGTAAATGCTCTTCCCTGGGTTTGCAGGCTCAATTTGAGCACATGTTCAGCTCCAAGGCTCAGGCCTGTGAAGCCAAGGACCATTCCTCCTTGTCATCACCACAGAGTTGTCATCACTCCTCAGGTGCCATTACCACAGGCCTACTGGAAAGCATGAAGGTGGTACATGGGGAGCCGCAGGGGTGATCCAGATGCTCATTCACAGTCAGAAATAGATGCACAGAACTGCCTGCTAGGATATCCAGAGGAGCCTTGTTCTGTGACCATTCTCCAGTAGATTCAGAGGTAAAGACCAAGTTCTATTGTCCTCACACAGGTGAGAAAGGATGTTATTGTGCTCTTAGGTGTTTTTTACTAATGCATTTAAACACTGCACTAATTCACCTCTTACTGTACATCTTTACACATCAGCAGAGTGCTTGCAAGCTGCAGAACTTGAAAGAAAGTGAAGACCTCCACAGAAGTCTGCAAAACAGGATGTGGTTGCCCCAAAATGCATGACTTCAGAGCACAAGTCCAGGCTTCTACATCCCAGTGGCACATCAGGAAGATCTCACGCAGTATTGTGAAGCAACGCAGCCTCTGTGCCCACTCGACAGTGGCCAGGTACCGTATTTCATCAAGGACAAAAGAGAAAACTGAGACAGAGACAACTAAGCATGGCAGGGAGGAGCAGTTACGTATATAAAATCCAAACTATGCTGAAAGTTAAAATATGAGCGTCTCTTCGTACACATTAGGAAGGCTAAACACCAGTGCTTTTCTTCTTTTTTAAAGTAACAAGATTTGTAAGGTTTTAAAACCCCTCTCAAGTGTTACGAGATTAAAATTACAAAGTTGGTAGCATTATCGTGAAGTGAAAGGGAGGCATTCTGAAATCCAAAACAAGGCATTTTAAAGTCACATCTTACTTATGTGCTTTGTAAATACACTAAGCATGTTGATTCATTGTCATAAACTATAAGAAATCACACAGCTGCCTTTTACCCTGAACAAAGATCTCATTTTATATTTTGTAAAACAAATATTCTAGTTAAAATTAGATGATGAAAATCTATCGGACTTTTTATAACAATGAACAAACATCACAAATGAAAGCTGATATTTAGAAATGTGTGCAGCAAAGGAGTAGCACATATAGTTGACAAACTGCTGTGCAGTTAACAGTGAGCATCTTTACAGAAATATCTTTATTTTTCTGCACTTTGCTATCACAGAATGACAGAATGGTTTGGTTTGGAAGGGCCCTTAAAGACCACCACATTCCAAGCCCCCACCGTGGGCAGGGACACCATCCATTAGAATAGATTGCCCAAAGCCCCATCGTGTGACTGTCCTTCTGGCCAGTTTGAAACTGAAGATTTCCAGAAACCAAACCTCACAGCTTGACAAATCAAAATGGTAAGATTTACATTGTCCATACATCGGGCAAGCCAATGGATACATAATACAATGATAATCCATACAAAAAGTATGAATAAGCAAGTTGGCTAAGTATTGGCTAAAGTATGGCTAAGCAAATTGTAGTGCTCAAGCTAGATATATGAGCAGGTCAAAGCAAATGTAGACCATGAAGGTGTTCTAGTGATTCTGCCTACAACAACCATATAGAGTTAGGTGAAATATATCTACGTTGTGAAGACCCTCTCTTGCTGATCTATGGCTTACACATAAAGTTTAATTGAGTCAACAACAAGAACTTTGCATCAGAAAAAACCTTTCATCCTTCTGTCGTCCATATGGAAGAGCAGTGTAGGGTACATGATATCCTAATGCAATTGACGGGAAGTAGGCAATTAATTTGTTTAATACTTTTTGTTGAGGGTATATGAATGCTGAGCATGGGATCTTTCATATTCACTCAACCAAATGGGGTTCTCTCTCCTTGAAGAAAAGGAACCCACTGCTTTCATCTCTGTGATGCTCCATCCACAGTGCTTTTCTCAGCATAATCCTCAACAAGTTGATATCTGGCTGAGTAGCAAGGGATATAAAAATCCTTTTCTGTTGTTTGCTTTTTTTTTTTTTTTTTTTTTTTTTTTTTTTGAGGCTGAGATATGTTCTGGCAATGTGTCGGCCTTGACCATCCCAAAAGAGATGCTGCAAATCAACTTCAGCACAAGCGTATAGAGACATATTAATAGCAATTATGCACCCAGCTCCCAGGGAGAGATTTGCTTTTGGAAGTCTTCAGCATGCCACCTCAGAAGCAGCCATCAGATTGAATACCTTTCAGCATTCTAATTCTCAATAGACTACACACACACCAAGTTACTTGTGAAGCATACGCCAGCCTTATTAAGGCATGTTCCAACCTAAATAAATAACACTGTTCTGAAATAACTGCTATTAAGTACCAAAGAGCAGAAATCCCTATTTGGCATTTGGTCCAAATTAAACTGTTTGTTGTTGAAATAGATTTCTTATAGTTATTGTGCAAACAATTTATATACACACTGAGAGAAGAAAGCCCTTCAGCTGGGATCTGTGCTGTTTCCAGCCCCACACTGCACACTGCCACATGTCTAACTGCTCTCAGGCCAAGGCACTCCACTTGAGTGGCTGCTTTTGAACTTTACCACCCAACCTGGGCTTGCTATGCGTGACAGTTCTGCACAGAGTGAGCAAGAAACAGGGAAGCACTGACAGCCATTTGCAGAGCAACACAGTTAACACTAAATTCTGTGAAGTAGAAAATGCTAGAGAGAACACTCTGTGTCACAACTTTACGTGTCAGCTTTCAGAAAGCACATTGAACCTATTTATCCAGCATCGTATAAAAGCACCATTGAAAGGTAGAACAGAGAGCACCGTGTATACAGAATTTTGATCAAGACAAGCGAGAGAAGCTGTTCAGGGAGCCATGGAGAAGTACAGAGCCCAGAGGAATCCCAGCAAGATGGGTTCCCTGGAGGCACAGTACATGAGAGCTTAAGGAACAAGGCGGCTGACCCTCAGCCAGCTGCTTTGTGGGATGGCCCAGCTTTGTGTGACTGATGGACCTGAGCCCCAGCACCCGTTCCTCTCTGCAATTTCCCCCACCCTGCAAGGCCTGCTGCATACCAGCAAGCCTGTAATTGATGCCAGTACAAAGACTGAAGCTGCCAGTTGTTCACAGTTGACATGGACACAGACCACATCTCCCTGAATCCTCACTGTTGAACAACATCGGTTCTTCAAAAGAAGATTGATCATTCTTATTGCAAAGCTTAGTTATCGGAGCTACATTGCTGGGCTTTCTAGAGGAAGTTTGTGAGAGGCTATTGCTAAACTGAGGCTAATTGAGGTCCAGTGCATTTGATGTGTCTTGACTGTAAAGCTGTTTCCAACTGTTTCCAAAGCTGTTTCGCCCACAAATAAATGGAGGAAACACTCTTTTTGGTTTTGCGTCTAACAAACACAGTGTGGAAAAAGAGTATGGAAGTACTTGGTAAAAAAGGCACTATAGCTGATCTAACTGCTGCAATTATGTTTGTGCCTGTGCACAGATATCCTTAAACAAATGTTTTGCTGTGACTGAGAAAGCAATTCTGAACCTGTCATTGTAGAAAGGGACTGCTGGCTTCAGCGTGTGGCTTGAAGTCCCACAGGAGACAGGTTCAGGGGAAGAGACATCCAAACTGTGTGTCTTATTTCTACCTGTTCCCAGAAGGGAATCAGAAATGATCTTTTCAGTAGTGTAAGTACACTGACACTGCAGCTTTACTTGGCTTTACTACAGCAAAGTGTGAGTTTCTTGAACAGTTATGCTAAATGGAGGTAAAGAAATCACCTGTGAAGTTGTCCCAGGAAAGATCATCACATAACAAATACTTCATTCGGCATGTTGACTTTTTATTTGGGAATACGGTGAAAGTGAAACAAATGGCAATGAAGAGGTAAGTAGAAGAAACTCCCCTTTCTTTCCAGTAAAACTCACATATTTGAAGACTGCTGCTGGAAAAATCTTTCCATCCAGTATATTTGTGAAAAGGAAGCATGGCAACAGTAGCCAAAGAGCAGATCTTACTTCTGGTGAGAGGAAACGAAAACTAAGTTTTTTTTTGTCAAGAGATACAACTATTCATTTCAGAACCTTGGATAAAATATTCTTCTTTAGCATTAGACTACATAATGGAGATTGCAGGGATGTAACTCCTCACCTGTCCTTGTTCAGGATGTAATTCCCTTCATGGCTCAGTGGGTTTGGAGGTGAGGGCAGCCATGCACGCAGCAGCCCAGAGCCTGAGCCTGAGCGGGCTGAGGGTCTGTGGGGCTGGAAGCAAGTCCTCCTGTGGGGAGTTCAGAGGAAACTGACCTGGCCAGAGTCTGAATCCCCATCACAGACAGAACAGGGATGGCAGCTGGGACTGAATGCTGTAAGGACTGAATGCTGTAAGGACTGAGCGCTGTATTACTGTATCACCTGCCAAGAGCTGGAGGCTGAGGGGGGAGCAGACAAAGCATTTCCCAACGGGGGAAAGAAAGGAAGGAAGGGGCTGACCTCACTGCCCTTCCTCCCATCCAGCACTCCTGGTTCTGCTCCAAAAGTGAATATGAGCAGGCAGGCCCTTCTTCCTTGGACTCGCTGATATTGGTGGGGTTTACTTTGAGAGTGATGCTTTATTTTCTCTTTTGCAGCTTAAAATTTTGCAATCAGGACCTCCATGTTTTTCTTTGCTATTGTTAATTGCTATTATTTTTCTATCTTTAAGCTGCTCATGAAATAGCATCTGGTGAAGCTGACAAAACTCATGTTGCTACCATGTTTCTCCAAAAGCAGTCATCCATGTAACAGGTAAGATAGTCCTTAAAGGATAACTGCATCCTGAGATGTGTGTGGGAACCTCAGGAGTGGGGTACGGCTCCCACTGTGCTGCAGGTGTCAGACTGAGGACAACATACAGAGAGCATAGAGCAAAGAGCAAACATGTAGCTAAGTCTCCAGAGAGTCTCCGAACTCGGCCCAGATCTTCTGAAATGCGAGGCATTTTCTCTTTGGCCTTAAACAGTGTGAAGCAGAAAGAGAGAACAGTCAAAGGTGAACTTCACGAATTCACATTCCAGGGAACATTGACAGGAAAGGAAGACCAAAGTCAGCTTTAAAAAGCACTGCAGTGAGGTGGAAGCATAGGCTACAGCTGTGGAAGCACGGCAGCACAACCAAGAACAAGGCAGATGCAGACTGGGCTGCATGGCCTCCTCACTCCAAGGAGGAGCCTGGCCCAGGTGTGTCACCTCACCGTGCGTGAGGTTGGGCTCCGTGATGTCTGTGTTCCTCTGTGGGCATCCAACTGCACTGCTCCTCAAAGCCATGCTCATTACAGTCAGTGTCCATAAACCACTGCACCTCATCCAGTTATAAGCTTACTTCTAGGAAGCGTGCGTACCCAGAGCTGTGTTTGCCCTTTATAGTAACAAGCACTGTGCACTGGCCAGTGGTCTGAGAAGGACTCAATCTCATGCATCAAACCTCAGTACCAACTGAACCCATGCTAAAACCATGCTAGGCTGATACAGAATGAGACAATCCCTGTTTAAGTACTGCTTATCTTGCATTAAAATAAACTACCCTTCAAGCACATGCCAGTAGTACCTATGTGAATGTTAAGTGAAGGCTACCAAGTTTGGACCACAGTTTATGCCTGTTTACAAAGCACCTGTGTATGTGAGTATACACAGGGACACGCACAAATGTACACATAACTGTGTACAGATGCATATAATATAATGCATATTCTCTACTGTTGGGCTATTCTTGTATTACTGTACCGTTCATTGTACTATTCTTGAAGAAAACAAGAGTATCAATCCAGTACCTGCTTATTTCATCTCAACACTGTACTTTGTTTTCAACAGTAACAGAGTAACTTCATATCTCTGGAAAGACAGTGGCTTTCCAACTGCTTGTCAGAGCCCCAAGAAGTTCTTGGTCCCGCCAGTTCTAACTCTCTTGCTCCTTCTAGCTGAGGAACAAGGATGACCAGTGGCTAACCCACACAAAATACACTCTCCTCCCGCCTTCTTTTTGGCCTTCTGTCAGTGTTCTTTTATGCAGACTCCATTATTTTGAGCTTAAAAACAGCAAGGTGTGTTCCACAACCCTGCATAAGATGATTTAAAAAAAAGAACATAGGATTTGTTCTTTTACATACTTCTAAAATAGGAAAAAGATATAAAGCAAAAACAAATAAAACCCAAAGAAAGAACAAGATTCCTCTCATTACATAAAGCAGTAAGTTAACCTACAAAAGCTTTGAAGATGAAAATGTGTTGTAAAAATGAAAAACGTCATCCACTCAACACAGTACAGAAATTTTCCTATATAATGCACTAGTCAAACATATTAAAATACTTTAAGTCTTAAAAAAAGGGCAAAATTCTTCAAAATATGAGTCAACACTATTAAGGTGAGACTAAACATTATGGTAGGATTCATTTGTACAACCTTCTGCAACATGACTGATGTCTTCCATGTGTATGTGCAGGTACACGTTTGCAAGCTGGGGCGATAAAGAGAGAATGTTGTGTGCCGTTTGCCATTTTAAAGCAGCATTTCACAAATAATTAAATGGAAAATCCTAAAAATACCAGTACATATCTCAAATACTGCAAGTCACATTCTACAGCCCCAATATGAAAAAAGAAAGAAAGAAAGAAAGAAAGAAAGAAAGAAAGAAAGAAGGAAAGAAAGAAAGAAAGAAAGAAGGAAGGAAAGAAAGAAAGAAAGAAAGAAAGAAAGGAAGGAAGGAAGAATGGAAGAAAGAAAGAAAGAAAAAGTCTATGGAATTAATTCAAGTCCATTTGCATTATGTCCCTTGTGATGTGAAGTAACTGTTGCTTACACCTTAGTTGCAATGACAATGGAATGGGAATTCTGACCCCACCTCAACCCTCACGGTCCTACCAGGCTGAATTAGAGCTCCCCGACAGACATCGGCACGCCTTCCCCAGCCCTCAGAGTTTGCCTGACTGAGGCATGGCGGTCTGTGAATTGCTCAGTGGATTCCTGAACTTGGATGAAAAACGATTCTTGAAAAACACATTGAAGCAACTGACACAAAATAATCTTCTAAAATGAAAAGCTAGCTTTGCGTAAAGGCAGTCTTTTTGGTATGTAATCCTATCAGGATGACAAACACAGCGCTCCTTCCTGAATTCTGGCCGTCTAGGAACTAACAATAAAAAGCCAACAGTAAAAATTAAACTTCCTGTGAGCTTCTTCCACTACCCAGAATCACCCATAGATATCATCCGCTGGCTTGAAACGTACATGGCTTCTTCACACCATTTGTTCTGCACTTAGCTTTGCTCCTCAAAATGAGAAGCAAATGTTTCGCATGCTCCTTTGAAACACCAGCAGACAACACAAAGGCTGAAACCCGGCTGCTGGAGTAGTTAAAGTCTGGTGACATCCCTGTGGTGCTGCAAGTCCCCTATGCTCTCATAGTCATTCTCTCCTGACAGAGCAATGTGGTTTGTGTGAGGCACAGACAAGGTCCTGTCTTCGTCTTGGCTCACTGCCTGGATAGCTTCGTAGTCAGGCTCCAGCTCCCCGTTGGGCCTGCCCGCTGACTGAGGCACAGTGGTAGTACTGAGGGTGTTCTCAAAGTCCTTCACGCTTGCATAGAGGCCGCTGCAAACAGATGGGGACCTCTGAGATGTGATTTCTTGAATACAGGTGTAAGGAGAATCCATTGCCCTCATGGCCTGTCCTGGCTTGCTCACCGAAGAGTACATGGCTGAGATCTGGGAAAAGGAGATGCCCGCTGAGTACTTACACACGTTGTAAAGCTTGTGTGCCAGTCTGACCCCCTCCCACCACCAGGATGTTGATTACTTACTAGACCTGCCAATAGAAACATATCCTTTCTTACAAAACTGCTCGTCTTGCATGCATTTATGCAGTGATTCTTTCCTTCCAAAAATGAAGGCAAATCAGATCCAGGACAAAACGGACTGGCTTTGTGAGCTCCTGAAAGCCGTGCTATGGTCCTGGAACCAACTTCAGCTAAATGAGGAGACAGCATCAGAGGTATGATCAGCTTTAGCTGCTGGAATGCAGAAGGATGCTCTCTGATCTTTCCTCTTTTATTTTAATAGTAGCAGTTAGTTAACCAAACTCAAAACAGTTCTTTTTCTGCCTGTTTGTATTTCATCCTCTTTTCGGCACTGAATTGTATGAACCCAGAAGGAGCAGTGTGCTCATCCCTGGCTGGGAGTGCCTCCCCAGCAGCAAGCACCAGCTCACCCAGCTTACCGCCAGGGCTGTGTTTGCTTTATGTCCAGAGAACATGCTTGTAAACTATAAGGGGAGCGTTGGATATGATTACATGAAATCTAATTTTTGTTTCATTTTTTCATCTTTGATTCAATCTCCTCAATTTATTTGACCAATAAACACTTAAAATAACAATGTATGTGCTTCAGAGCCCTGAACACTTTGCAAGAGAAAGGTGGGGCATGCTTCAAACTCAGAATCCAAACCAAAGAGCTGCCCTAACCATCAGCTAGTTGGGCCTCCTATTATTTTCTGATTCTTTTTTTCAACCTATTGGCCTGATAAAGCCATATGCTATAATGCTGCTGATTTCAGGAATGCGGCAGTGTGAACCCTGTACAGAAAAGCTTGGGCTTTCATTTTCCCTTTAGACAATTTTCACTACAGATTCTGCTTAATCATGCAGAGCTTATGCTAATTTCTGCCTGAAAAAAGGTCTCTAGCTCATTACTGAATTTTATACAAGAAACCTACTTCGTCTTCTGTAAGAGATGGATCTTCCTCTCGAGACTTGTAAGACATCGAACTAAGCCTCTGTAAAAAAAGGAAGAAAGAAAGAAAAAAAGGCTCATTACCAGTCAACAGTGTGAAACCTACAATAAAACTCTCGCGCTACAATCAATACATTGCATTTTATGGTCATTTGCTCACTAGATCCATTTCACAGAGCTAATTTCCAGTGTGCATCTCTGGAGATAACAGCCCTGAGGTTAGTAGAGCTTTTTAATGTATCTGCTCTTATGCTGACCTGAAAAGGGCAAATATAATGTAATGCTTAAAACAAACTCTGCTGTGCTGTATCCCTGTCTTCAGACTTCCAATGAAGCAAGAAAGAGTCTGCAAAGGCTTTTGAGCAATTAAAAGTGAGCTATGGTAAATCTTCAGGTACGTTCCTAGACTACAAAAGGACTACACTGAACCAGTGCCTTCCTCGTGGTAAATGCCCTTCCTTCAGTGGCTCTGGAAGCACCGCAAGGCAGTTGAACCCCTCCACCACGCCATGCAGCTGCTGCTCAGAGGTGCCCCTGGCCTCAGAGCCACACATGTAGAGACAACCTGCTTCAACTCGGCTTGAAAGGAGAAGCTACATTCTCTGAGGTCTGCCTGGTGCAGCTCGTGTGCCAAAGTGACCTAAGAACAGAGGCTTCGTGTAACTTCAAGAATCTAGAGTGGAATGCAGAGGGAAAAAAAGGAAGAAATAAACATGAAACATTGGGAAAAACCATCTGACTATTACAAAAAATGTCTGAGGACCTCTATGGCAATCAAGACCCTGGCCACCTTCCAGCAGATGTGGGATTCCTCTATACCACAGCACAAAGACTTGGCAGACCTCCTGCTCATGCTGACTGGTAGGGAGCCTTCAGCACTATTTGCAACAGGCCATGTTTTGGAGTTTTATACAAATTCTCCACCTAAAATATCAGATGCCTTCCAGTGCAGACCAAGACGGAGAAACAGAGCTCCATCTTTTTAGCATGGTCACTGAAATACTGCTTCCAGAAACATACAAGTCACACAAGACTTTTTCCTTAGAGGTTCCTTACAGCAGATTCCTTCCTACTTCCACCTTTCTTGGTGCTTTTACTTCTGATAAATTCCAAGCTTCAAACCCTGGACATGGGTCTGATGAAGACTCTGAAGTCAGCCCCCACCCCTGGGGTTCCTGGCTGCTGACCTACTGGTTGGTGGACCTGCTCCTCAACCTGGGCTTTGTTTACTCACTGATAAAATTAAAAATAAAAGGAGAAGTTCAAATGCATTTTGGCACAGCCCCTTCTGGATCTGCTATACTACAGCAGCTTGGCTTATTCTTTCTTACTTGTAGGATGTTTTCTGTCCTGAGGAGTAGGTGAATATTATCACTGTTACCCATTAAAACAAATGTGTGTGAGCAAAATTCTGCAATGAAGTCGTTTTCTTATTAGAGCATCTGTGGGAACTTCTGCAATTTCCCACTCCAGTCCTGAGAAATACCCCCATGCGCTGACAGCCCTGCACTTGTTTTCCTACTACGTAGCATTTTTTCCTCTAAGCACAGAACCCATGACACTGGTCTTGAAGGATATCACCATGTTGGAAACTGAAAAAAATGCTTACTCCCGAACAGTTTGTACCTAGCAATATTATAAATCACATTTGAAACCTCAGTGCAAACAGAACACGTCCTTGTTTTCTATCCCCTTTCCTTTAGTTCCTCGACAGCACTGGATTTTGTGCTTGCTGGCTTGGCTATGCTCCTGACTGAGGCACTAGAACAAGGACACCATTCTCCTCTGCTGCATTAGCAAGAGTTGCTTTGCCCATCCTCATGCTGCGCTGGTCTGAAATCAGATGGGCAGCAGCCAAACGCACACACAGAGCACTTCTACCACTCTTCCTGTGTTTGCTCACTCTGGAGAGACTTGGGAGAAAAAGATCTGTGCTGCCTTTTCTGATTAAAAAAAACTTTAGAAAAAGTATTCTGTCCCTCCAGTTTTGATAGAAGAACTACACCCAAGTTTTTCTAGTTCACAAAGGCCTGTAAGAGGTACTGCGCTACTAAATTTGCCTTTCTTCACCAAAACCTTCCAATGGTATTGTCTGAGTCACAGCCAACAACCAGCTCATGGAATGAATTGTCATTTGTTCCTCTCCCGGACCTGGCAGTGATCTGTCATCCTACAACCACTGCCTGGCAGTGCTGCACAGGAGGGCCCTGAGCAAGCACTGCGCTCCTTCAGGCCCCAGCAGGATCATTCAGCACTACCAGAGGCACACCTCCAGGAAAAGGAAAAAGCACCACGGACGCTGGTGGCATGGGACTCCTCTTCACGCAGATCTGAACATCATGCTGGAGTGGTCTCTGGTTTGGCACACTGAGCTCTCTCCCAAAGCAAGAAGCAAGAATCATGGAATCATGGAATCATTAAGGTTGGAAAAGACCACTAAGATCATCTAGGCCAGGCATGTCCCACCTGCACGCTGCACACAGCCTGCCCCAGCTTGCAGTGTGGCCACTCCCTGCCCCACACCATCATGGCGGCAGCTGTGCCTCGGCCCAGCCCCTCAGCACCAGCCGAACATCAGTGCACTGTTAGCCCCATCTGGGCTGCAACCAGGGCAAATGGAATGTACAGAGGTGCAATCAAAAACTTGACCCTGTCTCTTTACCAGATTTTATAAGACCTCTCTCATCAGAGAGAAATACCCCTCCCTTCACAGTCACGCCTTCTTCATGTCATCGCTTTTTTGCAGTACATACATTTCTGAACAACTCTTTTCAAGGATGAAGCACAAGAAGAGTAAAATTTCATCACAAATCTCTGACGAACACCTTAAGAACTCATGAAGAACTGCAGCCACTGCCATCAAACCAGACACTGATACATAAGTTTCATATCCCATTCCCCCTGCTCTATTTTGATATGTTTTATTAAAAAACATTGGAAATTAAAATAAGTTTTGTTACTCTACATACACTAACTATATTATATACTTTATGAGTGCTGGTGCAAAAATAATGCCTCCTATGTTATTCTGTTGGCCCACAATGTCAGAAGTGGATGCCTGTGGTGTGGCAGTAGATGATGAACCTTCCCACCAATATTCCAGTCCATGTTGTTGCTGTGGGACAGATGGCAGCAGAGGGGCAGTCTGACAAAATGGCGTCTGACATGGAAGTATGGATTAAACAAAAGTGTGGCACTGAATACCTGCATGTGGAAAAAATCGCACCCACTGACATTCAGATGCTTGCTGAATGTTTGTACAGACCAAACAGTGGATGTGAGCACAGTCAGGCAGTGAACAGTGCGTTTCAGTAGTGGCGACAGTGACAGTGGGTCACCTCTGCTGATTTTCACAAGCACAGCACGCAGGCGCTTGTTCATCACTGGTGAAAATGGATAGCTAATGGTGGTGACTATGTGGAAAAAATAATTTTGTAGATAAGAATCTGCTCTATCAAACAATGTTATTGTGCTCTTTGTAGCTGTTGTAGCTTCCATGGAAATAAACAGGAGGCATTACTTTTAGAGCAATGTACATATATGTGGCCCAATGCAATTCCTCTTCACTCAATGCAGACTAGGCAAACCAAAAGGTTGGATGCCTATGATCTAGTCCAACCATAAGGAAGAGACACCTGTGAAGTCCGTCTAACTAAAGTAATTACAAACATCAAACTTATTTCCATAAACATCTTGTTCCTGGTTGCCACATCAGAAAATACAGGCATTGCAGTGCATCGCTTGAAGAAGCAGAAGAGAGGGAAAAATTATCCCCACAACAGAAAAACACTCCTGCACCCACCTCCACATACAATGCCAACAATAATGACATTTATATATTCAATCAATTACCATTTCCAACTCTGCTGCAGCTGTAGCTCTCAAGGACAGGACAGGCGCACGCCTCGATGCATAATGCATGCACCTAGAAGAGGGCTCGCCAATAAGCTGATGCTGCCAAGGCTTAACTCAGGATGACATTAGCTCTGAATAAATTTTAATTAGACAAACACCTTTTTTCTGGCACTTAGGGAACTGCATGTGCCATCTCTTGATTAATCCTTCAAAACCTGAACCATTTTAATCAATTCCCAGACATTGCAGACATTGACATTGTATACACGGTGTGCTGGGAGCTCCCGAGCAGCAAACATGCCTCCTTTGTATCACTGATGGGGAAATACAATGATTTGCTGGAAACTTTTCACACCTACAAAGGAAAATATCTCTGGTTCTGAGAGCTGTTTCTCTAAAAAATTAATTAGAAATTACATATGGCCTGAATTCGGCAGAGGGGAGTGTTGGTGGATTACAAGCAACACACTGTATTAATTTACTACTTAATGAGCTTGTTATTTGTAAGAATGTGCACTGAAGAGTCTGGATGAACAATGTTCAGATCTTGAGTCTTCTCTGTACTCACATTGGCTCTCTAGGGCTCTATACATTATATGGTTAAACACAGAATCACGGAATCATAGAATGGTTTGGGTTGGAAGGGACCCTTAAGACCATGTAGTTCCAACCCTCTGCTATAGGCAGGGACACCTCCCTCTACACCAGGCTGCTCAAAGCCCCATCCAGCCTGGCCTTGAATGCTTCCAGGGAGGGGGGCATTATAGCATGTATTTAACAGGTATTTTTCTGCCCTCTGCCTGGATTACTGAAGTATGGACAACCAGAAGCAAGAAATAACACCTCAGCTCTCCTATCATTTTTCAGGTAAATGTTTACATTTAAGTATCACATCAAATCTCAAGGATTTTTGGAAAGGCTCATCAATATCAGACTTAAAAACTACATTAACTTAAAATCACCTTTTTTTTTCTTTCCACAGTTACAAATTTTCTAAACCAGTTCTGAAAAATGCAAACTGAACAATTTGTGACAACTCAGTGATTATTCAAAAGGATTCTTAGAACTGATTCTGGTGAAAAAGGAAAATGGGTAAGATCACTAAAAATATCACCACTGCTTTTCAGGGGGTCCGCCATTAAGGCTGGGAGCAAGAATGAGCAGCTGAGAGAACATAATGTTTGGCTGAGGTAAAAATTGTTGTGTGTGACAAACAGAACTTGACAAGTACAAAATCTATAGGTTTAGAGAGTTTCTGCAGCTTTTCTGGCTGGCTTAATGGAGATATTTAATTTAACACTTCTCTCTTGTGATCCTTTGTACATAGGAATTGCTGAATAGCAGCTACAAGACCAAAAGCAGATTTTACATTTTAAAAGTCTACAACTGCAGTCTCTCTTCCTCTCTTTTGCTGTCCCTATCATTTCATATAGAGGGATACCAGATGAGTGGTACTGAGTAGATGTACAGCAGTCACACAGAGAGGCTGATGTGGCCCAACACAAGAGGCACATCTAAAGCTACAGCATCTACCAAAAATGTCTCAATCCCCATTTGCAGATTTAGCTTTTACTAGATAAAAAAAAAACAACACAAAACAAGGCTGAGAGTCTGAACAATATATAGCTGTTAACAAAGGCACCGGATACCTACTGTAATAGTACCCGCAAATATAATACCATTAAATAATGAATAGAATCATAGAATCATAGAATCACTCAGGTTGGAAAAGACCTTAAAGATCATCAAGTCCAACCACAACCTAACCATACTGCCCTAACTCTAACAACCCTCCGCTAAATCATGTCCCTGAGCACCACATCCAAACAGATTTTAAACACCTCCAGGGATGGTGACTCAACCACCTCCCTGGGGAGCCTATTCCAGTGCTTAACAACCCTTTCTGTAAAGAAGTGTTTCCTGATATCCAACCTAAACTTACCCTGGCACAACTTGAGGCCATTTCCCCTCGTCCTGTCACCTGTCACCAGTGAGAAGAGACCAACCCCGCTCTCACTGGAAGCACCCTTCAGATACTGGAAGAGAGCAATAAGGTCTCCCCTCAGCCTCCTTTTCCCCAGACTAAACAGCCCCAGTTCCTTCAGTCTCTCCTCGTAGGGCATATTCTCCAAGCCCTTCACAAGCCTTGTTGCCATTCTTTGGACCTGCTCCAGCACCTCAATGTCCTTTCTGTACTGAAGTGCCCAAAACTGAATGCAGTACTCAAGGTGAGGCCTCACCAATGCCGAGTACACGGGCAGGATTACTTCCCTAGTCCTGCTCACCACACCATTCCTGGTACAAGCCAGGATGCCATTGGCCTTTTTGGCCACCTTGGCACACTGATGAAGCAGAGGCTTTCTATGTAATTTCTAGATAATATTTGGGAAAAGCGTTATGAAAAACACACTGCAAGGGTCCTGCTTATAGGTTCCTATAAAATAAACACATGCCTTTAATACAGAAGCTGTGCTGTGCATTTCCCCATTTTCCTGTTTTACTCTTGCCTCACTTTGATTGTTTTTTTATTTCTTGGCATTTTTTGCCATTTAAAAAAAATTCCTCAGTCCTGTATGTTCTCTAGCTATTATCTAGCAGTTGGACATGGTCAAATAGTATTTACCTTCTCTGGTTTACTTGCTCCTTCTGTCCCTTCTCCTTCATCCACTTCGTTTTCTTGCACATTCTCATTTTCATCAAGAAGTTTCATGGGTACTGGAGGAGGAAGCTCATCCTCTACATCTGGTGTGTTGTCAAGAGGGCTTTCTGAATTAGCACTTTGGCGACTTTTTTTATTTCGGTCAACAGATGCATATTCTGCTGATTCAATTCTGCACTCAGGTACCTGATCCTGACCTTCAGTAACCATCACTGAAGCCACTGACTTTCTGTTGCAGCTTCTTTCCATGTTGGCTGCTGCTCCAACATCTTTAATTTCCTTCACAGTTTCATACAAGCAGTCTTCTACTATGTTCTCTTGAGAGGAGCTGTCTTTCAAGACTTCGTAAGGCCCTTCCATTCCAAGACCTTGATCATTTTCAGCATTTCTAGCTGAGATGATGGTCTCCATGGTATTGTTAGGGGGAATACTGGGTAGTTCCCGGCTCTGGTGACATTTTAAGGATTTCCCAAGACTATCCTGTTCTAGCAGATCAGAAATAGATGTTTGTACCTCTTCGTAAGGCTGGATACAGGCAGTTGTACTGTCCTCTGAGAGCACTACAGAAAATGATTAAAAAAGTATTTAAAACATCTGCATGACTAAGAAAGGCAAATGTGGTTTGGTACCCTCTATGTTACTTCAGTTTTATCTCTCATTAAAAAGGATAAATGATAGTAATGCCTGAAAAAGTCATCATGTTTTCAGTTTACCGGAAGTTTTCATTTATGGAGATTTCTGCACTCTACTGTTAAAACATTATTCTGACAACATTTTAAATGCTCTGTGCACCCTCGGATCACTTTACGTAGCAGTGTTCACAATAAGAATGGGTGGGCAGGCACAGGTATGTTCACCTGGCTTGTACTTGGTTCTGTTGAATACTTACAGACTGCTAAGTCACCTCCAACAGGGAACACTGGCAGGAAGCCTCAAACCAATTGCATTTAAAATATCTTGAAGAGATTTTCCTCTTTCCACTTCCTTATTTTGCAGTCAAAAACCACTTTTTTTGCTGCTTTCTGCCTACCCAGCCTCACCTTGTTTAACATGCTGGCCAAATTCTCATCTGACCCACACCTCAACCAACCTAGCTGAAGTCAGCCTCACGGCTCACAGCATCAAGAGCAATTTATCGGAAGGCTGTGCCATACTTCTCCTAGTCTTGCAGCACATAATGTAGGCTGACAACCTACTAACGAGCCAGCCATATGCACAAAAGAGAAGATTAGACTTCACAAAGTAGTGTTGGTAGAATGTGTTTAAGTCACAGAAGTGGGCCACATGTCTCTGTCACAAATAGGGCACCGAAGACTGAAATTTATGGGACTTCTCATCTTACAGTGCTCACATAAGACATTTGCCTGCATTCATGGATGTATACGTACACATGCACATATGAGTACATTCCAGATAGTACAGGGTGCGTTCCTTTACGTAACACTATTTCTTTCAAAGATCACTTCTGAACAGCTTTACAGTACAGTTCCTATGTCATTCTCTTGGAAAAATCTACCCATTCCTCCATTTCCTTTAGAGTGTTTGACATTATGACACCAAGTGTTACTGAAGCAATCAGTGTCATTGATTTGGTGGTTGACGAGTATGTTTCTTTATCTTGTGCTCTGGGCATGCAGACTCACACAGCCAACTCCCCTGGGAGCCGTAATCTGACAACAGAACCCAGGAAAGAACTTAAGGTGTGAGTAATTGCTACATGGATGGGAAATGTGAGATGGAAAACATCCTTCTCCATTCACCTGCCTCCTGTGCACACCTGGGGAGGAGTAAGACACATGAAAAGTGTCCTGTTCACTCCCCATGCTTGCTGCAGGCTTCCCAAGGAACAGCAGGAACCAGCCTGGAGAAACTGCAGCATGTTTTTCCCATCTGGCCCTTGGGGATATCTATGCTCTGTAGAAGGTTTGGTGTAGATGAGCAGTCACCAAAACAATGCTGGCAGGTTGGGCAAAAGAAAAAATAACGTGTTTGATGGTGCTGCTCTCATAGCGCTTCTCCTTCTCATAAGGCAGAAACAGCAAAAGAAAGAAGTATTAACAGAAATGATAAAGCATAAATAATAAAATACAGTAAATCGGTTCCTGTTTGTGAAAGGGCTGCTATGCACATCGTAAGCTGAATGTTATCAAACAGTCTAGAATCTGCCTGATAGCTGACAGCTCTTAGTGGCAGATTCCAACAGCTGAATGCGTGGTGACCGCTGGCAGGCAGGAATGCTTCCCTGCATAGGCCTCTACTCTGCACGCAGAGTCACTGGGAGATGTAAACAAAGCAACAAGTCAGTGTACGGGAACTGGAGTGAAATGCAATGGCAATGTTTAGAAACTCCTTTGGTTATTTGTCTCGGGGGGGTTAAAGATTTAACAGCTTATCCTCCAGCTTCACAGTGAGCTGCAAGTAAGGGACACGGCCCCGGTGCCACAGCAAGCTATTGGCTCTCAGCAGTGCTGAACCAAGAGCACATTTATTTTTAGGCACAGCTGAGCAAAGTATTTTCCAGTGACACGTGACTTCCCATGAGTGTGAATCTTTTTGAGTGTTCAGCAAAACAAAGAATAAGAAAAAAAGGAACTGTATTTGTTTCCTAAAATACAAAAACACAAGTGACAGCCTCCTACAGCATGGGTCTATGACCTAAAGCTGTAGTCCCTGACGGAGGACCTGAAATACTTCCACAGACATTAGGAGCACTTCTAAAGCACCAAGGTCTAGTCACACCTCTGGTCACATCCCAGCTCCATAGCTGGCTGAGATGGGAATCCAGCAGGCTCTGTCTGGTGACCGGGTCTATCTGCACCTGTAGCTTTGTGGCAGCTGAGTTTGTGCCAGATCCTCCGGGGAGACAGGGGGAAACAAAGGGTATTCAGGCAAACAACAGGACTACACCCAAGGAAAGCAGATGGCTGGAAACCTAAGACATGATTACAAATTACAAAAGTTTTGGAGCACGGCTAAGTTGGGAGCTGTAAGCGTGGGCACTGCCCTTCATGGCCATCCCGCCCACCAGAGCGGCGCTGCTCACCGTCGCCGTTGCTGAGTGCGCCGTTCTGCTCACTGCTAGGAGGCGGCTCCGTGGCGGAGCTGGTGATGGAGTGGCTGAACACCTCCTTCTCAGAAGGCTGCAACACAAAGCAGGTGGGTTACATCAACGCACGGGCAGAACACTCCAAGAACACTGTTTCCAAGAACAGATACATAATGAATTTCATTCTCATCTCAGCAGTGCTGACCTGCATGTTTTATTGCCAGCAAGGTCAAATCACGCACACTGTTGTCCAAGAGTTATTTATGTGTTTACAGATGTGAAAACAAACCGATGCAAGTACGCCCAAGGTGATCTCCCTTCCAAACTCTGTGCAAATAGAAATCACCACCACTTAAACAGTTAGAAGACAGTGGCTGACAAATGGGTAAACCACACTTGCACCGCAACCTGAGCAAAAGGAAAGCAGGAGATCTGGAGCGACAACAAAAAATGCAAATTATTGAGATTGACTGAAGTTGTCCTCCTTTTACTGTTCTGAAACTTCTAAATTTCCTGTGCTCAACAGCCTCCAAACTCCTGATCTGTTTTCCAACCTGCAGTATTTTGCAAGGAGCCCGATGCAAACCAACCCCAAGGAAGACATAATCTGCCAGAAACAAACACTTACCACACTCATCAGATTTTCATGATCTCCATTCTGATGTTTGGACTTCTTTTCCCTTAGTGAAGAAGTACAACATGTTACTACAGGTTACACTAGTCTTCAAAAGTCCATCATTAATAACTTCTACACAGCTGCAGGGAGCTGAACACAGCTGCTGATTCACAACACTATTACAAATTGAGTAACTAAGGATGATTACAGGGACAGGTGTGGCTTCAACATTAGGTCATCAGCAAGATAGGGTGGTGGTGAACATATCCTGAGGAGGTACAGTGAACACACACAACCTTTTTTCTTGTTTAATGTAAGATCACACTGAAGAGTTACTGATGGTAATCACAGTATTATTATAATCAATTGAATTATACCTGAAACATTTGGAGATACATGATACATGTGTTTTGATATCAGATGACCTGTGAGGTTCCCTAAACTGCATGAGTAAAAGGTGTCTACCTTCTAAAGAAGTAGAAGAAACCCACAAAATTCGTCCTACTTCTACTCAGGATGCCAGTTACAATTAATAAGTACGAGAGCATGAGCAGTTCAAGAAAGTCTACATAGTAGCAGAGCCTTTAAATTTCACTTTTAGATGAATTCTGCTTCAAAGGGAACTTTGCAGTACTCAAGGTCTGGACTGAGTTTCCAGTTGCTATCATTTTGGAAATAGAACCATGGAATTGTTTGAGTTTGAAAGGTCCTTTAAAGGTTATCTGGTTCAGCTCCTCTGCAAGGAACAGGGACACCTACAGCTAGATCAGGTGCTCAAAGCCTGGTCCAGTGTGACCTTGAACGTCTCCAGGGATGGGGCATCCACCACCTCTCTGGGCAACCTGTTCCAGTGCCTCACCGTCCTCACTGTTAAAAGCTTCTTCCCTATATCCAATCTAAATCTTCCCTGTTTTCATTTGAAACCATTTCCCCTTGTCCTATCACAAGAAACCCTGCTAAAGAATCTGTCCCCCTTCTTTCTTATAGGTTCTTATTTTGAAATACTGTAATAAACCACAAGTTTGTAATGATCATGCCCTCTCCCCTAGGTAAAAAGGCAAGTAAAAAGGTGAGAAAATACTGACGAAATGAAATCTGTGATACTTTTAAGTCTATAATGCACCATATTTGCCACATTAGCAACAGTTAAAATTCTACCTGATTGTGAAACGAGAAAACAGAGCAAGGAAGTCTGCAGCCATGCCCAGATCATACAGACTATTGTTAAAGTGTTTTTAAAGTTCTTTGGAAGTTTTCTGACTCTGACATTTTAGAATGAGAAGATTTTGTTTAGTTTTCCATGTCCTCAACCATTTTTTGAAGTAAGCTAGGAAGAAATTTTACATAATTGCATTTATGCATAAACAACCTGCCCTACACAATGACCTGCAATAAAAGTACTGTGTGTAGACCTGCAACACAATCATTTATTAAAGAGCTTCACCAGATAGTTTCTGACAATGAATCTCAGTAACTGCAAGGACACACTCAGTGGTTTGATTTGGTTTTAAAAGCATCTTTCTAGCAATGTTTCAAGGTTCGGAGTGTTACAAGGCAAAATACGGTATCTAACTAACTGCAACGTTTGGTATGGTTTTAAGGCTTTTAAAACATACTTTTAAATAAAAAAACACATATTTCCATTTATTTTTTCTTATACAGGTATCACAGGCAACTGTGATGAATAGGAAGATACTGAAATGTCATTTAACAGCTGACAGTAGAACCTAAGCATTTCTTCTGAATCACATGAAATTACATATTCCAGCTCTGGCTTTTTAGTATGTCAAACAGCTGCTGGTGATGACCACAACTGCGTTTTGCAGTGTGAGCATTAGAGAAATCCTCCTGTAAAACAGCCTTACATTGTGGATGTACGTTATGCCAGAATAGGATTTTTCTATGGTTGTGCAGCTTCCTGAAGAGTACATTCAGCCTCCAGGCAGGTGTCTTCTAAGACAGGACAGACCCTGTAGGATCCAACCCTTCAGAGAGGTTGAACTCAGTGCTGAACCCACCAGTCTCCAGAATGGCCAAAGCAAAGCAGAAATACATAGAAATGACCTTCCTTTCCTTTTCACCTACACTTTTTCTGTTCTGTTCAGTTCACCTCATTTTCTCAACTGAAAACAGGTTATGGAAACTTCTACTTCTCTCTGCAAAACCGCCTGTTCTCTCAGAAAACCTGGCAAGTCCAAAAGTCCAAATGATGAGTTAGGAAGAGGGACGTTTGTGTGTTGGAGAGAGGAGATCCCTGAGAAGAGGGCATCTCCCAGCAAGACAGAGGGACTGATGGTGGCTGCTGACTTTTCCTCAGCAGGGACTAGCACTAATATACTGCTCCTGCCCTGCAAAACCCTGAGGACTGCTGGATCTGAGCAGAAAACAACTTCTGCTGTCTGGCTTATCCTTCCAGGTCACACCAAAACATGCAGCCCTCGTTTCCCTTTTGCCTGCCCACATCAGCTCTGCCTCCTAGTTTATAAAAAGTTTTGACACGTTTGCACTTTTTCAGCATAAAAAGCAAACCTTTCTGCTTTTATTTCACTAGGAGACATCTTGCACTTCTCCAGCTAGGTGTAAAGCAGCATTTAATACTACTGTTGGTGTAAAGAAACAGTACAGGATAGATGGAAGCATCACAGAATCATAAAGGTTGGAAAAGACCTCTAGGATCACCAAGTCCAACCATCAACCTATCCCCCCCATGCCCACTAACCATGTATCTCAGTGCCATATCCACACATCTCTTGAACACCTCCAGGGATGGGGACCTCATCACCTCCCTGGGCAGCCTGTTCCCATGCGTTACCACTCCCTCTGAGAAGAAATTTTTCCTAACATCCCACCTGAACCTCCTTTGGTACAACATGAGGCCATTCTCTCTCACCCTATCAAAGTTCTGACTTAAGTATTAACTTAAAAAATGTTTTTAGATAGATTTTTGTGCGTGTGTTCTGTGAGCTGATATCCAGGAGAATGCAGAAAGCCAAGATATGTCAAGGGGATCTATGAGGCACAGGCAGGGCTCTAGAGCACCACCGCTCCCCTTCCCAGCACATCATTACAGTCAGCCTCCCCAGGGCATGAGAAAGCACGTAGCAAGCACTACAGCATTGTTCCTTCACACCGAAAATACATTTTTAGATTGCTCCTCTGCAGCAGAAAACAGTAAGAACTGCTCAAATTCAGGTTTGCTCTGAAAACAAATGTACTGTCAGGCAAGAGCTCCCAGATAAATTACCCTGAGGGTAAAACAGTATTGGAAGCCAACCTACAGACGTACCTGTGGGCGCATCATGGAAAAGGCAGGGTAGTGTGAATTAACTTAGCTCTCCAAAAATGCAAGTGACTACTTTGCATTAACTTACTACAATGTGATAATTAGGTACTTCTGCACTTCAGTCCTCAGTGTTTCTCGCTAATTAGTTACCAGTGCAGCTATTTCAGTCCATGTAATTACTTGACTTGAGAAATGTCATTGCTTCCTAAGCTCCTGATTCATACCTGTTGCAGCTGGAGCAGAGGAAGATGAGGAAGGTGAGGAATAAGAGTGTTGTTACAGCTGCCAAACTTCCCCACAGGACGACGTGGACCCATCCACTGCTGAGGAAGCCACTGTCTGGTCCCATGATAGTAGCAGGAGCTGGTGTCACTGGGGATGAAGAGGCTACTTCATGGAGAAGGCTGGCATCTGTGCCAAACGCACTTCTGTGTCTGCAGAAAGAGAAACAATTTTGAAAGTTAACATAGATTTTGAGGATAATGAATCTGACAACTCCAAATCTGGCAGGAGAGATTTTCAGATGGAGATCTTAGAAAAAAACAGTTCGGAGTGCAAGACAGCCAGCCAAAGATTATCTTCAGCTACATTTCTGATGGTGACATAGAACAAACTTTGTCAAATATTAATGCAGCCTGTTATATATCTACAATCTCAGCATGAATAAAATGTAGCACAATATCTCTGCACTATCTCCGTACTTTGAGGAAGAAAGTTTACAAATCCACTCCAAGGTACAGAGTAGTCTACTTTGCAATGATATTTGTTAATTTCATTGAAAAGTGAGCTTTCAAAAAACAACTACTGCAAAGTTAACACAATAGAGTTGCATGCAGCAGGACTTCACCTCCTGTCCCTGTCTCCTGTCTGCAAGGGATTCAGTGTTTAAAGTACAATGACAAGTAAGTTACATAAGGCTTTAAAAGGAATACCACAGAAATCTTTCTCACAGCAGATCAGCTCTGATCTGCTAACCTATTTCTACGTGAAATACTTCTTTTCTTAACCACTGGTCTCAAAAGTAGTAATACTGAATTCTTTTTTTTGCTATTTCTAAGATAACAACTAAAGAGAAAAGCAGACACCGTTTTTTAAGAACTTGGATAAACAGAACTTTTGCTACAGACCCTGGATAAACATTCTGGGTTAACAGCATTATGATACAAAAGTTTTGTTATTCACTGTCTTATAAATATTTGTACATATTCTTAATGCAATACATTGTTGGCTGATGGCAATGTTGAAAATACAAAGGATGGGGAGCAGCAGGCATCTCACATATTGTCAAAGTGCAGAACATGTTTTACTCATAGCACCAACACCCAATAGCCACTGCAGCAGACCTCAGTGAAGATGACTACTTTGGACCAGCTCCTATGGTGGATTTTGCTGCCATGCTGAGCAATCTCTTTCTGCAGTTATTTCATTAGAGAATGAAAAAATGAACCTTTAAAAGCAATGGAAGACCACTCTAAAAATGATGCATGTTGCAGATGTAATTCTGATACAGCCCTACCTTTTCTCTTTTCTAAAGCAAACCCAAGATTACGTGCACACTGAGTCATACTGAGTATGACTGAGATGAGGAATCAGATTTAGTCAGGAACCCCACCTGGTCAACAACCTGATGTAATCCCATTTACTACAACCCTTTGAGCCCAACCCATCAGCCAGCTGTTCACCCACTGCATTATGTTTTTGTCTAGCTGTATGCTGGGCATTTTGTTCAGAAGGAAGCTGTAAGAAACAGAATTGGAAGCTTTTCTGAAACCCAGTGAGATTACATCAACTGGCTTCTCTTGGTCAACCAGATGGGTGACTTCGTCATAAAAGGAGATTAAGTTCATCAAACAGGACTTTCTCCTCATGAACCCTCATTGGCTGTGACCAATTACTGTCTTTGAAATGTTTTTCAGTAACTCCCAGAACAATTTTCTCCACAATTTTGCCAGGCATCAAAGTAAGACTGACAGGCTGTAATTACTGGGGTCTTCTTTCTTGCCCTTCTTGAAAACTGGGACAGCGTTTTCCAGCTTCCAGTTGACTGGGTCTCTCCAGCTTCCCAAGACTGCTGAAAAACAATTGACAGAGTGAAGTCAGCCAGTTCTTCTGAGTACCCTGGGATGAATTCCATTGGGCCCCATAGACTTCCATGCATCCAGGTGGAGCAGCAAATCCTGCACAAGTTTGAGGCTGGCTGGCCAAGAAGTGTAAGACACAAGCCAGAAATGAGAAACTCCACCAGGCAGAAGCCAAACAGAGAAAGTAAATGGCCAAGGACAGAAACTGTACTTGTTCTGCAGTGAAAGCCGAAGAATGCAGATACCAAAGCTTCAACTGTAAACTGAGAGAAAGAAGTCAGAAATAGTCAAGTGCTGTGGCATTTGAACCAGGAGAGGCAACTGCTGGAGACAGCAGCTCCTTGTGCAAGCAGAACAGCTCAGTAAGCTGGAAGAACTTGACAAAGAAGGAAGCCCTACACAACAGAAGCTCGGCAGGCAAGGCGCGCCCCAGTGACTTCTGGCTCCTGCAGGAGTCTGGCATCAGTGCAAGAGGACTTAGAAGCTGTGCAACAGTTGTACTTTAAATGCAGAGCAGCAAGGTTAATGCACGGCTAATGTAATTGACTTTGAGCAGCCTCAGAAGCTAGCTTTAAAGAGAAATTACGTGCAATCATACCCACGGAACAACAAACAGCTAACATCAAAGACCTCAAACACCTGAAATGGTTAACTACTGCTTTTACAATAAAAAGCTATCCCGTGCTGCCCTCTGGTGAAGCTTTCTGTTAGGGGAAAGGTATGTGTGTGTGCTGTCCCGACGGCAATGCTCTCGTGTTGGTGCTGCAGAGGTGAATACAAACCCTGCTGCCAAGGATGGAGCCTACACAGTACATCATCGCCTGGCTTGACAAGATGTCCTGCTGCCACCTCTGAGAGACTGCCAGACTGGAATGGCTTAACCTCGTGGAAGAATCACTGGAACAGAGTAACGGGCAGCTGAGCTTATTTTTTTTTAGTATGTAAAGACCTTTGAAGATGAAGACTTCTTTAGTTGCACTCCTTCCAGAGAAAGGCAAGGGGACGTTGGTTCATAAATCTCCACACAAGTTACCGGTGACACAAAACTCTACTAAAGAGTAACGAAGTCAGACCTGGGATAGCTGGATGAGGAGACTTGTTTCATCTAGGGCAAAATGGCAGCACTGGTGGGGTGCATTCACACTTCAAAACCATTGTCAATTGAACCATTAGTTCAAAAAACTAATTCTTACACTACACGGAATAGAATTTCTCCTCCTTGTTGGAACTTTCTGTTGATTTTAGATATCAATATTTGCAATTAGTGGAACCTGGATGACAAATAACACCCATAGCCACTTCCTCAAAATTGCACTTCACTGCACAATTCTTTTTGTGGGTTCAGAAAGACAGGTATTTCGCTACATGACCCACATTGTTCCTGAAAAATGTTTACTTTTCCTTACAGGTGCTGCAAGGATAAGGCACAGCTCAGGCATTTCAATGTGATTTGGTGGGGACAGATGGGTACCATGCAAAAGCATTTATTTGTTGGTAAACTGAGAATAGAAAATGCACCCAGGGTGAAGAGTTTTGAGAGTGAGACACACAAAAGAGTGTGAGGAGGCTGCAATTTTAGGGAGTGCAGGGAGTGAGGATTTTGAATAGTGAGGGCGTGCTGCAAAAGCTCAGACCAATGCCTGGATTTCTTTCAAGTCTGGGAATGAATGGCCTGGAAAGGTTCAGTGCACACAGGACCCAGTGATCCAGGCTGGTTTTAATGATGAATTGTAGATACAGACTAGGCAAAGGAAGAAATTGTTCCATCAACTGAATGACTTCAGATGTGAGAACCCAAATGCAAGAGGACAAGATGGACACTGGGATCACAGCTCTCTCGTGAACTCTCAGAGCAAGAGCTGTGCTGAGCTTCCCTCTCAGACTGTAAGGTCTCCTACCAGCCTGCTATCTCCATTTCCAATACCTCCAGTGGGAGTTGTGCTCAAGGTTAGGTCCACAGCAGAATATTTAACATATCTGAGATAACTGTCTTATATTGGAGCCAATTGGCATGGCACAGTCTAGGTTAAACTTCTCCATAAAATGGTGTTTGCACCCCAACTGTCCACCTCAGGCTCCTGGCCTGAGATAGCTCATGTGCTGTGCCTGGGAAAGAGCCATTTGACTGCAGCCAAAAGTATGGCTCTGGCTGCCCTAATGTGTTAAAAGCAGATTGCTTTTATCTCAGACCAAGAATCTGATGAAAGTGGGTCCTTTTGACCTCAATCGCTCGTGCTAGAACTCCTCCTCTCCTTTTGGTGCTCGCTCACCACAGGACGTGCCCAGCTTTCCACCCAGCCAAGCTCCTTTCATCAGCTTCCAGCTCCCATCCGTCTCCTCAAGTTCTCACTTCTATTTGCTGCCCGAGGCAATCCCCTCTGTTATATGTGACAAAAGCAATGCTAAGATAGCAATAAACACACAAAAACACTATCCTTGTTTTAAGTTGGTGCTGGGTACCTAAGAGTAATTGCACACCATTAAACACTGCCAGAGACAACACGTGACAGGACTGCTGTCTTCACTGAGGTCCTGCTGGCAGAACCTCTCTTAACAGTGCTGTGACATCAGGATGAAGGCTGTGAGCCTTCTCCAAACACAGGAAACTTGTAAGACTGGATGGTGTTAATTTTTCTGCCTTTGTCTTGCTGTGTTCCAGCTTCTAGCTGATTATATGTGGAGCCAGCACTGAACTATGCAAACACAAAGACCAAGATCACCTTTACCCATGTCTGTTCACTGCATTTCACTTAGGGATTGGTGTGCACAAAATCAGGACAAATCCTTTCCCTTGACTGATTAATGTTGTTCTAGTACAGTTGCATTTTGAGCTAGTTGGCTCAGCAGCACCCATGTAATGGGAACAGTTGAAGACAAAAAGACACGTCTTATTGCAGGCAGTCAAGAACTGCTACAGCAAACCAGCTGTGCACATAATTACTGGCTGGTCCTGAAAGCCCAATGCTGGAAGGAATTACTGACATGGAGTACGCTGTTGTAGGCTGTCAGACAAGCCTTGCTGAGGTTGTGTGTGCCGTAAGCCTTCAAATAGCTCATATTTCTGCTCTGCAAAACAGCAGACTGATGAGGTCTGATCTAATCCCCCCTGCCCATATCTACTTTTACAGAAATCACAGCTGGCTTATCAAAGGATCTGTGCGTGCTCTATACTGAAAAAACATATCTAACACAAAACTGAGCAGTCCCAAACTACTAGTCACTTTTAACCCCTTTTAATCTTAAGACTCCCTGTAGAGAAGCCAAGTCTTTCTGAAGCCATCTACCTGTGCTATTAAGGTAGTGAGGCACTGGAACAGGTAGCCCAGAGAGGTGGTGGATGCCCCATCCTTGGAAACATCCAAGGCCAGGCTGAACAGGGCTCTGAGCAGCCTTACTGAGCTGTAGGTGCCCCTGTTCATTGCAGAGGAGTTGGATTAGATGACCTCTAAGGGTCCCTTCCAACTCAAAGGACCTATGATTAAGAACAAATTAGAGAAGGCCTTTGCCTTTGTAAATGCTGATGCACACTGCAACTCATACTCCTGCTCCATGCAACTCAGTCTTGCCATGTCAGACCCTGTCACAACAAGGTCCACATTTTCCAAGTTGAACTGACTTCTGCTTCTATGGTTTATTCTCTACTCCTAATAGAATTTAAGCAATTCACAAACTCAGAGCCATCTTTGGGTACATACTCTTTCTGTACACCTTCCTTCCAATTCCATGGCATCCAAGCATAGACCATCATAAAATCACACTTTTCCCACTTGCGCTTCTGCTGTACTGTAGCGCATCCCAAACAACATCATGCTTTGCCTCCTTGATTCCCTCTGCCTGGCTTTCCTTGTACTCACTCTGTCACAGCCCTCCTCTTCTCTGCAGCTCCCATTTCTCAACCCTCCCCATGCTTCAGAGTTCCTAATTGCACATAACCCCACACTGTAGGCGTACTCAGAAAGACATTTTGGAAAGCAGGAAAAATCAAGAAGATTATATGAACAATTAAGTCCATGAATTCAAGAGTTTGCTTCAAGGACTCAGAATCTTTTCTATTAAAACAGTGGAGGATTTTAGAAAATAAGTGACGTCCCCAGCAGTCTGTTTCCAGCAGACTGTAAAACTGGATTTCCAAAGCAGGGAGAGCACAATTGCATGTGAACATGACTATGTCCCAGCAAAGCACAGCCCACATCCAGGGGTTAATAAATGTGCATAATTATGCACCCAACCTGTCCCGCAGCCAGCATGTTTATTTTGCCTTATCCCCAAGGTCCTCCTGTGTACAAGCCAGGCACTCACACATCTCCACTGAAGGCACCCTGCACTAGAAATCATGTCCTAAGCAAACCCATCTTAAAACCAGCAGCTCAGAGCTCATGGATTCATGCGAGGGTGGGTGACCACGTCACCCCATGTCACTGATGCGAGAGCCCCAGCATGGGCAGGGGCCGGGGCAGCGCTGAGGACAAAGCTTCCCAGCACAGAGCATCAGTGGGGCCTCGGTGGCTGCCAGAGGATAAACTGATAACGAAGCCTCTGTGAAACAGCTCGCAGGAACTCCACCACATATTTTCCCCAGGCTTCGGCAGCCAAGTAATGACTGTCTCGAACGCTACAGCTGAAAAGCTTTATCTGATGAGTGACCATGCCAAAGATTACAGCTTAATTGTAGCCTATTATTCTCTTTCCCACACCCCCACAATATCCCATATTGCTTTCTGGCTGCAGTGAGGTAATTAGACCACGATTACTGCATACTTTATAGCATACAGAAATGAAAGCTGTCTTTGTGAAGTGTTTTCCAGCTCTGACACTAATATTCCTGATAGCTGAGCTTTTCCTGGAACTAGATGCCATTTCATACTAAACACAGCCTGTTTATAACTACACTTTGCTGGTTATAATTCTACCATGCCAAGTCCCCTTTTAGTTTTCGCAGTGCAGTAACGTTCTACACAAAGTGGTGTGGTCAAACTCAGGTAATAATCATGGAAATAGAGAAATTCCCCCTAACCCGGAAAGCAGCCACACACAGAGAGACTGCCTCTGCCATCTGACATAAAAGACCTCTACAATCCACGGCAATCTCACTCGTTTTCAAACTGATGTCTGAATCGGGCCCGCAAAACACAGTAGATACACAGTACTTTTCCATAGGCTACCTCTGGCTTCCAAAAGACCCTGAACTTTCAAAGATATGGAAGCTTGCAAAATATGCAGCAGCAAAACACAATGTTCTGATTGTCCGAGATGAAATGGTGCTAGAGAAGACTATAGAAGAACTTCTGTACGTTTATATCTCTAAAAATAGGCTGCTGCTCACACAGACACTATCCAAAGGATCCCAGCTGAGAGGTCTCACCTCTGTGTTCATCACAGGAGGACACCAGATGACTTCCACTGACTAAATACTTAACTTCCACAATGGCAGCGCTTAAGTATATATGCTGAGATTACCTTAGCTGAGAAATTTAAAAATGCCTTGCATCAGCCTGTCTGGATATTAGAGCCTTTAATGCATCTTAACTGAGGTCCCTCTAAAATGAAGCACATCATAATTGTTCCAGTTCTGAAAAACCAAAGCAAAAGAATTTTAAAACTAATAAACCCAGATTACTGAGTGCCAACACTGGCATGTAGTTTATAGATACAGAAGATGAAAGGAAGGAAGACAAGGGAGGGTCCTCGGAGGTAAAGGACAAATTACATCAGAAAGACTCGTTATATTTGAGATTAAATAATCTCAAAGAAGGAGGATTTGGTGAGAATGGAGCCCTGTAATATCCTGTAACAAGAGAAGCAGCAGTCAGTGATTTAGCTAATTAAAATAAGCGTTCACACTGTCATGCATTTTATAAAGCCAAGATTTCCTTTAGGCTCAAATTTCTTGTTATTAACTCCATTCAGTAAAGCGATTTTTCCACTTTGCATTTGTGTTTCATTAAAAATGCCATCTTAAAGAATATTTTACATACATATACATGCAAGGCCTTCTGCATCACTACAGATCCTGAGGCATTGATGTTCTATCTAGATAAGGACAATGCAGCACATTAGAGAACCTCCATATAAATAATTTCTCATGAAAGAAGTCCAAGACAGAGAAGGCTTCAGTAGCTGTTGAAGAGACCTTTGGGAGAGAAGAGACTTGAGAGGAGCTCCCTGAAGTTGGAAACACAACTTGGTGGTCCTTGAGGGGAGTTGTTGCCTTACTTAGCTTCAGTAATGAGAAAATAGTCTAAATTGATTGCCTATATGCTCTGTACAGTTGGCAGAGATTAACTTCTGCTTGCAGAGAGACAATACCTTCAGTCCTGATCAGACTCAGTGTCCTCTTACAGACCAGACTGCAAGCTCTTTCACAGTTAGAATTAGGAGAAATCTATAAAGAGGAGCAGGAGAGACTAATGTTTTGTGATGTACCACAGATACTAGTTTGAATTCCTGTCTTCAGACACGCTCATTTGAGTTTACTTTCCTGGCTGACATGTCCAAATGGAAACCATGACTGACCATTTGCATGGTGAGAGCAGATCTGATCTTCCATGGCCTCCTGCTGCTCTTCCATTTACTTGCAATTTCTCTCCAAGAAGTGCACAATGATGTCACTCTGCTGCTCCAACTGGAAGTGGTGACCAGGGAAAAGATGGGGCAATGCAAAAGACAAATTCCTGCGCATCCTGCAGCCATCACCTGCACACTGAGGAGGTAGCAAGACAAAACCAATCAAACCCCTTCCTGCCCCCACAATGGCTTCCTGGCATTTTATCTGTTGCTTTCCTGCTGTGAAGAGGGAAACATAAAGCTCCAGGCTTGATCTCAATGGACTGAGGCAGTAGAAGCTAATCTGTGGTCCTGTGGGAATGATCTATGAGCAGGGCTCCCTCCACGCACACCCAAACCCCTCATTCCCTCCTCCACAGCAAATATGATTATAAGATCTAATGAACTGCAACTAATGCAATTCTGAACATCTTCACAGCTAATGAAGAACAGGTCTTCTCCTTCGAGGTTTAATTGAGATGTTTGGTTCATGTGCTGTAGAGAAGAAACTCTCCACAGAGCTATGTATGAATACTGCATGTATATATCCAGCAAAGCCAGTTGCCCGTCACATTCCTGGGCTCTCTCTCCTGACTTCTGGATATTTGATGGAGACATCTAAGCTGAAGAGTGCTGGCAGGAAAACACCTGTGAAGGAAAATGGGCTTCATGAACGAAGTATCTTCTCGTATGATTGCAAGGAAAATCCCTAGTCTAAATATCCTGTACTAACTACCACTTTGCAACCTGAGCTTGGAATAAACAGAGCATTTCCTCAACAAGAATAATCATAATGCCTAATAAAAAAACACCTCTTTGCTTCTAAGCAAAAACGGGAAGACAGAACTGGGCCTTTAGCTTGTAAACTTGAACTTGCTCATTCACAACCAACTGACAAAAAATATATATGTATTTTTTTTTCCCTTTGCTCCAGTTTGCTCATTTTGCTGCCTGTCTGCTGCCTTTCTGCAATGTGAGTATTGATGCTGTGAGACCTCCCCTGCCTCCCTGCTTTGCCCTGCTCCTATCGTTAGCACAACTTTAGCAGGCAGACCCATGACATGTGCTCCACTGGAGAGATAAATACAACACCCCTGCTGCAAAGTTTTACTACTGCTCTGAGTGAAGAACTGCCAAAGCATTATGACAGACAGCAATTGCTGGTAGGTGAGACAGGCGGAGCATCACGTCGCTTCCCACAATCGATAACCGGTCTGCCTTTTCTTCCTCCATTTTTTGGTTTTGCGCTGACCCAGTCATTACTTTTTTTTCCCCACAGAAATCCATCTTGTTAAGTCTTTGAAGGCAAAGAATAAGATGGGAATTTGATGAAAACTGAGATCAGATGCAGGATAACTGTTCTCCAGAGAGAGGAAAGAAAGTGAAAACAGAGCTGGTAAGAAGAGTAGCCTTACACTGGTGATATACAAGGGGAAAAGCAAACAGCAAGCTGGAAAGCTGTGCACAGCTGGTCAGCTGTAACCACCTCCTACTTACAGAGCCTGCCGGCTGTGCAGATGTGAACACCGCATGGACGCACACCACATAACAGCCACTGCTTCCGCTCTGACATGACGAGGAAGGCCCCACCTCTGTCATTTTGCCTCCCTCGGGTAAATCCACCTGCCCAGCCCTCCTGTCCCTGCAGTGCCTCGCTCCTCCTCCCACCTGCAGGCCCAGCTGCTGCTGCTGCAGCTCCATCCATCTTCAGCACTGCTCCATGAGCCACCACCCATCTTTCACCCACCCAAAGGGCTCAGTGCTTACATCCAGCAGGGCACAGCTGGATGCACAGCTAGCTGAATATTTCTCACCATGTTTGTTTTTACACCCCTCCTCCCCAAATATTTTTCTGTATTAATATATCAATCAAACATACTCGCATGAAGACCTTAGAGAATTACCAGTACTGATACCAATCACTGATCACTTTGCTTGTGGCCCATTCACATTTGGATACTCAAGTGGTGGGAAAGGGCAGGACATATCAGAAACAAAAAGGACAAACAACAAGAAATACATGAAGACACTCTCTCAGAAAGAGAAGACTGGGAGGAAATAATAGGACAGCTTGCCTAAAATGTGACAAATAGCATCAAGTGACTCACGAGACACAAACATACGTGTGATAATGAGAAGTCAGCCCAAGACCATACACTGCTAGAACAAATTCCCCAGTTTCAGCAGCTAGTTATCTTTTACGGTTCACCATTACATCACTTTCACGATACTTTGTTCAGGTCTGATTTTCCTTCACTAAGCTGTGTTTCATCTGCTTTATCTTTATGATCTGAATCACTTGCCAGGCTCAGGCCTGACGTAACGCCCTCCTGAATATGGCTCATTTTAAGAGATAACCCAACACTAATGATGAACAAAGCTCTTTTCATTCTCTTCCACTGCTCAGGGAGACAGTTTTATTGTAAAGTAATCAGATTCTGCAGATGGAAAACAGTTTAATGGGACAGTTTTCCAAAGAAAGCATTCGCAAATCAAGAGGGTGACCGCTAGTTACTGAAAACTGAAATGCTTACAGGTTAAGTTGTTGGCAGCAACTGTAAGTTGATTTTTGCTTCCGTTGAAAGACTTTCTTGACTATGCCAACCAGCTGGGTAACTGCTGCCTGCAGAGCAGAGGTCATCCTGCTCTGTATTTTCTTAGATGCAGCATCTACTTGATGTTTCAGAAAAACAGCCGTGTTATCCTTTCAGACAATTCTTTCTGAGTTTCAGTAAGACATGACCAGGGACCTGAGTTTGGAGCAGCTGATGAACTACATGCCTTTTTGTTTCAATGGGTTATTCAACCAACAAGAGAAACGCAAGCCTACATTTGGTCGAAAGAAAGCAAAAACAAGAGAAAGACGCATCACACGCTTTATCCCAGTTTCACAAGCCTAAAAATAGCAGAAGGGAGCTAATTGACTTTATGTGGGCAAGAATTAGAGTCCAGACTAGTGAGGGAGTCTTTATTATTAGCAAAATCCTCCGTTTTGGAATTGTTACACAAAGGCATGCACTGACCCAAATAAATCATGGCTCCTATCCTTCCCCAGTGCATTCAAACAGATAAAATGCTGATGAGCACAAAAAATGTTTTGGGAAAAAAGCAAGCATGAAAAAAGCAAGAGGCCACGCAGAAAAATCTGCATGGAAACTGCCAAAAAAAAGAAAAAAAGAAAAAAAAGAAAAAGCACAGCAGCTGGTACACAAATGCTAACAGGCAAAGATAGCACTGCTGGCAAAGGCTGGCGAAGCGAAGGCAAGGAAAAGGCAAAATGATAACTAAAAATTCAAAGGTCTGCCCAATGGGAGGAGGAAGCAAGCCAGTTACCATGGAGTGTCCACTGCTGTCTGAGAAAGACAGCCGTGTGACCCACTTCAGGACGCCGATTCATCTTGGTGCACTGGCGCTGCCCAGCGATGGAGCCTCAGGGGCACAAGATTTCTTGAGGCAGCTCTGTGATGCAGCTTGGCAGAAACATCAGTGGGGATGGACAACTCGATGCAGGAATGGCAGGAGATCTGTGCCCTGCTGGCACAGCAGCCAAAGGCCTGCTGACACAACCTATGGCACTGAAAAGGGCTCCCAGCGCCCTGTCTTTAGGCAGATGAAACCTGCTCCCAGGGACCCACCTTGGGGTGACCTCAAATGCCCCACAGCCTCTGCTGCGTGCAACGACCTGTGGCACGCACAGAGGTATCAGGTGTGACTGTGACCTCCTCAGGAAACCCACAGCACCTGGACCTGGCTGGCGGACAGGGAACAGGACCTACAGGCTCATGCTTCCCAAAAAGCAATTTGAGACCAGTTGATGGAGGCCTTCATCTCCAATGACTGTAATGGGGCTGGAGGATACCTGCAGGTACTTCCTGAAAACTAAGACCTTTAATGTGCAGTTAAATCCCGTCTCAGTAATGGCATGCATAAGTGCTACACAGATCTTCCTCTAAAATCATTTCCTATGGAATGGCTGAATGCTATTACCACCAAATCCTTATTAGAAAGCCTGAAAGATTTACGTAGGGATGAAACATTTTGGTCCAAAAAACATATTTTGTGCAAGCAGAACAATGCCAGAACATCACACTCCTTTCCAGTTGGCATGACAGAAAGTGAATGACCAGATTTTCCAAAAGACTCAGTACCACAGAGCCTATAATGTTTAATTATCTGATGGTGCTTAGGACTACGGGTAAAGAAGAGGAAGAGCAGACAAAACCACATGAATCCGGCCATCATATGAATATTTAACACCCTTCTGCGGAGCATCAATGTGTGTGCTCATACCAACATCGTGTTCAACATCCCCATGCAGCTACAGAAGGCATGCGTAAGCATAAAATTAACAAACTGTCTAAAGACTCTGATTCAAAAACACGTTCTTCTCCCTTTATGAGCCTTTTAAAACAAAATATTCATTTCCCTGTACACTTTCCCCATTAAAATTTTATCTTACCGTAAAGAGATAGGTACGTAGGGAACTTCTGGCCCCACTGTGTTCTCAATTGCTGTCATACTGAAAGCAGAATGTGGTCCCCTCTGTGGAATTACCTGCAGCTCTAGGTTTCTTTTTAGTTAATGCACTATTAACATATGCATGTTTCTACATGCTAAAATATGAAAACTGCAATAGAAGCAATTATTTGCCCTATTAAGTTACATCTAAGTAAAATAAATAATAAAGCCTCTTATTATCCAGTTAGTGAGACCAGAAAAAAATAATGTAGGTACAAGAAAATACTGAGACCTTCGAAAGAAATACAGAAATATCCTTGCTGCAACAGAATTTCAAAAATTTTAAGTCATGCCATGCATTTCTTTGTTTAGGCTGATCTCCCTTTGCCTTTACTACTGGTGTGCCGCTATGAAAATATATCCAGGTACCCTGTGGTTAGTGCTAAGCATTACTTACTATCTTGTGAAAGTCAGCTGACACTTAAATGTCAGCCTTCAGCACAAGTCTGCTGAGATTTACTATCTTTTCAGAGTAAATCTATTATACTTCAGTAAATAGATAGGATATAAATAAAGTAGTAGCTCTGCAGAGTTTAAAATAGGAATTGCCACTATATTAACAGGCTTATGGCAATGTTACTTACAAGTGTTTGTTCTAAAGTCTCAGCAGGCTCGTCCTGATGCCTATGGTGTAAAACCATCTGCTGAACAGACAGAATCGATCTCTGAGTGTGTCCTGCTCGGTTTGTAAATTTACCTACTGTGACTAAGTACATAACTCATTATTAAAAACAGTCAGACCTGATCTTTCCTGAGGGTAAACTAATGCTTCTCATCATCCTGTAAAAAAAAGCAAGCAAGAGATAAGGAATAGGTGAGGCATTTAAATAAGAGACATTATTTGAAAGGTTTACTCCCATGGCCTGACTCAACATGCCAATGTGGACTCCCAATCATCTTTGCAAGATAATTATAATTCATAATTGGCACTTCTAAAGCATTTTCACAGAGCTGTGTAAATATTGACTAATTAGCCACACAAAAAGCCTGTGGGATACACTAACCTTTTTTTTTTGTATCTCAGCAATTTACTGGGGGAAAAAAGAGCCTTTCCTGCAGAAGGGGCTGAGCAGGAGAGGAGGTTTCCAGTCCTATGCGCCCCGCCCAGTCCACGCTGCTCTGACCTCTGATGTGTCAGCTGCTCCTCTGTTTTGAGGACTGCATGAGATCTGGAAACTGACCAAACCTCACTTCCAAAGTTACTAGATACTCAAATGTCCAAATAGAAGCCGAGGATCTGATCTAAGTATATTCAGTACTTACCTGAGGATGGTCACCTGTTCTGCTTGAGGAACACTCAAACAATGATGTAGTGCACAACAAGGGCTTATTCTCAGAAACAAAGCATGATGTGGATACTTTAAACTAAATACTAGAAAAAGAGCTCTCCAAGCGTGGAGAGCTTTATTTATTTATTTATTTATTTATTTTAAAATTCAGTGAATTCTTACTGAAGTTCAACAAGGCCAAGTGCAAGGTCTTGCACCTAGAGTGCGGCAATCCCACACACAGATACAGGCTGGGTGGAGAATGGATTGAGAGAAGCTCAGAGAAGAAAGGCTTTGGGGTTCTGGTGGACAAAAAGCTGGCCATGGGCCAGCAGTGCGCATTTGCAGCCCAGAAGGCCAGCTGTATCCTGGGCTGCCTCAACAGAAGGTGGCCAGTGTTACAAGGGAGGTGATTCCCCCTCGTGAAGCCCCATCTGGAGTACTGCATTCAGCTCTCAAGACTCCCAGCACAAGAAGGACATGGAGCTGTTAAAGCGAGTCCATAGGAAGCCGCTAGAATAATCAGAGGGCTGGAGCACCTCTCCTATGAAGAAAGGCTGACGGAGTTGGGTTTGTTCAGTCTGGAGAAGAGAAAGAGGCCTACAGGAAAGATGGAGAAGGACTCTTTATGCATAGTGATAGGACAAGGGGTAACGATTTTAAACTAAAAGAGGGTAGGTTTGTGTTAGATATTAGGAAGAAACTATTTAACATGAGGATGCTGAGGCACTGGAACAGGTCACTCAGAGATGCTGTGGGTGCCCCATCCCTCGAGGCATTCAAGGCCAGCCTGGATGGGCAGCCTAATCCAGTGGGTGTCAACCCTGCCCTTGGACGACAGGATATTCAAGATATTTCCAACCCAAACCATCCTCTGATTCTGTGATTCTTTCTACTGTGCACCCACAATGAAGGTAAAGAAAGCATGGAAGTCCTGTTGGAGCCTCCAAGAGGCCCTACCTTCATCGTGTAGTAAAACACTGAAGGTAAAGCTGACATCAGTAGCCTAGAGGAAGAGACTAAAAATGGAGTGAAGATCCCTGGAGGCCTACAAAGTCAAATATGTCACTAAAGACTCAAATCCAGCTCTCCATTATAATTGCCCTTATGAAAGGAATAATTAATTAGTAGCATCTAAGGTTTTCTGGTTTAAAGCAGCAAAGACTAATGATGACTTCATTCCAGAGCTTTGTTAATAAACACCATGTTGAGGGGTGATAAACAGGTCTTTTCCAAATAATAGCATTATCACAAGCATATAATGTATACAATTATACACAATATAAATCATTTTTGTTTGGTGTAATCCTGCTTTGTCTATTGAAGCCACTGTTTATATGTTGTGTCTAATTTCAGCTACAATCTCTTTAGGGCAAAGATTGTGTCCCTGTGGTTTTGTAAAGCCTCATTCATAGTTAAAATGGCATATAAATTAATTAAATAAGGAGAGATCATAAACTGCAGGAATTTATTCTGGCTTATCAGGAATTCACAAATGAGGATGAAAATATTTTAAAATGGATTTTATTATGATAATATCTTCCAGTGATCTGGTTATCTTTTGTTGTTTACATCTTGTGAGATGTCTTTTAGCTTATCTGCAGCAACTATCTGGATAAAAATAACAACAGTAAAAAGCAAATTAATGTGGAGCCTGGTTGAGTACTAAATCCAGTGTTACTCCACTCTGAAGCTCATTCTTAACGTGTAACTACTGGTAAAGAGCATGAACTTGATGGTATTTTAACTACGGTGTTAGTTATCTACTCTGTGCAAGGCCAGACAAAACAAACGGTACAAGTAGAGCAGGACTGGGAGCCCTATTGAGCAGAATTCATCAAGAAACTCCCAAACCAAAGAAGAAAAGATAAAGTGACTCAGGCCGCATTATGATAAAAGGGCAAAAAGGGCTTCTGTACTCAGTGAGTTTATGTCAGTAGAAAGAATTGAGAAGCAGTGAAATAAAAATTAATATTTTCTACAAAATTTAGCTTCTTTCCTTTTAAAACCTGAATAACTAACTGATTGTGTCACTGAAAGAAGGCACTCCAAGCCACTTGTCCATGCTGTCCACTGTCCGTTGGCTCGTGCCACCTCAGAGGCATGTGAGATGTGGCCCCACTGTGGGCCAAGGCTAGCCCCAGAAGGCCGTGTCTTTGAAACAGAAAAGGCTCCTAAGCTAGGTTGCTCCTTGGTTGCTCTATGGCCAGGGCCACTGTGAGGCTGGAAAAGGGGCAGGGGGAGCATGTCTACAGCTCATCAGTGGTAATATGGGTAGGGAGATAAGCCAAGACATATCTCTGTTGAAGCTCCACATGGCATGCTCTTTTGTGCCATCTTTCACCTCTGGAGGACTTAGAGTAAAAAAAAAAAAAATAAAAAAAAATAAAAAGGAAGCTGCAATTCTTATCTCTATATAGAAAGTAAGCATTCAGCCTGCTCTGAAGCTTTGACGAGCGGCTCAAAGGACCTCAGGTCACAGTTGAGTTCTCACACTGCAGCTGGCAAGTCAATGAAAAGACAGGGCTACTTTGGTCTTTAAGAATAAAAGATGAAGACTGGGCTAAGTGCCTCTTTTCAGGTACACTGGTGTCCATCTACAGTATGTAAAATCAGCATTACTGGTAAAACGAGCTGATAAATTGTCCTGGGCAGCCTTCTGTCCTGACAGACAACTCCACGTACCTGTAAGGTTTGAGATCTGTTTCCTATGGCCGGAGTATTTAATTATGGATTCCCACCAAGGCCAAGAAGACACTTCAGACTCACTGGCTTTCTCACTGATGTTTTTCTTTTTGCTTAACAATACTAAAACCTGTAAAGAAAACAGCAAGTGACATCAGCCCTGTGCACTAGGTTGGAAAATGCACCCATCTGCACAGAGTTAATAACACATCCTAAAACGGCCATTCACCCTCGAAAAGCATTAGCATTTAATAGCAGCTGCTCATCCTTTGAGTGCAGAAAAGTGTTGGAAAGAGGTGCTGAGAGGCTTTGTCCTAGAATTACATGTCAGTGCTTTAAACATGATGTGAGAAAATTATTTTAATTGCCTGTACCAGCCTGGGACTGAAATGGTCCTACTTGCTAGCTTGGTACAAATGGTGCAAACTTCTTTTTTTAGCCAGGGAGTTGTCAGAGAAGAATATGTAGGTACTTGAATGCCTAGAAAGCCTCACCGTGAAGTAAAATGAAGTAAAATAGCCCCAATAAGGTAGCTTTGCAAAACACTAGCTAGTAATGATAAGTGTTTAACCACAAGATTTACATATGAAGATCCGGTTTCTTACAAGTATTAGCAATGAAAGCACACAAACTGTTATTTCTGAGATAAATGTTCCAGTTCAAATGTCACAGACCACACCAAAGCCAGTCACAGTCAGTTCTGGGATTTAAAGTAAAAAAAGACAACCCAGACTTAAAGTGCATAGGAGTTGGTGATGATCACAGCGCTAATGACCACAAGAAACATGGATTTCTTTTTAAGCATCATTTTCTAGTGGCCTTGAGTGGTAATCAAAACAAGGACTATAATGCCTGCTTTAATGGAGTTTGTCTCAGTAATGCTCCTAAATGGGACAAACTGCATTAAAGCCAGACAAGCCATGAAAAGAGATAAATGACAAAACAATACACTGAAAACCTAAAGATTCTTTTAATGTACTATTAACTGAGTTACCATCCATGGTATTCACGTTAAATGTGGTTTTGAAATCCATTTGTTGAACTGAACAACTAAAACAGAAATGTTGCTATTTTCCCGTTTAAAACAATGAATTAAATAAGGCCCAAATTAACCTCCAGAACTGCTGGTTTGGCAAATACCGTGACATGACAGATTGTGCATCTACCTTTTGACTTCTTTAACAATAAGGAAAGCAGTTCCTCTGGAGCTTTTTCTTAAAGTCAATAGAGGAAAAGTGCTTTCACTCAGGGAGTCCTGCACACAAGCTGAGCACTGGCACATCCCCGGAAGGATGCTCCAGCAGAGTAAGGACCTCAGCACACCCTCAGAGGCCTCTGCCAGTCTCCACAGCTCTACTGCCACAGGGACAGAAATGCACCAATCTCAGCAGGCTTTGGATCACCCTTTGAACATTTATGGCAAGGGACACTGGTGGCAAGGAACATAAATGCATCATCATCTTTCTCCTCCTTGTTCTCTGGCCTCACTCATCTCTCCTCTACACATGCTGGCCCAACGCATAGCCATGCTCACTTTCTCGACCTCAGTACCCTGAAAGATGAGTTACATGTGAACTGCTCATAGAATCACAGAATCACAGAATGGCTTGGGTTGGAAGGGACCTCAAGGATCATGAAGCTCCAACCCCCCTGCCACAGGCAGGGCCACCAACCTCCATATCTAGACCAGGCTGCCCAGGGCCCCATCCAACCTGTCCTTGAACACCTCCAGGGACAGGGCATCCACAACCTCTCTGGGCAGCCTGTTCCAGCACCTCACCACTCTCTTGGTAAAGAACTTCCCCCTGATATCCCACCTAAATCTTCCCTTCTTCAACTTAAAACCATTTCCCTTTGTCCTGCCATCATCTACCCTTGTAAAAAGTTGACTCCCCTTCTGTTTGTAGACTCCCTTTAGGTACTGGCTCAATGTTAGTAGGCTCAGTGGGTCTTCTAGCGTATCAACTTTCTAGACCTTTCACAGTGAGATGAGAGGATCCTCAATAGCTGAGAAGGAGTACAGACTATAGGATTTTTGGCAGATGTATTCTTACAGAAAAAGGTGACAATTTACTGATAAAATTAAAAGCAAGGTATACAGGTACTGACACTTCTATGTTCATTTAAAGGCAAGACTGAAATGTTTCCAAGGGTCTAGTCTTGGGAAGATGGATTAGCTGTTTGTTCACGCTGTACACAAAATGTAGGGTCACGTTCCTTATCTTGATGAGAATCAGAGAATCATAGAATGGTTTGGGTTGGAAAGGACCTTTAAGATACCTAGTTCCAGCCCCCCTGCTATAGGCAGGGACACCTCCCTCTAGACCAGGTTGCTTAAAGCCTCATCCAGCCTGGATTTGAATGCTTCCAGGGAGGGGGCATCCACAACCTCACGGGGCAACCTGCTCCAGTGTCCCACCACCCTCACAGTAAAGAATGAGGATCTTCAAAAACTGGAGCTGTAGCTTACAGAACATATAATTTATTCTATAATTAATGTGTCACTCCAGAATTACAGAGAAAAAAAATTCCAGTGGTTTGCATTGCTGTTATAAAATGGTTGCTCTTCTGCACTCAAGGGACTGCAAAAGGTCAGTGATGTTGAAAATACATGATTTATGAAGTACTCTGGGATGAGATGTGCTGTGTAAATGTAAAATATCATTAGAGCATATTCTACTTAATTGACGTACCCTGAAATGGAATTGGCTGCGCCACAAGAGCAGAGCTAAGAAACTAATTTAGCCTGAGGACAGTGGCTTGTCTATGGCTACTGACAGCCCATGGCAACATATGTACAAATTTGTCTCAAAGTAACCTAGCACTGAAAGTTATTGCTGTTCACCTGGAATAGGTCACACGCAGATTTGAAGATCCTGTGACATACAGAAATGGCAAAGCAGGCAAAGGCTGGAGACTGCTCAGTACCACAGTCAAAAAGTGGCTTCTGAAGCAGTTGCAGGCACAGGAGCTGCCGCACAGCCCAGGCACCTGCTGCAGAAATGCTGCCGTGCACAGCTCCAGGAGTGTGCCAGGGATGCCTGGGATGCCATGGTCCTCATGCGCCTGAGAGCTAGCCTCAAATGGCACCTTCAGACTCAAAATATGCACCTCACTCAGCCCTGGTTTTCATGGGGGCATCCAAGCTCCCCTTGCTGGCCCGAACCTTGAGATTTACAGCTATATCCAGAAAGGCTTCCTGAAAAAGTCTCATGTCTGAGTGAGTGAGCTGCACTGGATGAGTGCAGTGCTCTTCTCCTCACTCACAGAGTTTCTGGTTTGGAAGGGGGACATGCACTTTTTGGGACTGATTCCAGCTCCTCTCTCTCTTCTGACCATGACGGTCTTCTACACTTAAATGTTGCAATAAATAATCAGTTTGAAGCAGATTTTAAAATGTTTGAACAGCCAGTATTAGTCCACTTTACCATAAATGGAGAAAGGTCCATTCCCCCTTCCCAAACAAAGACACAGAATGCAGATCATATTCTGAATTCTTCTTAAACCCGGGCCAAAAGATCTCACCAGCACAATCTGTTCCCGTTCACATTACTATTTCCATTCTCACAGATTCTTTTATCTAATTCCCTTTCTCCCTGAAGTTTACAGCGTCATTCCAAAGATTTTTCAGCTGCACTTTTGCTCCCTCCTCTTGAATTCTTTCTCTCTTCAATGATCTAAAGTCCTTCTTCAAATAGTGCTACTTTCTTCCAGAAGTGCAATGCCATGAATTCTCTACAACAAACTAATCTGCTCCTACCTTTTCTCGTGTGCTAAAATGAACACGTTTTTCTTCTTTCTTTTCTTTCTTTCTTTTTGTAACAAAAATGTATGAGTTTATGAGCTTTCCATTCCCAATGGGGAAAAAAGGAGCACTTTCTTCTAAATGTATTCACACTTTCCCATGAAAACTGATACATCTGTCTGGGAGGTAAAGAACATTTGGATGATCTGCATTCAAGAGAACAGTCATAAGAGGTTATTGCATAAAATGATAGATTTGCCAGCAACAGAAATTTTATTCAAAGGTAGTGTCAAAGTTATTCTTATCTACACAAAACAATTTGCATCCACACAAAAAATGGTCTACACTGAAAATAATACTATTGTGTTCTCTTCACTGATGACTTAAGATGTTTGGATAGGGTCTTTATTTAGATAGATAACTTTTAACAGATTTGCTGCTTTGGCTACAGCTGGCCTGCAGCAACAGTGGCAGGCGATGACTCTTAGGCTACACACTGCATGATTAATCTGTGCTGCAACAGCAAGCATTTACCATGGGGGATTACTCTTCCCTTTTCTTTTTTCCTTCTGTTTCCATCTCTCCTTCCCTAACAAGGAGATCAACTAAAATCAATACTGTTTTTTTACCTAGGGAATGACATTTTTAGGCCTACGTGCAAATGTAAGTTTCCAGCAGTTAGAGCAAAGTAGCAGCAAATACAAGGCAGGTGTATAGATCTTATCCTTTTTTTTTTTTTTTAAACATAAGCAAAAATCAACTTTAAAAATATCCCTCAGCTACGAAGAAAAGCTAACAAAAGCTTACTTGCTTGGATAAAGGCTGTTGATGTAGTCTACCTAGACTTCAGCAAAGCCTTTGACACTGTCTCCCACAGTATTCTCCTGCAAGAAGCTGGCAGTCCGTGGCTTGGACAGGTACACTCTTGGCTGGGTAAGGAACCGGCTGGAGGGACGGGCCCAGAGAGTGGTGGTCAATGGAGCTAAATCCAGCTGGCAACCGGTCACGAGTGGTGTTCCCCAGGCGTCGGTGCTGGGGCCTGTCCTCTTCAATATCTTTATTGATGACCTGGATGAGGGCATTGAGTGCACCCTCAGTAAGTTTGCAGATGACACCAAGTTGGCTGGAAGTGTCGATCTGCCTGGGGGTAGCGAGGCCCTGCAGAGGGATCTGGACAGGCTGGATAGCTGGGCTGAAGCCATTGGGATGAGGTTTAATAAGACCAAATGTTGGGTCCTACACTTTGACCACAGCAACCCCAAGCAACGCTACAGGCTTGGAGCGGAGTGGCTAGAAGACTGTGTAGAGGAAATGGACCTGGGGGTGTTGGTTGACGCTCGGCTGAACATGAGCCAGCAGTGTGCCTGGGTGGCCAAGAAGGCCAATGGCATCCTGGCTTGTATCAGAAGTAGTGTGACCAGCAGGAGCAGGGAAGTAATTGTCCCCCTGTACTCAGCTCTGGTGAGGCCGCACCTTGAGTACTGTGTCCAGTTCTGGGCCCGTCACTGCAAGAAAGACATTGAGGCTCTGGAGCGTGTTCAAAGAAGGGCAACAAAGCTGGTGAGGGGTCTGGAGCACAGGCCTTATGAGGAGCGGCTGAGGGAGCTGGGATTGTTCAGTCTGGAGAAGAGTAGGCTCAGGGGAGACCTTATTGCTCTCTATAACTACCTGAAGGGAGGTTGTAGTGAGCTTGGGGTCGGCCTCTTCTCTCGTGTAACTGGTGATAGGACTAGAGGGAATGGTTTCAAGCTGTGCCAGGGAAGATTCAGGCTGGATATTAGGAAATACTACTTCTCTGAAAGAGTGGTCAGGCACTGGAATGGGCTGCCCAGGGAGGTGGTGGAGTCACCGACCCTGGAGGTGTTCAAGGAACGTTTGGATGTTGTGTTGAGGGATATGGTTTAGCGAGAACCATTGGTGATAGGTGGATGGTTGGACTGGATGATCTTATAGGTCTTTTCCAACCTTAGTGATTCTGTGATTCTGTGATTCTGTGTGATATATACATGGACCTGTGCCTATAGAAATAATATCTAATTAATTTTGCATGAGTGATGAAGTCTAGTCAAATCCTTTGTGTCATTTCATCCTTTTCTGGTATTCACAATCCACTGGCTAGAACATAGAGCCAAATTAATCATCTCCAGACAGTTCTTCTGCTTAGGAGTTTGAGGAACATTCTTACTATGTAGGGTCTCTACTTCTCAACATTTACAACATGATAAAGTTGAGTGGTATCTGGAGGATTCTGTAATCTCTGCTACAGCAGTATTTTTCTGGACCTTACTCAGCACTGGAAGTCAAACCCCACGTCTGGTTTCTATCAAATATCAGTTAACCACATTGTCAATGAGAAAGATAAAAGGCCACAGGACTGATTATTTTATGCACTCCAGCCTTCACATTCAGGCGATAGTACCAAGCATTTATAGCTCCTTTTCCTGCCTGCCCTTCAATTTCTCCATGGCATGATCTTCAATACTGCTGGCGTCTCGCAATTGCTTACAACCACCTCTGTGACATGAACAGAACTGTCATCCTTAAAGCCCTATCCTCAAGAAGCTAAGAACCCAGTGCAGGCAGAACAAATGAGCAATTCCTCTGCTTTCCTTTGAATCCACCTACACAACAAATGTGTGAATGAAATAAGGCACTTCTTACTGTGTCTACTATCTTTGTTGCTCCTACCATCTTTCTAACCTGTGGAAACTTCTGAATTGACTGTACTGGCATGGTGAAAATGGCAGAGCCAAAGACAAGGAGATGGGCAGCCTGTACTTGTGGTTTAGGCTCTCCTTCAGTCTCTAGCCTCCCTGTAACACACACCAGCCCTCCCATGACGACCTCAGATCCCCATGAATCACCAAGTCCTTCCCTCTCAAGTTAATGCAGCAGCAACTTCCGATCATCTCCTGTCAGGCACATTTGTATTTGTAATTCATTTCACACTAGGCAATTCATTAAGCACTCTATTTTGATTACCATAATGTGCAAACGCAATTTTGTATCTCCCCCATACAGGGTCACTTTTATGCCAGCTCGTTTTTGACTCCATCAGTCTTTTCCCATACTGAAAGCGAATCAGTGTTTACATTTGGTTAGTTAAAATATTTACACTGCACATTCAAATGATGCGCTTTCCCAGTGACAGGGCTGTCTGTGGTATTTCCTCCTGTACCTACTCTGAAGCAGAAACAGATGATTAGGATAAATATTCTAAACAAGCAGATTAGGGCAAGAAGCTGCACAGCTATTCCATGCCATCATCACCGGACTCTGTAACATGCAGGCTGTGTCATATGTCTAGCACTGCATGAAAGCATGCCTTATAAGACCCCAAATCAGCAGAGCTGCACATTCTTTAGTCACCATGCTTCAAAGAGATTCTCTACTGCTCACTCAGTGCATGAGGTGGGCTGAATCATCATGTGTGTAGGTGCTGGGACAGGAGGCAAGGAGGCTGTCTGGCCTCCAGTTTGTGAGCAGAGAGCACCCAGAGCGTGGGCTACCACCAAGCAATGCTGCAATGTCCTGCTGCTCTCGTGAGTGGTGGCACCAAAGGGAGATGAATTCTCTCCGAAAGGAGCAGAGAAAGTAGGGGGACAACACTTTTGGAGAGAGAAGTAAGCCTGGAGCAGATGTGAATACAGAGTTGAGAAGGAAAGGTGATGCTGCAGCTGGCCAGGGAAGGGCACAATGTTGTCAGAAGGCACACCTGACTCCCTTCTTTCAATTCAACACTCACAAGCTGAACAAACTACTACAGCTGCTGCTGTGCAGAGACTGATGCACAAGAAGGTGTACCAACACCAGCGTGGCCCCTGAAGGGGCTGCCTGAGGCTAGCAGGGTGAAAAAGGTGTGCACGGCACACCAGTGTCATATAGGGTGCATTATCATCCACACAACAAACAGTTAACTTTTCCTTCTAAAAGCAAAACAGATGCAGGCTGAAGTAATTCCTCACATGGGAACTCGGTAGCAATGCAAAATGAGAAACCAAAGATTCAAATTCCCAACCCACAGCAGGCACGCCGCTTACCTCCCAGCAGGTCTGCGTGCAGGCCGTCTGGCAAGGAGCAATGGCTCCTGGGCTGCCGAAAAGTGGAGACACTCAGGATGAGGAGTTACTGCATAGCTGTGCCTGTGCTCACGCTCACCACAAACTGCTGCATCTTCTTGTTTACAGGAACATATACAGTAGATGAATGTTGACTACGCAAGGAAGAGCTGCCTATTTTAAATGGACCCTGCCTTAGTGCTGTGTACTTGGGAGGAAATGGGCTGGAACTGTTGCTGTATAACTGAGGCATGCAGCCTCAGCAAATAAACTTTAGGCAAGATAGTGCTGTGTGTGGGAGACATAGTTGCTCCACTTTTCCCAACTATCAGCAAAAGAGATGATGCGGCTGTTTGCTAATTAAGACACAGCAGTGCAAGTAAATCTCTACACCTGCCTAAGCCAGTGTATTCATGCTAATAAACAACCCATGTTGATTACACTTAGAACCATAATTCTCCAAGTACATATTCATTTCCAGATACGAGTGCCTATAGTAAAGCATCCTTTGGATTATGGGTCTGAACTGCAAATAACTCAATTGCAACCAAACGCCTCTGGGAGATATGACAGTGGCCTTTCAAGTATCTAAAGGGGGGCTATAAGAAAGAACGGGACAGACTCTTTTGCAGGGTCTGCTGTGATAGGACAAGGGGAAATGGTTTCAAATTAAAAGGGAGGAGACTGAGATTGGATATAAGGGAAGTTTTTTTACAATAAGGGTAATGAAGCACTGGAACAGGTTGCCCAGAGAGGTGATGGATACCCTGTGCCTGGACACATTCAAGGCCAGCCTGGACCAGGCTCTGTGCACCTCATCTAGCTGTAGGTGTTGCTGCTCCCTGCAGGGGAGTTGGACTAGATGACCTTTAAAGGTCCCTTCCAACTGAAATGATTCTATGATTCAAATATTCTGGTTCCACTTTTTGGCTTATGCACACACGCTTCAGCTTGGGATTCCTGCCCATGCTGCTCTCCAACAAGAACTGTATCACTGAGAGGCACAGACCGCAGCCTTCCTCACTTGCCAGCCCACAGTAACCTAGTGGTTGAACAGCAGGAAAACCCAGCCAGCCAGCTCATGCCACCAGTTCTGGCAGGCAAATGCCCAGAGTGAGAGGCACCAACTGCTGCTGGCACCAATGGATGTTCCCAAGAGCTTCTCATACAAGGCCAGGCAGAAAGCACTTGCTCCCTGAAGATGAAGTCCAGCAGCAGCACAAGGAGCAGAATTTTGCCTGGGACTCGTATGTGCCAACAGACAAGCAGCTGGCACCAGCAGAGCTTGCAGTGCTGCCACAGCGAAGAGCAAAGCCGTACGGCACACCAACAGCACTCTCCCTCTCTGTTCCCCCTAAGAAAAATATACCAAAAAACCACACCATCTCTCAAATGCTGTCTGAAAGTACTGCAAGCGCAGAGCTGTATTAGGGACATGCAGTGCTCATGTCCCTTCCTGCAGGCGCATTCACCTGGGCAGCAGCTGCTGGTGGTCACAGCTGTGGCCATGCTCACTTTTGGAACGGGCTGCCCAGGGGGGTGGTAGAGTCACTGTCCCTGGGGGTATTCATGAAACGTGTATATGTGGCACTGAGGGACATGGTTTGTGAGCATGGTGGGGATGGGTTGACAGCTGGACTGGATGATCTTATGGTCTTTTCCAACCTTAATGATTCTATGATTCACTTTCACCCAAACAGCTATACAAACTCCCAGAAATACAGTTAACAACTGCAAGAGACAAATAGCAGCAAAAAGAACTGGAGAGTTGCTCAGACAAAAAGGCATCTTCACTTTAAAAATAGAAAAATAACACTAATTAAAAAATCCCAGACCACTAAAAACATCATCGAAGCGGTAGGGACACAGGAGAAATAGCAGCACAACAGCAGAAAATCTGTTTAGCACAGTCTTCATGCTCTCAGTTATTCCAAAGCGACTGCAAAACCCCCCACGTGTCTCTTCCTGCTGAGGTGTGCAGAACAAACATTCATGTTTTCCCACGCCGCAGCACAGCCCGTGCACCCACAGTACCTGCAGCGGCGAGGAGCTGTCTGTGGTAACAGGAAGAAATATCTACCTTGCCTAATGGCTGTATGGTAATGTATTTCTATTAGCAAAACCCATTTAATATTGCATATGCATAGCAGCTTCTGGCTTAGAAAGTAAGAAAGAAAGTGCGAGACAGAATGGTCTTTTCTCTCTGTGATGGGAATGCAGACAGATTTTCTCACTGATGGTGGTGATCCCAAAACACCCCCAGATGCAGCACGCTGCTTGTGCTAATGCTGCTCTCCTGCAGAGCCCAGCAGACTGCAAACTTCTCCCCCCGCCATACTGCACACGCTGTAACTCATACGCAAACAGCAGCAGGCACATTGTGCTCCTGTGGGGACAAAGCCTTACCTTCTTCCTCCTGCCAGAGAAGCTATCAGCAGCCCAGCTCTCCCAGTCCAGGAGCCCTCTCCTTGTGCCCTTGCAACTCTGCACACACGGTGCGGATCTCACCTTGGCACTGCCAGTGCGCTGCAGCCCTGCAAAAAGCAGCCTCTGTGCTTTGCTGCTGATGCGGCCACAAAGACGTCCTAATGCACAGCCGTGCACTTTTCCCCCTTTTTTTTTTTCTCTTTATTCTTTTTCTTGCTTGGTCCGATGAGAAGCGAAGGGGGAAAAACGCGATGTGCTCTGGACCAGCCGCGTGAAGAGGAGTGCAATGCTGTCAGTGCATGCCGGTGGCGGGAGGGGAGGTGGAGGCTCCCTGCCTCGCCTCGCACATTTTTGTTTGGACCGTGGGTGGCTGCGTGAGCAAAGCATCCCAAGCAGAGGAGGAGTTACCACAAGACTCCAAGCTTTGGCTGCCACTTAGAGCCCAGGAGTGACTGTGGCGGCAGGACGGCAACCTGGCAGCATGGCGACCCAGCAGGTCGGTGCTCCATCACAGGGTGGCAACCCAGTGGCCGGCAGCCCAAACTCCAGCCCTGTCCAACATCCATTTGTAGCCAAGTAGTGCCGCGTCCCTGCAGGGCTCTGTTACCCTGCAGGGCTCTGTTACCCTGCAGGGCTCTGTTACCCTGCAGCTCCAGGCCAGGCTGGCTAGTCATCCTCTGTATGCGAGGCTGCTGTGCTCACCATGGAAAAGGCACATCCTCACCTCACCAAGCGACTGTGCACTGAGAAAACGGGTCCCACAGATGTTTGCAGCTGTCGGTGTGAAAGGAAGGTGGCAGCACTTTGAAAAGGCAAACCTTTTAAACTGATATGCCTGTATCTATTTCCTCTTAAAAGACAGACTGCTGTGTGTGCATTTCATATATTTCACATAACTTAAGTTTGTTGTCCTTCCTATCAGAAAATGAGAAGTTATCTTGCCCTGCCGGTGACGATCCCTGCTGTAACCAGCTGGAATTTTGCAGTTTAACTCAAAGATTGCCATGCTGAGCTAGAGGGTACACGATGGCTGTTGCATTCTTTACATTAATTATAATTCAGATCCTAAAACAGTGCCACTGATCACAGCAGTACACAACGGGTTTTCTTCTAGTAACAAACAGCAAGGGACACACAGTCCTTGGGGTTCAGCACAACCACCAACTCATTCCAGCTCCCAGATGAACCATCGCAGCATTACAATGATTTCCCATGCAATTAGTGCTAATTGATGCCTTGCTGGCAATCCCTCATGGGCCGCCTCTCACCCTTTTAGCAGGTCCCACCAGGTCAGCCTGAGAGCCTCCAGCTTTGCAGCTCTGCAGCATCAGCTCCATGGGCTCCTTGCTGTTACATTTAGGGGGAACAGGCCAGGGCTGTTCTGAGGAACAGTCACAGGTATGCCAGCTACTTCCAAGTTACTGCACGTGAATTTGCACCATGAGACATTTCTAGGTGGAAATTTTTGAACATTTCCTAAAAGCAATTGATTGTTTGAAAGCATTCTGTTGAGGCCGAAACTCCAGCATCCTTGTTCAGGAAGGCTGAGCGGTGGTGCCAGTAGATACTAACAGCCCAGTAAGTCGGTGCACCTTGTAATCAAAATTCAGCTGAGAAAAGAAAGTTGTAAATGAGCAACCACCTCTTCTAATTTTATTATTTAATAATACTTCTTAAGAAAAGCCTTTTCCTTTGATCTATTAATAAGATCAAGTATTTGCCTTAGCATCTTGCCAAATGAACTCAAGGAAGATCAAGATTGCTGTGTACCAGCAGAGCCAGATGACTGTGGCAATAAACAAAGTGAGATGCTCTTCGAGAGAACAGCATAAACATCTAGTATGTATTTCAGAGTAGCACACACACTTAGATTCCAGGTGAGTATCACAGCTGATGGAGCTCGGATGAGATCCATCTCTCTGCACTGTAGAACTGTGTATGTAATCTCAAAAAGCCCATATAGTTCTATCTTTTACAACAAAGTGCTGAGGCAGTTGTTTAGAGTCAAAAAGATGCCCTAAAGCAGAGAACTGCATGGAGGCCAGCCTACAAACACAATTCAATAAATAGCAAAGGATGTAATGCCTAATGCTAAAACACATTAGGAAATGCTTGTTACTAGTAGCAAGCTGAATTACTCCAACTAAAATAATCAAGAGCAATATCTTGTAAGTCAGCTTTATCTCCCTTCCATTTTCTGCTTCTCCTAAGTTTCTAGTCTACACAAATCAGTACTCCTTGGCATTACTCTCAGCATTTTCCTCCTTTACTGTGCAACATTTGGGAACCACAACACAACGTCAACAGGCTGCCTATCACCAAGCGTGTACGATGCAGTGTGCTTTGGCATAGAGGCAGCTGAGAACATTCATGACAGTTACTTCTCTTGGAAAGCTGAGCCTGGAGCAGAAGAGAGTGCTACAGACTGCCTGTGCCACCTCATTCCACCTCTACCAATTCAGCTGTCTGCAGCTCTAGAGTTTGCTAAGGGCTTATGTTGTATTTAGTGTAGATAAATCTAGTCACGTAAACAGAAATGCATAGCATTTATGTTGGTAAGGAAACATACTGATATTTATCATTTACATGCATGTAAATTTACATATGTGACAGCTTATCAATTTTTACTTTTTAGATTCTTCTCTCTGGGTCTTTGTGATCCTTTTTGGCTATAATTTTTTAAAGGCTTTATTGTCTTCTTTTACCATATCTATGGCATGTAAAGATCCAGCCATTATTTTTTAGTGTTGCATGAAAAATTAATACTTTCAGACTATTCTCACAGTTACTGTTATTTTCAACTGCAGGAAACCTCATTTTCGTTGGTGTAAATCCCTTAGTTTCTTGTATTTTTGGATGTATACCCTCCATTGGAGATCAGAGAATGAGATCAGAATCCTTCTCATCTTTATCTCACACACACTTAGCTTTCAAAACATGAAGGTATTCAATAAAAACACAAAGATAATAGCACAAAGATATTGCTCAGGGCACTCTAGGTGACAAAAGAGTTTAGTCATTCAGTGGAGGAATGAATTAAGGAACTCCAGAAAGTTTCATAGAAGAACTTCTCTGTAAAAACATGCATGCTTTTGCTGGGACAATAAGGGGCATTAAATCTGATTTGATCACAGTCTTTTACAACACACACACACACACACTCTTCAAATCTGCAACTAAGAGACAGAGGGCTACAACATACAGTTTTCAGAAATCACAAAGCAGGAGTTCCCCTCTCCAGTAGCGTATGCCAAAATCCAGGCACTGACTTTCTAATACTCTGATATCAAATTCATTCTTTACAAATATAAAGCAAACATCCTTAAGCAAATTATGAATGTCTCTGCCCAAAGAGGTAAAAGTTACAATTGTAAGTTACTTCTCTAAATTGGTGTTACACCATATTTTCAAACAAAGATGTGTCTAGCTTGCAACAGGTGCTAACAGAACCTTACCCTAGAGATAACAGAATCACAAAACGGTTTGTGTTAAAAGGGACCTCAAAGATGATCTAGTTCCAACTCCCCTGCAATGGGCAGGGTTGCTACCCACTAGATTAGGAATGTTAGCTAAATTTGGAGTTTGCTGTTGATGAAATCCATGAGGATGAAGACACACATGGCTCTGGACTGTGCTCTTGATGAAGAGGGCTGGACTTCACACTGAGCTACCTATCTCACTGAATTGTGTTATTTGACACACATCATTTGGGCCTATGGTCAGAGATTCCACTGATGGCTTGCAACTAACTCAGGTGAAGATATCACTAACACAAATTGCATAAAGACTTATGGCTGTTTGTATTTTAATTTGGGACCATGTCTCAAGCCCCTTCTTCCAGAAGTCAAGTCAAGGCACTATGAAGATTTAAGTAATTCAACCTGCTATAGTATAGATAGTTTCCCAGTGCTACTCATTAGGACATGGATGGCTACAAATGAGCTTCCTTCAACTTCAGCTTGCCTTCTATTTTTCCTTGCAGCTTGCTCATTTTTATTAAAAACAAACAAAAACTTCGCATCACTGATATTTCATTTTCCACTCCTCTTAATCTTCAAATGTACCCCATTTCTTAGGCCTAACTCTACAGGGGCACTCTAAACCACTGTATTTAGCAGTAGCAATGACCAGCAATATTCTTTTTTTTTTTTTTTCTGTTAATCCTCTTCTGCATCCTCTCACTTTTCCTATTTTCCACTTTTTAATTTCATTTCCTGTCAAAGCTGTTTCAGACTCATGACATTCAGATCTTTATAGATTTGGTTAAAAATAGCGCAAATCCATTATCTAGTATTGTCATAGCTAACCAGGAGAAATAGTCCTAAATTATTTGGATATATGGACAAGATCTGATTATCTAAATGAAATTGCTAAACCATAAATGCACAAGGGAATCATGTATTTATTTTTAAATGTCAAATCTGATTAAAGTGCATCAAAATAATTGGCCAGACTATAGGGGACTATAGCAGACAGAGGTTTTGGAAATGGAAGTAATACCATGGTAATTGGCAAAACAGCCACCAGAAAATATAAATCTAGGTATCAATCAAGGATTTGAGATTATAAATGCTAAAGGGAGATAAAGGATGATATCCTTCTGTCATATGTTGACAAGTTGTGATAGAGAAAGAATACCTGTGTCATAGCCTCATCACCAGCCGGTACCTGTCTCCCAGGGCTAACTTGTATTCCTGAGTCCTGATCCTGTCAGACTTGTTTGAATTATCTCAGTGTTGTTGCCAGGAATAGCGGCATCATACTCAGCAAAAGCATAACTGATAAAAATGTTTCCATTCAACGAATTTATTATTTATAAAAAATATAAAAATTCAAATCCCTGTATAGTTAATTATTAACACAAAGTATACAAGTCCTTCACCAGATCCACTGCTCTGCGAAAACTACTGGAAGCTTATTTAAGTACTGAATCAGTACTAAAGATCTTTGTGGAATTTGTTTGTTCATAAAAGAGGGGATCTATCAGATACAAAGACAGAGGGAAAAGGAGAGTGAGGAAGGGAAGGCAAGGCAAGGCAAGGCAAAGCAGAGAATCCGTCTATATAAACTTTATTTTAACCACAGTGAATTGAGATAACGTTTAATTTTGGAAGACTCATTTCAGGAAAAATGGGATAGAATATCACCAGCTCATAGTTTTTAGTCTCTTTGATTATCATTCAAAAGAGAAAACTGTGTTAAAAAGCAGGAAAAAACAAGATGAACAACCTTAATCCACACCAAAGACACATAAAAGGTTGGCTAATTATTCCAAACGCAACCAAGGCTGTCTGCAGCATTCTCCAAAGTATCCACAGGACAATGAAGAGCAAGCTGCCGGCCTGTGCCCTGCCTCATGTGGCACTGGCATGAAACATAGCAATACTGCAAGAGTTTGACCTGTGTTATGGTTGTTAAAAAAATAGCCTAAAGAAGTACAAAAACTAAAATAAAACAACATTGCCAATTTCTCCCTTCTTATATCTGTTCATAAAGGTTCTGTCCTGCTTTCCTCCCAGGACTCCTGTGCAAGGGAGCTGGCAGACTGCAGATTGGATGGGCAGACAGCACACAGCATCACTGCTCTGACCAGCATCCGCACAAAAAGCACAACCTAGGATGTCTGTACATCTCTGTTTTCAGAAAATAACCCTTTGAACCACTCCATCAGCAAACTGAGCAAGACACTTAAGAAACTCTGCAAGGCCATGTGGACTGCAAGAATTTTTCGATCTTTAAATGCAGTTTCTGTCAGTTTTACAGAGAATCATAGAATATCCTGAGCTGGAAGGGACACATAAGGATCACTGAGTCCAGCTCCTGGCTCCACACAGGACCACCTATAAATCAGACCCTATGTCTGACAGAACTGTGCAAATGCTCCTTGAACTCCAGCTCAGCGCCATGACCACTACCCCAGGGAGTCTGTTCCATGCCCACCACCTTTTCCTAACCCCCCACCTCTCCCTCCACTGACACAGCTCCATGCTGTTGCCTCAGGCCCTGTTGCTGCCCCTCCGCTCCCTGTGAGGAGCTGCAGCCGCCATGAGGCTTCCCCTCAGCTCCTCTGCTCTGTGCTGAGCAAAGCATGAGACTTCAGCCGCCCCTCATATGCCTTGCCCTCTATAACCTTCACCATCTTTGTAGCCTTTCTTTGGACAGTTTATAATAGTTTTATGCCCTTTTTGTACTGTGGTACCCAAAACAGCACACAGTACTCAGGGTGAGGCCACTAAGTTGCTAAAGCACCATGGGGTTAGCAGAAGTCTGCTCCCCACCTCCAGACCCTGCACTGCACAAAATACACCGGACAAAACAGCAAACAATGATGAGATTGATTTAAATAAGCAAGCTTTGCCAGAACATGTAACTGCACATCGCACAGGATCACATTAGCCTGCCTATAAAACCCCCACACCTAACCAAATCCTGAAATTCTTGTTCAGTATTTGCATTAAACTCATGGGAACTATATGGGTGTCACTAGGCCATCTCTCCCACACCAAAGCAGGCAGATGGGACAGACGGATAGGAGCCAGACACTACCCATAAAGCCTGGGTGGGGATGCAAATGCTACGAGGACCCACGTGTCCATACCTGGGCCCAGCCTGGCTGCACAGCTCCTGCCTTCCACCACAGATGGGCACAGGGACAGACATGGCCCAGCTCTGGAGCTGTCAGCTATTGAAGCACTGAAGGTGGTTTTGTGTAAACAGTTCAATGCTACTCAAATTCATCTTGCTGAGCTCACTGCCCTCCTCATGGTTTCTAATGGATTTCATTGCAGTTTTTCTCCTTTTTCACTGCCTGGGGAGGGGAAAGACAAAATATGAATTCTCCTTTACTATCACTTTTAAAGGCAGATGCTTAGCGTGGCTGTCAGCATCCTCTCTGCACAAGACACCGGAAGTCACAGTGAGCCAAAGCCAGAATCTCTGCTCACATAAGTCTGCTTAGGAACAGCAGCTTGGCAGGCTTCCCTTGGCCCACCAATCCCTGTTTCTTCAAATGGGAAGCATCACTGCCTACCATCCCATTCATATAGAAGAATTTTGTTCCATGATAAATGGCTAATCAAGTCCAGAAAATAAATCTCTTTCTCTCTTTTCTTTTCTTTCCAAACTTCAGAGGACAGAAAGAAAGTAAACTCAGTGAAGGGCAGTTATCTCACAAGTGTAGGACCCTCAAACCTTAGATGCAGACAAGCAGCTACATTTCCAGATGAGGTAGCCATCTATCATCCAGTGTAACAGTTGTTTTGCGCTTTCAGTTAACAGACCAATAGGGATAAGGTTTTCTGTTAGTTGTGTCCCACCACCTCGGACTCCTCCTGTGTTCCCATACTTTTCTTTAGCTCCCGCCTTGCTGCAGCCGCATCCTTGTTCTTCTCCTCTCCAGCAGCTCTAGCCCCCTTCTGCCCAAACCCAAAGCACCACCAGCACTGATCTTCCATTCATCACTCGATCTGTACAACATGAACATACATTCATGCTTCATCCACACTGCACAAACATCACACGGAATGAGTAGAAAATTGTTTCAGGTGACCCCAGCCTTGCTCTCTCTGTCCTGCTGGCTAGAAAGTGGTTAAAATGGATGGGGAAACCACTGCAAATAACTTGAAATCACAAACGTTATTGTGTTTCGCACTTTAAATCCTATTCAGTGGTGCAATCCCAGGGTTCTGTGGACATGTGGTAGCACTGGCACTGTCCTCAGGCTGGGGACAGAGCAAGCCATGACAGGCAGTGAACCCAAGACAGAAGGTCTCTCCTGAACCTGCTTCCACACAAGGACCTCAGCTTTTGAGCCAAATCTTTGGTCTCTGATTTTTCAACCTCTGCCCCAAGCATCAGTACATTAAAACCTTCCAGGCTGAGCAGAACTGCATTGCATCAATATTCATCTAGGAGATCCTGGAGAAAGTTCATTTATTCTTTTTTCAGCATTATCACAGTTAATTGGAAACATCTGTTACAAATATCTGTATGCCAGAAGCATCCCAATCTACCAGGCAGTCTCTGCAGGAATACCCACTCTGTCCTTTCTGAATAGGTTTCGCCAACGGCATCTTTATTATCAAAGAAAAGACCCCATAAGAATAATCAGCCAAAAGCAGAGTTTAAATCATTTCTACTTGTATTCACACAAAGTAGTAACATATGTTGTGTTGTCACAGCTGTGAATGGTATTTTCACATCCTTGTTTGGCTTGTAACTGCTTTCTTACAATGAAGCAGGTCAAGGAGTTTCGGGAACACTGTGTTCCTCTCATGCCCCTATAGCATTCTTAGCCTAATATAAGACTGCAGTGAGAGTATTCCAGTACATTAAATTAACATTTTACATTTGAATTTAGATTAGTGTCAATATATTATATTAACGTAAGCACATTATTTAAGGTAATGTGAATTTTGAATATTTGCATAACTATTTATGTAAATAAAGGATAATTATTTGAATGTACGTTGGAGAAAAAATTCCTGTAGGGATAGAATACAGCTGAAGTATGAAGTTTTTGTAAATCCCGATGAACATATTCACTGAGACATACTGGAAGTCTGGGCTTGAACTTGCAAACACAGGATTTCTAAACAGGTTGTCAAAGATGATGAAAAAATGCAGTGCAGACTGGACCTTCTAAATATTATTAGCCCCATGACTGTTGTAAATAAATTTCCTTTTAATAGGCTGAAATATGAGACATGCCCATTTTTAACAATGAAAGAAAATCACAATGTCAGATTATTGTTTTTAGGGAAAAAGATGAACAAAGACATCCATATTAAGGAGTGAAGTGTGATTTTATCTAATCTTTAATGAAGTCAGCCCAAACCAGAATGATGTCTTCAGTGCAGAGCTTGTTCACAACAGCTGGAGACTTCAGCGGCTCTAAGAGGCAGCACAATGGAAAAACTTGTTTAAAAAGGTAAAGTGTCATAACTTACGACTTCCAAACGCATCTTTGCAGCAGATGCTCTTCCTTGAGATGCCAGACTAGGAAATTTTATTCAAGGGGAAAAAAAAAAGAAAGAAAGAAAAAAAAAGCTGAGATTTTGGGCCAGATTTCTTCTTAAATGAATTACTATGGGTAAAATTTTCATGCAGATGGTCATTATGAATTCTTATCTCAAACGAGATTAGAAACAGATTTCACTTTACATGAAGATGAGAAGTCAATTTTCTGTAATGTAATCTTAGATCCTTCCCCCGCCTCATGGATAAGAATGGCTGCAAATTTATATTGTAGCTATGTGGGAATGAACATTTCTTTGTTGATACTATTAAGAAGTTCCACATTACGGTGAAGCAACTTTCAGCAATCAGACAGAAAGAGAGAAGTGTTAAAAGCAGAGGACCAAGTAGTAGTATCTGGATATCTAACAGAATCATAATGCTGACTGTAATAGTATCAAAGTAATAAAATAGACTGAAATGATTGTAAAAGCATGTATTTCCTTACTCCTGAAACAAAAAGAATAGTTCCCATGCTACATTATAATTACAATAACATGAGAATTTGGGGATAGATCTTCTTCATCTCGTGTAATAGGTTTTGGAGGATCATCATCACTTACATTTCTCACATTTGAGCACACTAAATTGTATCTCCTCCTGCTTTTCTTAAGACGACGTAGTTATTTTATTCCCTAAGAAGGACACTTTCATTTTTATTTTATCCCTGTGATTATCATTTGTACTAAAATCAAGAGATATTAAGTGAATAAACCCATGAACCTCAGTGTACAAGTTGAAGTTCAATACTGGTTAAGTAGTGTTCTTGAACTCTCACTATGTTGCCATATAAAAATTAATACAATTGCTCTACAATTTTAAGGCATCATTAACCAGAAAATTACACAGTGAAGTGCATAGTTACTGCACACATTCATAGGTCTTTGTACCACGAAAAATAAAACTGCAGATACCTGCCTGTGAGCCTAAATTCTGCTCAGCTGAGCTGTACAGCAGATTTATTTCAGGGCAGTGATGATGTTGTTGACAGTGCCATGGCTTCCTCTGTCCCATAAGGGAAAGCCCTGATTAAACTTTTCCTATGTACTGTAGAAATGTAGAAGCTGTACTCATGCACAGGTGGAAGATGTGCCATTTCTGCTGGTATAAAACAGAACTAGATGAAGGAACGAAACAAGAAAATTGCACATTCTTGTTTGTGGCATTGAGTCATTCTTGATTCTCACATTTGTTGGCTTGCCACGCTGCATGTCTGACACAAAAGACATCATTTTACTCTCAAAGCAAAGTACATCAGCAAGTAAAATTCTTAGAAAAGCAACAGTGAAATACATCCAATACCTTCCTAAAAATACGTATTACACCTGCTTCAGCCATGAAATCTTAATTAATGTGTTTAACATATTTGAAATAAATAGTCACGTCAGGGGTAAACAATGTAAGGAGGGAAACTGGGTGAGAATAATCTTAAGGGGAAAAAAAAGAACCAGATGCTTTTGCTGCTTATACATAGGATACAACCCAAGTAATGATAACCATTGTTATGGTTGATCCAAAAAGAAAGCTTTGCGTGCTTGAAGTGGAATAAATTGTCATCTCTATTCTTCTCTTGCTTGCCAGTTAAAGAAACATGAGCATTAACATATGAATGGACAAAACAAATTGCCGGATTTCTTTTTAAATCTTAAGTTCTGTTTTTTTCCAAGGTTAAGGAGAACAGAAATCATGACACATGCTTTCTTCTAAAATCCACAGATCAGCACAAACCTCAAAGGACCACATGAAGTAACGGAAGATAAACAGTGACTGGAATGGGGGGAAGATGGACGTCAGCCCTGATCTGAGTGCTTCAAGCACAGCCCTGGTCTGCTGGTAGGACTGCAGAGCAACCCTCGGGCCACACAAGCAACCCACCACATCCTCCTTTCATACCCATGCTCTCAATTTCATATGTCTGAGATCCTCCCCAGCACCAGTATCAAAACAGCACCGAAGCCATTCTTTGGTCAGAGCACTGACAACACAACTAAATATGCAGCTCAGTCAGTATGTCAGCACAGTACTTATCTCCAGTGTAACTGGTGCCCAAAGTTAACTTGTCCAGAGAAATGAATTAAGCCCGCCTTTTGAAAGGAACCATCTCAGCACTGCACATGGTATCTGCACTGCAAAACCAAGACTTGGCTCTCTATCATCTCCTGCATCTTCTGAGCTGCCTCATCCTCACACCAACTCCAAGCTTTCCTGTAAGTCATATCATAGAATCATAGAATGGCTTGGGTTGGAAGGGACCTCAAGGATCATGAAGCTCCAACCCCCCTGCCACAGGCAGGGCCACCAACCTCCACATTTAATACTAGACCAGGCTGCCCAGGGCCCCATCCAACCTGGCCTTGAACACCTCCAGGGACGGGGCATCCACAACCTCTCTGGGCAGCCTGTTCCAGATACCAGATACCAGATACCAGATACCATCTCATCTAATGTTCATCTGTGTGACTTCAAACCATTTCCACAGGAAATTCCACAGCTGGTGGAGTTTTTCGCCTTGGCGACTCTAAAAAGCAGCCTGGCCATGGGCCTAGGCAATCTGCTCTGGGTGTCCTTGCTTGGGCAGAAGTTTGACCGGATGACTCCAGATGTCCCTTCCTACCTCAGCCTTCTGGTGAGTCTGTGAAACTGCTGAAATTTCCCTTGCAGCAAAGACAGTCTTCCAAGAAGTAAAACTGCGTGCTTTAGGAAGGGAGATTTTCGATTTCTCTGCAGGCAGATCGATATTTAGGCTGTGCTACTGCGATTAGAAAATACGGAAGAGACTCAGCACATTGCTACAAAAGCTTGGAAAAACAGATGTGGCTGATAACTGTCCCTTTAGGAAATGCAGAAACTGTGGTCTCTCACGTTCCCCTTTTCTGCTGTGTGGCAGCCCTGTGCCCAAGAACACATCTTCTTTTACACCGCCTACAGAATGCAGACACATTACACCATTGAGAAATGCTCCAAACATGCAGAAGCAACCAGCAATTTAATTAAAACATTCACACATGCACAGACACATGGACATCCCATTCCTCGAGAGAAGCACCTTAACCGAGTACAGAAAAACAGAAAATTCCCAAATCCCTTCTATAAACCGAAGAAACATCATCTTAAGAGATTATCTTTATTTTTACCTCCACTACACCAGGAAAACATTGATCACAAACCTCGGGGATTATCAGTGACTGCCTTCTATTTTGTGGCCCCACTTCACTCCTTGCTCATTTGCTTCCTCTTATGTCATTAATATAATTTAACCTAAATAGCTCTTTTCTCTCCCTGGCGTTTGCTGTACTGCTATACATAGACTCTCTTGGAGACAGCAGCATCTCAGCCCTCGTTTTTTGAGCTGAACAAACCAAGCTTTCACAGTGCCTTTTGGTACAACACACGATCCATCATTGCCTCAGTTGTCCTGAGAGCCCTTCTGCAAACCATTTCCAGTTAGAACTCACCATCTGTCTTTAATGTGCATGGTACACACTATTCTTTCTCGCTGTGCTTTGTCAACACTTTAAAATATGTTGCTAATACTTTCCTATCTATCTCTGCCAGCAATACCTCTGTGTTTAATAAGATAAACATACTGCTACGTTTATCACAGAATCACAGAATCACAGAATCACTAAGGTTGGAAAAGACCTATAAGATCATCCAGTCCAACCATCCACCTATCACCGATGGTTCTCGCTAAACCATATCCCTCAACACAACATCCAAACGTTCCTTGAACACCTCCAGGGACGGTGACTCCACCACCTCCCTGGGCAGCCCATTCCAGTGCCTGACCACTCTTTCAGAGAAATAGTATTTCCTAATATCCAGCCTGAATCTTCCCTGGCACAGCTTGAAACCATTCCCTCTAGTCCTATCACCAGTTACACGAGAGAAGAGGCCGACCCCCAGCTCACTACAACCTCCCTTATCTTATTAACAGCAGCAGCATACTTGATCTTAGACGGAATCCTAGGCTTAAGATAAGTCAGAAGATGCAGGACCTTGGTCTTGGATGACCTAATATAGCTGCATTTACTTTTGCATGGTTTTCAACTGATGAGCTTTTAGTTCTCAGGCTAAATTCAGATGGTTATTCCCCAATGAATGCGTGTGTACACAATGACCTTGCACTTTACACAATTACATTTCATCCCAAGTCTATTACTTTGTCTTGGCAGAAAAACGAATCCTTCTTTTATGCTGTTATGACCCTTTTCTGAAATGCTAGTTACTCTTATCTTTGAGTCATCTGCTAATCCATAAGTGCACTGCTTCTTATTTGTGCCAATGAAGGGAAGATACTCAATGTGTTTCATCTCCTTTGAGAAACATAATTAGTAGCCTCCCCTTGGCAGCCACTGGTACCACTGCTGAGGTGTCTGTTTGGCATCAGCACAGCTGGCTTAAGCTGAAGGGGACTGGGCCTGACTGGCACAGAGCTCACTTTCCCCACAGCAGCCCACACAGTGCTGTGCATTGCACCTGGAGCGCTGATGTTGCACCGATGCTTTGACGATTGCTGAGCAGTGCTTGCAGTGGTTGGACTTGATGATCTTAGAGGTTTTTCCAATCTAAATGATTCCAAGATTCAAAAGAAGTATTGCCATCTTTTCTCTATTCAATTTTCTACCTATCTAAAATTTCTTTCATAGATCTTCTCTTACCATACTGGTAATTCTCCATTTGGGTGCCATATTCAAGTTTTTTATCAAAGTTGAGGTGGATTACATCTGTTGCCTTTCCTCAGCAACAGAACTGAAGAAGATGAAACAGCTACTCTTGGCGCAATACACTTGTTAACTACTTCTTAATCTCATTTTCCTTTTGCTTCCATGACTTTGTTACCTGTTTCAAAATTTGCTTTAAAATAATACATACTGTATTATTTTCCAAGTCCCCTTTCCCTTGTAACTTGAAAAATAAGTTTAATATTTCTCATTTTCATTGCCCATCATTCAATGTATTTATTAGAAACTCTGCAATCTTGTATATCAACAAGTGTCCTTTCAGGCAGGAGTAGAAATGCTTTTAAAGGTAAAATTTGATAACTTCTCCTGAAATACTCCTAATCTTTGGAGAAGAGGTGCTGCATATAAGAACTGTTGATTATTATGTTTTTCCAACGTGTACCTGAAACTGCATCACTGTTCTTAATGTTATACTGCACTATTTTTTTTTACAGTTAAAATTGAAAATGGGGTTTCCTCCCCATACCTTAATCAGAAAGGTTAGAAAGGTCAGATTCTCTTCACTCTCTAAGAAATTGTCCAGTTTCCTCAATAAGAAATCTAATTTCTCTCATCTGGAGCTAATGTGTATAATGCTACTGCACCTTGGAATTAAACCCACTTTTTGCAGCTGCTGTTTTAAACATCAGCAGAGTTTGGAAATGAAGGAGTCTTGTCTCACTGACATATCCTTGCATAAACATTAACTTCAACAAATGAGTTTAAGCATTTTCAGCCACTAGCTGTGGCACTCAGCAGTCTCTCCACTACACTCTAGCCCACAACCTAATTAGCAGCACTGCAAATATTCTAGGTATCTACTGTTGTAATGCCCATAGATGTAATTAGAAGCGTGCATGTGTACACAGATATGAAGAAAAGAGAGAACAAACGTACAGCTCCAACCGGTACCTTTATTAACTCATTCTCAGTAGCAGTATCATATACAGGGTTAGCGTGAGGTTAATGTATACCCACACTGTGACCTTTCTTACTGAATTTAATTGCATCCCTACCAAGGATATAAAAAAATGAAAAGGCACAGGCTGATTGATTCTCTTGCTTGCAGACCACAAGAGCTCATTTCAACAGAACCTTGCCATTAAATTTACAACACTACTGAAAAAGTGTTTCAGATGATGTACACCCTAATCTAATTTTTGAAACAATTATACCAAAGACTCTCCACCTTACGCTGCAAAATCCCCATTTTACCTCTCCACTGCGTACAGCATTATGTTTCAACTGTTATCGTGCTTAAAATATGTCTCACACCGTCAGAGCATTGCTGCAAGCATTAAAGAGCTCTTTAAGCATTTTGCCCCTGGAATCTTCAGGGACTTCAGAAACTACAAGTCAAGGGAAAAAGTAAAAAGAAAAGACAGGTCGTCATGAATCTAAATGGGACATAAACTCATGGTAGACACTTCCACTATACACGTGCAACACGTATAAAGTATGATAGTTTTGTTATAAAGGGGTTTATTCTAAGCTTCACTCATTTTCTTTTAGGCCAAATTAGATTTCTTTGCTCATTTTCATTATTATTTAAAAACAATTTTTGTAATTTTTTCATATACTGAGTAGCAACACTACACTCTGCACTAAAAATACCCATGGAAATCCCTGAGATATGCATTTGTTTAAAGCAGATTCCACTTGGAATGGATGAAATGAACAGCCAACCACACCAAAATTTCATTTTTTTTTAAAGGAGGTGATAGCAGACACATTTTGTTATTAACGTATTGGGTTTTTAGCTGTTGCACTCATCATGGTCAGAATGACTCATTTCCATTAACACACTGAGCAGCACTGTGCACAGCTGAACAATCAGCTGGATCAGTTGTGTTTAGAGGAATGGAAATTTGGATGAGTCCCAAATTACGGCAGACCCAAGGTCCCATTTGCCAGCAAATCATTTGTAACAGAAATGACTTTAAACGACAACACTAAAATTAAATTTGGCCCATGTTTAACATGCCCATTAAAAATAAATCCTTAAATGCCAATCAGTGAGGCTCAGATGTGGATAGCCAAAATGACCATGTGGTTAGTCACAGCCCACCTCAGCAATATCCCAAACTTGGACAAGCTACAATGGCTGTGCAGTTAAGGCTGAACCCACCCACTCAAGAAAAGAGAAAATCGCCATTATAGCTACTCCATTTCCACACATCTCTGTTACAAAGGTACTGGGACTGCCATTAGGAGGCTCAGAAAACCAAATGAGGACAGAAGCAACAGCAGGCTGGGATGGACCTTGGGCTAGAAGGCTTTCATAGACCTTTGAGCAAGGAGTCAGCTTTGAGAAAGCAGTTAAGAGCCCACTGTAAACCTAAATTCATAATTTCTCATTTAATTAATCAGAATGCATGCTCACTGCACAACTCCATTAAGGCAAAGACAGAATTAGCCTCATCACACATGCAACAGCATATGTCTTTCAATATGCACTGCAAAACAGATACGGAATGGAAAACAGATGACTTTTAGCTTCCTATTCTGTCTACTGGTAAAGAAAACATTCAGAAAACCCTGCATATCTTCATGTAAATATCTTCAATGTAAATTACTTGGTGCAAAGATAAATATCAAAGTTATGCACGATGCTAGATAAGTAGCAAAAAAATATTAAAAGAATGGGGAGGAAATAAAAACACCTACAAAAACTACAAAGAGAAAAAATACACAACAGTTTATTTGTGTTCCCAGGAAAGCCTAAAGCCAAACTTCAGCATTTTCTTTTGGAAGCAAATTTCTGTGCACTGAGAGCAAACTTACATAAACTGCTGGCTTTTCTTCTTGGAATACTCAGGCAGCCTGCACATTTTTTTCTTCTTTAAGAAAATAAACATGAAAACCAATGCAGGAAGAACTCCACAAAGGAGAAGTACAGAAGAAATTCAGATACTTTGTTATAATAATAAATGAGATCTTGGCTAAGCAGAAAGGCACACAAACTGCTGTCAGGTGGGAGTGGTTGCTAGCTATCCCTTCAGGAGTGCCAGGCACAGAAATTCACCCTTGCCATCTCCTCGGTGACCTCCCCACCCCTCATTAATTCTGTTTCACTCTTCACTTTTGTTTTCAAACTTCTTTCTCAGTGCTCTTGTCCTACCCCCTGCTAGATCCCACGGCTCTTCTTCTGCATCCCTTCAACTTCAGATGAGGGTTTGCTGGTATTTAACATAAGATTCTCCGGGGATCCAGGCTGCTTTCAGATGAAGTAACTCTTCCCAGTTAGTAAAGCCTAGAGGGAAAGTACTGCTCTTTTCTTGCTAGATAGTAAACATTCCTCTTCCACTGGGCACGCAAATTATCTTCTGCTATTTGTGAAGACAGTCGACTAATTGTTTATTTCCATGCATGTCTTTATGCTATTCCTCGACTAGCTCAGGAGATTGTGCTGGAGTTGGTGCAGCTAAGATATGGCAAACAGGATGGAAAGCCTGAACACTGGAGAGCAGCACACAGCCCTTTTCCTTGAGAAAACAGTCACTCTGAAGTCTGATCTTCAGCTAAGAAAGCAGCAGCAAAATGGGTATCAAACAATAATTATCTTTGGTGAGCATCACTCACCAACTCAGAGGAAACATGGTTTTCTGCCTCCAGGGAGGGGTGCAACATGTGCTCATTAACGGCTGTTTATACAGATCAACACTACCGCTGTATTAATTTTTTCCCCCTTAAATGAAGTATTTCATGATCAAAGTACTGAAATCAACACTGCTAAAGCAGCATTATTTGAGCAGTCAAGTGAAGTACACGCACGTTTGAAAGATCAGATCTTAATGAGGTTTTTCAGTTGTTTTTTTGGCACGAATACAACAAACACTTCAACACAAATGTAGCTCTGCCCATGCAAAGTGAAGGGCTCTGCTCATATAATTAGCATCTACAAGCACAAGTATTTGTTTATAAGAAATGAACAAATCATTAAAAAAAAATTAGACCATTTCATAAATAGACTAATTAGTTCTGAAATTGCTGCTTTCTTAAACCACACGACCAATATGTAATGCGTTGCCCTTCATTTCTCAGTTTTCATTGCAATGAATCCTGTGAATCTGACACAACCTCATTAAAACCAACAGATTGTTGGTCAGACCTTTGCACGTGGTGTACGGAATGCAGCGCATCCAAATGAAAAGCATCCAAAGCATCCAAATGAAAAGTGTATTGCCATTCCAGTCAATAAGGCTGTAGACCAATCTGTATCTTTCATTTCCTCAACGCAACCTCAACTGACACCATAACCTCAGCGGGCATCAACATACACCTTAGAGATCAAGACAGCCTGCTAGCTCATAGCGCACCTCTGAAAATGAGAACATATCCAGTGCTCACCTACGTTAGTTTACATTACTAAGGCTGCCTCTAAATTTATCACGTTTATTTTGAAAACAGTGAAAATCTGAATGTTTTTCAGTAGTATGTCACCTTCAGAGTAAGCTGCTATTAGAAATATTTCCACCTGTAGCTTAAGATTTGTGGGTGCAATCCAGGATGTGTCAAACGTGACTGGAGATCGGGTTCTTGGTGCCAACAGGGAAGTGCCTGGACAAAATACACTTGGCTGCTCTGGGTTAATTTTTCTACGTGTTTCAAAAGTTCTGGTCTTCCTTTTGTATGATAGAAAAGCAAGTTTCAAATCCAGTATTTTGGAGCAAAACAAATTTTGCTGATTTTCTTTGTTTGTTTTGGACCAGTCATAGACAAAAACAAGCAAGCTTCCATGAGTCCCTTGAACTATAAATGCACAACAGAAAACCTAATATGAATTCTTAATAGCATCTATATAAAAGCTTGCCTAATGATTACTTCAAATCCCTATTAGTATCTCCTTCCTCGTGTCTCAGATTACTTCTTATTTTTTCTGTGCATTTTTTATGTTCAGAACCATTTAAACTTACTTATGGCATCAATAAGCTATAAGAGGAACAAGGCAACTCACATAGCAAAACCGAGATGAATACGAGAGATCTCAAATATATACTGTAATATTGTCGGAAACTGGTATAGGCCACCAAAGCATGATGATAGTAATAAAGGCAATAAAATGCAGCTATATAAATATCTATTTTTATTTTCAGGACACTTCCTGAAATTATGAAACCACTCTGGCTTTGTTTTTCACTCATCACTTCTCTATCCTGTCAGAAGGCAGCGCAAAAACACTAAAATCAATATTCTCCTGCTAGCAAAGACTAATAGATCTAACCTAATTGCAACCAGCTACATAAAACTACTCCATAGTATTCTACCATAGGATTTTACTGAAGTTCGGAATACGCAGATAAAGTAAAAATACATGATTTCTTTTAAAGAGAACTTACCTCAGAGCAGACTTTTGGCACAAAATGGAGAGGATTTGATTCTGCTGTCATGCAACAGCTCCTCACCAAAACAGGTGACCTCAGCAGGACTGAGAACAGGGATCACTCAGTTCAGAAAAGGCTTCTCAGGTCTGACATGCTTTTTCATCTCCTACTTTCAGGTCGGACTGCAACTACCAAACCTCTGCAGCTCCAGCTCAGGGATAGGAGCTGTCAAAGGGTTTGTGCTTCTCAGCTGAGGGCAGGACACTGTAATATCTTCTCCCACCAAAAACCCACTGATGCAGATAGGTTGATACTGAACTTCATCTTGGTTCCACAAGGAATGTCTGACAGTGAAATAACAGAAAATTAGTCAGCATAACGCTTCCAGGCAAGGCTGAAACTCTAAGCAGAGAGAGCTTGAGCCAATGTATGTTCTTTTTGTGTCATTTGCAGTTTCTTTCAACAGCAGGAATTAAGCCCCAGTTAGCATCAAGTGATGAATGGCTTGCTTGTCATGGCTAAGTGCTTAGCTTAGATCATGGGACAGAGCATAACAAAAAAAGCCATTGAAAATGTGGCACCTATTGACATTTTTCAATATGCACTAACCTTTGCAATGCCATTATATTTGGCTTTGAAGTACAATTATGTTGTTTCAGCTCTGCATATCAATAAGATCCTCATTATCTGAATTCCATAAAAATCTTTACACTTTTAAAGAATGCAGAGAAAAAGACATCACTGAAAAAGGACTGAACAATATTCAGTTCTGTGACTCCCACACAGAATCACAGAATGGCCCGGGTTGGAAGGGACCTCAAGGATCATGAAGCTCCAACCCCCTGCCATAGGCAGGGCCACCAACCTCCAGATTTAATACTAGACCAGGCTGCCCAGGGCCCCATCCAACCTGGCCTTGAACACCTCCAGAGACAGGGCATCCACAGCCTCTCTGGGCAGCCTGTTCTAGCACCTCACCACTCTCATAGTAAAGAACTTCCCCCTGACATCCAACCTAAATCTTCCCTCCTTCAACTAAAAACCATTTCCCCTTATCCTGCTGTTATCTACCCTTTCAAAGAGTTGACTCCCCTCCTGTTTATAGGCTCCCTTTAGGTACCGGAAGGCTGCAATGATGTCACCCCATAGCCTTCTTTTCTCCAGGCTGAACAAGCCCAGCTCACTCAGCCTGTCTTCGTAAGGGAGGTGCTCCAGCCCCCTGATCATCTTTGTGGCCCTCCTCTGGACCCTCTCCAGCAGCTCTCTGTCTTTCTTGTACTGGGGGCTCCAGACCTGGACCCAGTACTCCAGATGGGGCCTCACAAGAGCAGAGTTAGTGAGGGACAATCACCTCCCTGTCCCTGCTGGCCACCCCTCTGCTGATGGAGCCCAGGATACCATTTGCTTGCTGAGCTGAAAGAGCACACTGCTGGCTCATGTTCAGTTTTTCATCCATCAGGACGCCCAGGTCCTTCCCTGCAGGGCTGCTCTCAAGGACTGCTCCTCCCAGTCTGGAGTTATCTGCTGTATGAGTGCAAAACCTCGCACTTTGCGGTGTTGAACCTCATTAGATTCACCCGGGCCCAGCTTTCAAGTCTGTTGAGGTCCCTCTGAATGGCATCCCTTCCTTCCACTGTGTCACAGACTCACACACTGCTGCTGGGGTTAACTGTTCAAATCACAGTGCAGTGGCTTCACCAGTTAAGTACAGCACAAAGACCAACAGCTGTCTTGGAGATGAGTCCTGTTGGCAGTGACAGCAATATGGAATTAAAGTGCACCAAATGTAGTATTCAAGGACAGAGCACAGAGAATGAGTCTTGAAATCAAAGCACACGTGCAAACCAGAAATCATTTTTTGGTGAGGCCACTGATTCGAACCCCCCTGCTAAAGCAGGTACCCTACAATAGGCCACACAGGTAGGCATCCAGACAGGTTTTGAATATCTCCATAGAAGGAGGCCACACAACCTCTGGGCAACCTGTTCCAGTGCTCCATCACCCTTACTGTAAAGTTGTTCTTCCGTATGTTTGTACGGAACTTCCTATGTTCAAGTTTTAGGCCCTTACTCCTTGTCCTATTGCTACACATCACTGAGAAGAGCCTGGCCTCATCCATTTGCCTCCCACCTCCCTATAGATATTTATAGACATTTCTCAGATCCCCTCTCAGTCTTTTCCCCAGGCTGAACAGACCCAGGTTACTCAGTCTTCCCTCATACAACATATACTCCAGACCCTTAATTATCTTTGTGGTCCTCCACTGGACTCTTTCTAGGAGATCCCTGTCTTTTTTGAATCAGGGAGCCCAGAACTGGACACAGTAGTCTAAATGTGGCCTCACCAGGGCAGAGTAGAGGGGGAGTATCACCTCCCTTGACCTGCTGGCAGGATGCCATTGGCCTTCTTGGGTACAAGGGCACATGGCTGGCTCATGGCCAACATGTTGTCCACCAGGACACTCAGGTCCTTCTCCACAGAGCTCATCTCCAGCAGGTCATCCCCTAACCTGCACTGATGCATGCAAGTCACAAAGGTTATATATATGAGGTTATAATGATTCATTTCATTTCTATCAAACTTGCGGATTTGCTTTCCTCCAGCTCCCCTCCTCCACTCACATTTGGTTAATACGCAAAGGTAGTGCATTTTATTGAAGAAATGAGGAGGGTCTGCATTAAGTCACATCTGCTTCAGAACTCAGTTGACTCCCCACCAGCTGGAATCTATTATTTGATTAAAAATGCTGTTGAGCCAGCTGCCATGCAGCACGTTTCACTACCCTGATTCCTGGTGGATTTAAATCCATATTAAAAATGTAGCCTAGCATGAATCAGCCTGTTGTCAATGTTAATGCATACCTGGAAAATTAAAAAAAGCAACCCAGCCTTCCTAGGACTGGCCTCCTCAGCCTCTAGTGCAGAAGGTGCTCAGTGGGTAAGAAATTCAAATTTCAGCTATCAGAAGGCAGTAGTTTCATAAGCCAATGTCCTAATTATACCCACAAGTTTGCTTTTCTTCTTACCATAAAACCAAACCAAACTCCCCTTCCAACAGAACCATACCTGAAATAAAAAGGTGGTTTCTGAGTTTTAAGAATTAGAAATAAAAGCTCTTGTTATCTCACTGATGTGGTGAAGTATTTATTAGTGGAAGGTAATTATTAGGGAAGTTGCCCAGAGTAAAAAAATAATTTATAGTTCAAGCCTATTACTGCTAATTTATTTAGAATGAAAGACTGTGTCAGGCAAAAAGCCCATTTAATTCAAGGGGGATTTCTTCCTAATGTGGATTGCAGGAATATGTGCCAAGAGTATATACTGTGAATAAGCACTGAAAATGTTGCTCAGCAGTGCAAGAATATTAAAAGCTTTAAGGCAATCATTTGCAAAGGTATGCTTAAAGGGCCTCAAAGTAGCAAATACAGTGATGGTTTACTGCTAGAACTGATTCTTCCCATCATCTTTTCCAGCTACCTCAAAGCAAGCTGCAGACTACAGCTTCACTAGCTCTAAAAGCTGTCCATCAGTAGGTCCGAAGAAAGTTGGTATCAGTGCTATGTTTGCAGTCTGCTTTGTTCAATGGGTGGCCACAAAGTACGTTAAAAAGTTTTGATGGCTTCAGAAAAGACAGAATCTCTTAATATACAGATATAAGAACATGCAGAGCTAAGGCTGAAAGTCCAAGCCCACACCAACTCCTGGTGGTGTCAAGGGTAGACAGTGCTAAACATTTTCCTCAGAAAAACTAAAGAAGAAACATATGGATATTAAACTGATTTAACTCATTAACATTAGTCAATCTAAACTTCCAAGTAATAGTTATGCAATGTATTAAACATAGGAAATTTTAGTCATAGAACTGAACATAACTGGGAGGTCAAGTCACTTCCGAACCAGTTGATACAATCGGATGGTTGCTTGAACAGAACGGTCTGAGTGTGGCTGGGACCCACACCACAGCAAACACCATTGTAATGGGCAGCTTTGCTGGCAGCATTTGCAGAGAGGCAAATACTCCAAGGTGGAGTACTGCTGGCACTGAACTTCTCTTCAGCTCTATATATATGTCCCAGTTTCAGCCACGGTGTTTCTCATGAAGGAAAAATCACCTCATAGTGTCTGGTATGATGCTATATTTAGGCTCTAGGAGAAAAACAATGCTGATAACACATTGATGTTTTAGTTGCTACTGAGCAGCGCTGTGCAGAGCCAAGGACATATTCGTTTTTCAGATTCTCATACTGCCCTGCCAGCAGAAGGGCTGGGGGACACAGGGAGTTGGGGGAGGGGATAGAGCCAGGACAGCTGACCTACAATGGCCAAAGGGATATTCCATACCAGATGTCATCATGTAAAAAAATCTTTTAAAACTGTGGGGAGCTGGCCAGGCAGGCAGCTGCTCCTTGGGGACTGGCTGGGCATTGCTTGGTGGGTGGTGAGCAATTGCTTGTGCATCACTTGTTTTATATATAGAAATAAAAACACAAATATGTATATATATATTGTTATAACTATCATGATACACTTTCTCTTCCTTTTCTGTCTTAGTAGACTGTTTTTATCCCAATCCATCGTTCTACTTTGTTTTTTTCCCCCCACTTCTCTCCCCCACCCGACTGAGAAGGGACAGGTGAGCAAATGACTGTGTGGTGCTTAGCTATCTGCCACGCTAAACCACAAGAACATGAACGTCCAGTTCAGATTCTCAAGAGGAAAAAGAATAAACTCTCTTTACTACATCTTAGGGACCTTCCTTTGAAATATATTTGAATTCAGTTTGGAAAAGCCTGAACTATGACTTATGATTTCATGGTTTTAAATGATTTATATTTCTAGATCCATTGCATGACTTCTTCAATAAGCAAGAAATATATTATGTCATATATATTTCAGAGACTGAGCTTTCTGTATTTTAAATTTTCACCCTTCAACCTCTTTCACTCCAGTAATGTTGTGTGGAGTAGTCCCATATTTGTTTGCTCAAATGCCAATTAAAATGCATTACAGGGGTTGAAACTAGATGATCGTTGTGGTCCTTTTCAACCCAGGCCATTCTATGATTCTGTGACTCTGTGATTACACACATGCATGCAGACAAAGCAAGCATCCTGCACATACAGAAGACATGCAATATGACAAACAGTGCACACACAGTAAGTAATGCTAATGTATTTCTCCTATTTACTGACTTTCCTGGCAGCATATGCAAGCAACGCGAATCCACTATCACCCACTGACTCAGTCTGTCTGATACATTCACGTTTTCTATCCTGAAAAATGAGACATTCTAGATGTCAAAAATTCAAAGTACCCAGAGCTAGAACAGTACTTACTTTTCAGAGAGAAAGCAACAACTTGTCTGAAGACATCAGGAAGTGTAAACACCGCTGAAAAGGAACCTATCTCTTTGGGATAGCTTGCTCATCTCAAAGTGTCACAGACAATGACATTTAAAATGATGATGTTTCAAGCACACCAGAAAAGCCATACTTTTAGATTTAGCATGATCTGAAATAGGGAACACCACAAGATTATGTATAACAGGAGTTCAACATTCAGATCTACCAGCAAAGACATTCAAAAATAGGTTAAATGGTAACTACAGTATTCCTACACTAAATGGTAACTAAAATTTGATCCCCCACCCTGCACTGGCACGTACTGTGTGTGGGCTCTGCGTTTCAATAAAAGGAAACAAATGCTTTTAACAGCATAGCAGAGACTTTTTATAAGATAGGAAATGTACAGGAAGGCTATTGTCCCTCAATAAACATTTGTTGGCTAAATGTGCTATTTCAATTAACATAACATTTATTGAAATGAAAAAAACGATACTGAAGTTTAACTTAGATTTAATAAAAGTACTAAGGAGTAGCAGTAAGGTATTTTACATAACATTTTTTCTTTAATATTTTTGAATTATTGTTATCTGCCACCTCTCCATGTCTGGTGCACCTCATTGCCCACACCTGCTAGGCCCTCCTACCTCCCAAGCCCCTGATCTGCAGCAGCACTGAACATACATCTGCAAATGGAAGCACTGTAGGATCTAACTTGTGAGATCTGATATTGAATACAGAAGAAAGCTGTAGGTCCTCCAGAAAAAAAAAACAAACAAAGAATCTGTACTTCAGCTCAGGCATACAAAATTTATAGAAATATTTTAGGAACATTCTTTATTAAGGATATATGTCTTCATTTGTCACATTTGCTGTATGATAATAGCATTCATTTTCCTCACATGGTGCTGTAAAAAAGCCCATGGAAGTTGTGAAGCACTGAGCCATCACAATTATTTTGTCTTCCTTAGGTTACAGTAGCCTCTAGGAGTCATGGGCACGCTGGAGGTTGTGCTTACAGAGAAGAAAAAGATGGTTCTTGTCTCTGAGGGTCACATTCAAACATAAAGCAAAGGATAATAAATGGATATGGATGGTTGATAAAGAGACAGTGGTTGTAACACACCACTAACCTATTTTTTTTTTCTTTCCCCCAGGGATTATGGCAGAGGAGATATTAAGAAGGGAATTAAAAGGAGAAAATGAAGCTAAGTGCATTGATGTTTGCCCAGAGCTCATCCTTAACTTACTAACAATGAAGAGTAAAACATCAATGCTGGTTTGAATACGTGGTCAGTGCTGAAGCTGGTATGACAGGTGAACTGGAGGGATGCATGGATGGATGAGCCAGATAGGCTCTGGATATTAAAACAGGCTGCCTCTTACTATCACTACTGTGAGAGAGAGTGATAAATATTACAGAATTGCTCACAAGAAAATTAATTTTATTTTAAATCAGGTTTGAATAAGGTAAGAGCTACACAGGCTTTATGTGGACCATGCTTGGCAGTGGAGTGAGGCATCATTTAATGACCACGGGCATCCCCATGGCTGACTCAAACATCTCAGCCCACCAGCATCTCTGGAGGAAGAAACGTGCCTCAGTATCTTTCACAGTTAATTTTTTTAAGCCCAGGATACCATTAGCTATATTGTTCATTTTCATGAGTTTTCATCTCCTAATAACTCCTAAAAGACCTGTTTGCAACAGCCAGAAACTGCTGTGCTCTAGGACTGTTTTGGCCTTTGATAAATTTATTTACATTTATACTACCTGCTATTTAATTCTGTTGGAAAATATTCCAGGTAGCATTTTTTTCTGTTGTCTCCTTACCTCAGCCATCGTGCAAGTTAATGGAGTAATGGAATCTGAGATCAGTTTGAGCTGAATAATAAAACTGAGTCTTAAAACACTTTTGTCTTTCTTGATGTGACAATCTCAGCAGCAATGCTGCCTTTTATGCAATTGACCTTTGAGATGGATGACCTCTGACGTCCTCTTACTAACCCTCCCGAAACATCTGTTGGTTTGTTTGAAGCTATGTGTTCCAATAAAAACATGTAGAAGTTCATAAATTATTGTTCAGGAAAAAAGAAAAGATATAAATAGAAAAATGAAGAAGAAATCTTCTTTCCATTTGGAAACTACTGTTAAAAATTTCATAAGTCAAACACTTTTCACCTGAAGTTCCAACAAAGCATCAGATGAAAGCCATCTTAGGAACACATCGTAAAACTCTTTTCACTACTGTAATCAGATAAACTTTACCAACAAAGTGTGTTTAACATATGGATTACCTTTAATTTTTTTTGCTTAGCGCTCTTCTAAAATTTAGTAAGGATCAACACTGGAATGAAAGTTGGTAGGTAACACTCTAGTTTGCTAGCATACCATTGTCCTACATTACTGAACACTGGAAAAGCACACTGAGGACCATCATGATGATAACAAGAAAATCGTGCCTGGTCGGTCACCCATGCTGGGTGATGAAGCACAGCAGGCAGCAGCAAATAGCTCATGGAGAGAGAGGCATTGCTTTACAACTATACCAACTCAAATGGAGATGCTGTGTTCCCAGGAGGACCTGCCTGCTCATAAATAACTGAACATGTCTATCTCAGCCTGGCACTGAATTCCATCCCACAACTGGGTACCCAAGCTCCCTTTGGACTGCAGCACCTTGGAAGGCTCCTGTAGGATGCATCTTATTGTACAGTAAAATAAGCTTCCTAAATAGGTTAAATGGATCATGTCCTAAATGCCGCTTCTTCCCTTCACTGACAAGGGGGAGAGCTGGAGTGACCAGGCCTGCTGTAGACATCCTCTGGCTGAATGTCCTGAAGAGCACTCCAGGCTGGTGAAGCAGAAAATGTGCGTATTCATGTTGCACTGCTTTATCTGGGGCTGCGTATTCTTCTGCTGTCAAAAGCAAAGAATTATGTTCCTGACAGCAGTAATGACAGAACTAAATTAAGAAAATAGAGTTCAGAGAGGCAGAGAGATGCACTGAGCATCGGATGAACAAACCTTATTAACTGACCGCCTCCCATATATCTAAATAGATTAAAAGAATTATTATTACAGCTCCAGTTTAACAGTTTGGAAAACTGACATTTAAAGTTGCTACTTAACATTCAGATATTCGTAATGCTATGCAGTAAATTTGTTATTTGAAGCCTGCTTGTAAATACACAGTCAGTCTTGCAAGTTAATGACAGCATTCAGAGGTATTGGCAAGAGTAAATCAAAATGCACACATTTTTCAGAATCAACATATTTTCACGACTGTATTTTCATCAGATAGCAACCGTAAAAATTGTGTCCACTGCAACATGTACAAGAGCCCACAGAAATGTCATTTTTATCATACTTTCTTCAGATCAAGCCAAATGAAATGAGATTTTCAAATCCACAAAAGGGTCATATGAAAACACTTTAGTGTTTTCCTGGTATTGTCTGCACATCTATGAAAGTTCAGCCATTTGATTTCTTAGAAGATACCTCAGTGGTATTCTGTTCTCATTCTTTCTTAAGGCCACATCACTTCCTGGAGAAAAAAAAGTAAGTGTGCACGCTTCAGGTACTCCTACATGTCCTGGGTGGACAGAGATTACACCGTCCCAGTTGAATGATTTAAAATTGCATTTATTGTGATGTTTTGGGATTGAAGAGGTCAAAGCCTCCCCTACCACTGTAAGGTGGTCTGCAAGTAGATTTAAGGAACACACGTTAATTTCTTAGCTTCAGAAGGTTAACTTGGTTTCACTTTAAATAACACCACTTTTTTTAATTAACCAACACAGGAACTTTCATGCCCACTGATGGAAAGGAGGGGCTTTTGTTGCTTTGTTGCCTCCAAATACACAAAGCAAATTTCAAAACTCCTAAATATATCAAGCTACATTCAGGTTCAAGGCCAAGTACTGGAAAGTCAAAGAGCTCCAGAACAAATGAAATAGTTAAGCTCCCTTGTGCTTACACATGATGATGAAATATTTAATTACATGGTAACATGTTACTTTTTCTACTGAATTGTCTGTGGTTTAAATAAAAACAAGCAGATTCTAAAACATCCTGATTTGACAAGACATTCAGATACCTATCTCATTTTAAATATACTACTTAAGTAGCTAAAGTTACCCAAGCGCTCACATCGCTGAGAGAAGTACCTGGTCAGATAAGACTTTACCTTAGAATATCCTGAGGTTGATTTATTAAGTAGACCAAACATTTTTGGAAATACATTTTCCACCAGCAAATACTACTTGTGCTGTGATCTAACTCTGAATGAACAAAATCAGAACAAATCTCCTTTTGCCTATTTTTTTCCAACAGGTCAATCACAATGATCAGCTTAACCAAAATGTTTCAATTCATATTATAAAAAGACCAGCTATTTATAATTTTAATCTGCCGTACAGACATCAATTTAATATTCAATTAGAATAAGTGGTTGTGAATCACACATGTTTTGGAACCTCTGACTCTCCAAACAATTCTTGGGTTTAAAACTTCTATTGATAACAGGACTGTACATACAAAACGTGCAAATTGGCAGAGCAGCAAGCTTGCTTTATGGCTTAGAGGTGTCCGGGCTTGGCTATCTGCCGTCTCTGCCTACTTCCACCCTGGCTTTGGTTACTGGAATAAAGATGAATGAAAATTTAGGACTGCAGTTTTAATAGTAACTATTTGTTATTCAAATTCCCTTTCCCACACTGAATGATTGCGAGAATGTGTGCTCAGAATTAAAAGGCTGCTCTTCAGCATCAGCACATTGATTTCTTGGGGTCCTCGCAAAGCTTTGCACATTGTTTCTGGACTAGAGATATACACCCTTCTAACTGCCTGTCAGACATCATTTCTGCTTTATGAATAAATAATACCATGCCCAGGGGAAACGTTGGTCTAAGACAAAAAAATCAATATGTGTCTAGCATGTGTAAGGCAGTTGTTGAGCTGAAATCTGTCTCAAATATGTGGAGTAATTTTAATAACAAAACAAATCCTCTCTAAACTGAGCTTAGAGGAGTGTCATTAAGAAAGCTCTGATGCTATTTCACTGTGCATCCTATTTGAAGAAGAAGAATATTGCCCTCTTAAAATGCAAATAGATTCTCTGATTGCTGAGTGTTTGGTTATTACTTATCTACAAATTCCTAATACTTATGTGGCAGAGATACAGCAGCAACTAATCTTTTACTCTCTTCCACTTGAAGCAGTTCTGGTATACATCTGTGTAATAAAGCTGTCTGCTACTACAGCTGCCTTAATTTTATTTTTAAAATATCTTCTTCCACAAACATCTCATATTTTTGCAGCAGACCTAGGATCAAATGTGAAACAAAAGCAGGATAAACTCATGCAGCTCTGTAATCGCACTGGCCATTCCTGCAGTGTAAGCCTGTTTCCACACCCAGCTGAGGTTGTGGCTCTGGCATCCACCACCATAGCCCCAGTGATTCAAATCCATTGCAGGACATCTGGACCACTCTGCCTTTTCAACACAGATCAAAAAAAGACAACCTTACCCACCTACCGTCACAAGGCAGGGTCTTTAACTCCTTGACATACTCCACAGCTCAAAACAGCACCAGAGGAAGAGAAGGAAGAGGTAAAGGCAAGACTCATGATTGACTTGTGAGACCACTGACTCCAAGCCACCAATGTCCAGCCCAGGGACATATCCTTCGAAAGGCATTTCTCCCCTGCTGGTATGCAGACCTTTCAGTGCAGATCCTCCCCCTGGGAGCACACTGACAAAAGTGGCTCCTCCTGCTACATACACATAATGAAAAGCACAAACTTTACATATTGATGACCCTTTTAGGCCGAGGAGCTGCAGCTGCAGCCTGGGGCAGTTACTCATGCAGGAGTGCTGACCATCTGGAAATGCAATTTAAAGAAAGCAGAAGGAAGCCTGATGTCTTGGGGAAAGAAACATAGAGACTTGCAGAAGCTGCAGCAGTGTTCTGAGGCTCACACTGCAGGCTAGCATGGGGGAGCCCATCAGCATCAACACAGACGCAGAACACCTGTTTTACCAAATTGGAGGAAGTGAAATGCTAAAGACATGGAGAGGAAGCTCTGATACATGATTATATGTAAAATAACAGCATGAGATAAATTGTCCAAAAATACTTTTATGCTATATTGAATGAATAGTGATGCTTCCTACAACTGGCATGGTAATGTCAGTGAAAGATTACTGCCTGTAATCTCTCCAGCTTGGTGTGCCAGACACACAACCACCCAGGGGAAGAACACCAGCGAAATACCCAGACTGTTCCGCACAGGCACTGAGGCACCTTGAGATGTGGTTTCACACTGCAAGAGATCCTCTGCAGAATAAAGATTTGAAAGAAGTCCTCCGCCCACCCACCTCCTTTATCACTTGACTTCCTCACCTCCTTCTGAACACCCTTCAGCCACTCTCCAAACCACGGCTGCCATATGACCAGGGTCGGCTGTTTGGTTTTTACACAGTCAAAATTTCCACCATGACCAGGGCGCAGTTTGCTGCTATTTCTCCAGCAGCAGCTTGCTGAAAGGATCCTGTCTTCACCGCTCAGCCTCACTCAAGGCCAAACAGCTGTTTTTGGGTGGTGTGAGAGAGAAATAAATCCAGATTTTTAAAAGATCCTTAATCTCATCAAAATCAATCCTTCTTTTCAGCTCCAACATCCCCAACTTTTTTGCACTGAGGAAAAAGGAAAAAAAATCACTGGACCTGCAGTGCTCTGATGATGCTGTCTGGCTGTCTAATACTGATAGAGTATTACAGCGCATGATAACTTGCTCACAATTCCCAATTTCCTGTGCAAGTGCTCAGCATATCCAGGTCCTTTAGAAACAGCAGCCCACTCTTATTGCAAACAGAATTTCCAAAATGATGAGTGATTCAACAGGAAACAGAAAGAAAACCCCCTCACCTTGCAGAGGTGTTTCATTTCCAGATCTGAGTATTGTTTACATAGAACAGAAATTCGGAACTACAAGGCTTCATCTTTGGCAGATTAAAGACAACTATCACAAACCTCTGGCTTCCAAAGGTACCAGAAGCATGTGTGACACTAAACTGATTTTATATGGATTTTATCTTTAAGGTGTCTGGCAAAGTTGTTGATTTCTATATTCTTTTTAAAGAAAATTACTACCAAAAAGCAATGCCTCCATCAATTATACACCAATTATATTTATGTACTTCACGTAAGCACAAGATCTGGGGCTGAAGCATCTCTGCACTATGTGTGGATAGTAAAAAAAAAAAAACGAGTATATTCACACAAACTCATTCACTGTAGCTTTGGAGGTATCAAGTCAGACAAGTTGTGGTAACTGAGTATGCTCTCAGCTTCTGCTTTCCAAAATCAGTAGAGCCATTAATTTTGTCTGAACAAATCACAGAATCATAGGAGTTGGATGGGACCTCTGGAGATCGTCAAGTCTAAATCCCTTCCTAAAGCAGGTTGCCTACAGTAGGTTGCACAGGTAGGTGTTCAGGCAGATCCTGAATATCTCCAGAGAAGGAGACTCCACAACCTCTCTGGGCAACCTGTTCCAGTGCTCTGTTACCCCCACAGTAAATTAGTTCTTCCTCATGTTCATATGGAACTTCCTGTATTCCAGTTTGTTTATTGACCCTTGTCCTGTTGCTGCACACCACTGAAAAGAGCCTGGCCCCATCCATTTTCCTGGGGAAGATGGCAGCCCATGGCTTGGACAAGTACACTCTTTGCTGAGTAAACAACTCACTGGAGGGCCAGGCCCAGAGTGTGGTGGTGAACGGAGTTAAATCCAGCTGGCGACTGGTGTTGCCAGCAAGTGGCATTCCTCAGGGGTTAGTATTGGGGCCCAGCCTGTTTAATATCTTTATTGAGGATTTGCATGAGGGAACTGAGAGCACCCTCAGTAAGTTTGCAGATTATATCAAGCTGGGGGGAAGAGTCAATGTGTTTGAGGGTAGAAGGGCCCTATAGAGAGACCTGGGCAGGTTGGATCGATCGGCTGAGGCAACTGCATGAGACCAAGTGTCAGGTTCTGCGCTTTGGTTATAACAACCCCATGCAATGCTACAAGCTTGGAGCAGAGTGGCTGGAAAGCTGTATGGAAGGGGTTGGTCAATGTTTGGCTGAACGTGAGCCCAGCAGCATGCCCAAGTGGCCAAAAAAGCCAACAGCATCCTGGCTTGCATCAGAAATACCATAGTCAGAAGGAGCAGAGAGGAGTTTCTCCCCTTGTACTCAGCGCTAGTGAGGCTGCACCTTGATTACTGTGTTCAGTATTGGGCTCCTTGCTATAGTAAAGACACTGAGGTCCTGGAGCATGTCCAGAGAAGGGCAATGAAGCTGTGAGGGGTCTGGAGCATGAGTCTTATGAAGAGTGGCTGAAGGAGCTGGGGTTGCTTAGTCTGGAGAAGAGGCTCAAGGGAGACCTCATCACTCTCTACAACTGAAAGGAGGCAGTGGCAAGGTAGCGTTCAACCTCTTCTCTCAGGTAACAGAGACAGGGCAAGAGGAAATGCCCTCAAGTTGCACCAGGGGAAGTTCAGGTTGGACATTAGGAGAAATTTCTTCTCAGAAGGAGTGGTCAGGCATTAGAACACGCTGCCCGAGGAGGTGATGGAGTCACCATCCCTGGAGGTGTTTAAGGGAAGGGTAAATGTAGTACTTAAGGACATGGATAGTCAGTAATAATGATGGTAGGTGGACAGTTGGACTAGATGATTTTAGAGGTCTTTTCCAACGTTAATGATTCTATGATTTGATTCCTGCACTTTAGATGCTTATAAACATTGATGGTATCACTCCTCAGTCTTCTCTTCTCCAGACTGAACGTTCTTTTAGGAAAAGCTAGGAACACGCACACAGTCAGCCAGCACAATACGATTACTTTCAAAGTTTTTCACTGGTGGTCTCAACAACATTCTGTAAGTGAGGAAGACCTGCTTGGTATGCCTTAGAATAGCACTGATTCCCTCAAAAGTTTCAAGGTTACCTTTGTGCTAAGAAAGGGACTTGCAGTGTACAAAGCATTTCTGAACTGAGCCACGGAGTGCATTACATACAACTAAATATACTGCACAAGTCAACAATTCATATTCAGAAAGAACTGAATGCCCCTTCATTACCGGTCTGCTCTAATACAACTGCTTGAGAAAAATCCCTCAAACTGCAAATGTGAGAGATCATTCAGCTGACTGGTTGATAAAGTCAAAATAGCTAACGTCAGGATTCACAATCGCTAGCTTAGAAAATGTCAACAACCCACCATCACCAAGAAAAGTGAATTCTATGTAAAGAAGGTAATTCTCAGACTAGTGGTGAGTGCACAGGTCACTAAGCAGCTGTCTGTCCTTCTCTCTCCAAAATAAAATGTTTCTGTTTTTCCTGAATTCAGTTCAGCTACAATAAATAAATAAATAAATAAATAAATAAATAAATAGGGAAAGAGCAAATGATTGCCAAGGTGAGGAAAACAGCTAATACTCTCAAGACCTATCTGTGACCTTGCCATTATGAAGAACGAGAAGCAGAAGTTTAGCCCTACAGCCACTGGATTTATCTTTGGTCCAGTACCATAACATCACTTACTAGAAACAGCCACACAACAAGGTCTGAGACACCTAGAATAAAAAACAACTATAGTTTTTGAAAAACGCACATCTGCTAAGTGTTGGGAGTCCTTAATTATTTAAACAGCAATCCAGTATAAATGTGATGTTGCTCAAGTCTCATCAGACCTTCAGTAAATGAATGGAAAGCAGCACTAGCCTTCATACTGATACTCGTCTCACTGCTCCCCATGCAAAGGTACAAGATATGAGTTGCAGATTGCATTCCCAGGGGAACTTCACAACCATAGCACTCTTCTTCATATCCTCTGTAGTGGGATAGCTTTGTAAATTCAACAGAAAATATGACTCCCAGCTGTCTACTTTGTTGTTTATTTTCTGTCCGTATCATGGAGACCTCATTAGCCACGCTTTCAGAAAGGCTTTGAAACAAGCAAACACAATGTATAGATCTGCAGCATCTACAGTAATCACAGCAGCAGAAGCAGCTTTTAAGAACTTGGCAAAGTAAGCAAAGATGACAGATTCTGATAGGCAGCCATTGGTTTGCTCTTCCAAAACAGATCTACCAACCAAATCACCCAGCACCAGGGCAGGAGATGAGAGATAAGGAAAGGCTTTCTAAATAAGCATATCAAAAACACATCCAGCTGATTTCAAGTCTTTCAGCTGAAAATGGTAGTACTGCTTCTTAAGCCACAGAAACAATTGTATTTTCAGAATGTACCATGTCTTTATTTTATACACAAACACGCAGCAAACCACAGCTCATGAAACTGTAAGCAAAGGCTTCTGTAAAATCTACATGTAATGTTGCTGCTACCCAATGTGATTGCTTAGCATCACACTGTTCATAAATCAAGTGCGCCTTCATAAAGCTGAACTAAAGCCAGGCTGACCACCACAGGAAACAAAAAGGAATCAGATAAATAATTACCATAAGAGTCTCTGTAGAGCTTGATATTCCAGTGATGGACAGTATCAACAAACGCTTCCTCCTAGGTGAAAAAAAAAGAAGAAATTTTCACGACTCTCAACATAGCTCAATTATGCCATGCTATGAGAACATAACAGAGAATATACATCATCTCCTGTTACTTCAAATTTAAAATCAATTTCAAAGAAAAACACTTTTAGAAGTTTTCCTTTCTTTATTTGAAATGCCCCAGACTAACTAATGTCATTTTTAAACTCATTTTCATTATTTTTATTAAAATCTCTGACTTCCAAAGTTCTTACAAAGAAGTTAGACTGAGAATTTTGAAATCTTTATTGTCTCGTCTATATAATGTTCACAGTAACATGGATTTCATAGAGCAAATTAGTATTAAAGGCACCTGTACACAGGGTAGTTTATACCCATGCAGTGACAGTATCCTGCAGTGGTTTCTGCACTTTACTGTACCTCATGCCTGGAAACTTACTGTTACTTAGTGACTGTACTGGTTTGGTATCTAGAAAGAGAGAATTGAAGGCAGTGATGAGAGATTTGCTAAGCATAAAGAGAGGTGTGGAGGTTGCAGGCTTCCATCAGCACCAGCCTTGCAGTGCATACTTCTAGATATGGGATAATGTGGCCACATGGCTGCCAAATTTAACTAATCCAAATTTAACTAATTTGGATTGTAAATTGAGTTAGGTAGAAGTAAATACCTTCCTTTTCCTGGATGCTTATTCCACATGTAAAGGGTCTTCCACCTTTAACTCTGTAAGGAACTGTCTTGCTGTAGTATTGGAAGACTAGTTTAAAACGAAGTTAGAGCATATCTTCAGTGGTTGGTTGCAATAACTTACTTGAATGGCTTTCAAAACTAAATTAGCTAAAACTGCAGTCCAGCTTTTCAAGCAGAGGCCGTACAGTGCAAACCAGTAGGATTGGGAAGTCTAATTACTGCCAAAGTAAACTGAAATGGATATAAAATAGGCTAGTTCTGAAGGAATATACCATTATTCTACAGCACTAATTTTCAGAACAGAGTCATGGTTCTAAAGCAGCTTAAGAAATGAGGGATGCTGTCAGGCTATCTGCCTGCTCAGAAGGATATACTGATTCAATTACTTTCTTTTGACGTAAACCCAAATTACAATCAGCATAAGCACATTTTACAACTCAAACCCCTTGCACAAAGAAATAATTTCCTTTTTTGTAAGCATTAACCAGCTGTTTTGCTGATTCAGGCCTCCCCATTACTGGCACGCTCTACAAAAAAATCATGCAGTGCAAGTGACTACAGAACTGTTGCTTGGTTACATTCTCAATTATCACAATGCTGGCCTTACTCATTCGGTGTCAAGGTCAACGCAATTGTTTCTTTTCTTTAATGATGAAGTATCCTGTTTATAAAATTTTTATCTGCTTCCTACTTGGTAAAATATTTCCCATTTCAGTCAATCATTGCTGGTTACTCCCGCAGAGAGACGAAGCGTGAGAAAATGACCTGCAGTGCTCATTTTTGCCCTTAACACACAGCTTTTTTTCTCAACTCCACCCATAATGCCAGCTGCTTCACAGCGACACACAGACACCAATTTTACCACAACGCTTCCTTCCTTCTTTGTCATAGCCTGTTAAATGTGGTAGAAATACATTCGCTGTATATTTAGTCTTATTCTCTTCCCATCTAATCACAAGTGCAAGAAAAGTGGCAACTTTTAATTAGCGTGCATCACCAGCCAGTGGTGCAGGGAAAGCTAAAGCAAAGCAGGATTTTTTACATCAGTTTTAAATCTGCAAAGGTTTTGGTTCCTCCCTGCCTTTGAGGGCAGGTGTCTGGTTGTGAGGACTGTGATGCACTTGAACTACTCCACGCTGCTGAATATTTCATAGCCCTTGAGAAGCATAGCTGTAATCAACGTGCAAATAATGAAATGGGCAGCGATAACGCAGCAGAGGTAAAGCGTGCCATTAGAAGGCATCATTGCTTTGGCTGCTAGACAGGATAGCTGTAACAATTTATCACACTATTTGATAAAATAATAATGCTATCAGCTACAAAATCAAAATGAATGTTATGCCAAGAAAAAAAAAATCAGAAAGCATCTCAGGGGACAACATGAATAGCAAAGAAAAAATCAGGGAGAGTGCCAAAAGAAATGTGTTCAAGGAAGTCTGCTAAATGTACTTAGTATTAATCACATGCCAATTACACATATCCCTGTCAGGAGAACTATCAGAAAGCTAAGTATATGAAAGTTATAGCAAGAAAGGCCTTATAAATATTGCCATAAAACAAATAAACAAAAAGTTGAAAAGTAGTAAATATTTTAAGTAAAGTTTGTAAAGCAACCCAGCTGATGTCCTCATCTCTTTGTAACGGGATCTTGAGGTCTGACATTCAGAACCTTGGGTGTTTACAGTGTCAGGTCTGTACTGCCCAGCAGTGGCAAGTGCTGGGAGACAGTGAAAGGCCAAAAGTGAACTTCAGGTAATGGCATTTCCTGCAGATATGCCATGAGCTACAATTAAGGATCTCATGTTGAAAAGCAGGATGGCACAAGAGGTGAAATGAAACAGCTCAATATCAGGATGTACCTGTGAATGGTGCAAGGAAGCTTCACAGAGAGTAAACCTGTCCATAACACATAAGCCACCTCAGATTTCTGAGGAATGAAGCACTGACTGCTTGCAGAAATATAAATTAATGTCACATATGGCATCATAGTAGTTAGGTGGTAAAAGAGGAAAAGTCATTCATTAATAGTCATACAATTATAGAATTGCATAGGTTGGAGAGGACCTTAAAGATCATCTAGTTCCAACCCCTGCGCCATGGGCATTGCCAACCACTAGATCATACTGCCCAGGAACCCATCAAGCCTGGCCTTGAACGCCTCCAGGGATGGGTATCCACAGCTTCTCTGAGCAGCCTGTAACAGTGCCACATCAACCTCTGAGTGAAGAATTTCTTCCCAACATCTAACCTAAAACTCCCCTCTTTCAGTTTAAATCCATTCCCTCTTGTCCTATCACTATCTACCTGCGTAAAAAGTTGGTTCCCCTCCTGCCTGTAACCTCCTTTCAAGTACTGGAAGACTGCAATGAGGTCTCCCCGGAGCCTTCTTTTCCCCGAGCTAAACAAGCCCAACACCCTCAACCTTTCATCATAGGAGAGGTGCTCCAGCCCTCTGATCATCTTAGTGGCCCTCCTCTGGACTCTGCTCCACGTCCTTCTCATATGAGTCATATGGACGGACATTTTTCATAAGTATTCTCATCACCAAAGATGATCTATATACATCTTTATTAATTTGGCTGGAGGTGTAGCTCAGACCACTAACTCTCTACTCCAAACTGCAATGATTTGGTATGGGTAAGCTGGGAAAGGCATAATCTGTGTGTAGGAAGGGGCTACCTCAAACAACTTCTCCTAACCTTTGCCAGAGCAAGGGGAGTGATGACAGAGGCCAATACGGGCAGAAAAGGGTAGAGGCTGTCTTCCCCAGCACATATCTCCTCAGAGGAAATTCTTCTGAAGCACAGCTCCCACGGCTGCCTATTCTTTTCTACCTCCAAGCAAGCACTGACACTCACAGGTGCCTTCTGACACTGAAGTGGCATGCAATTAACAGAAGGCTCCATTATCTTCGGATACTCACAAGAACAAGCTGAATGTTATTCTTAAAAACTACAAGAATCGGAGAATTAAAGTGGTTGGAAGGGACCTCTGGAGATCATGTAGTTCAGTCTCCCTGCTAAGGCAGGTTCCCTACAGCAGGCTACAGAGGAAAGCATCCAGGATGGTTTTAAGTATCTCCAGAGAATAAAAATCCTCAATCTTTGTACCTTATTCCAGTGTTATGTCACTCTCAAATAAGTTTTTCCTCATGTTCATATGGAAGTTCTTATGTTTCAGTTTGCATCCATTGCCTCTTGTTCTGTTGCTGGGGACCACTGAAAAAAGCCTGGTCCCCTCCACTTGACTCCCACCCAGCACATATCTATAAGCATTGATAAGATCCCCTCTCAGTCTTCTCTTCCCCAGGCTGAGCAGTCCCAGGTCTCTCAGCCTTTCCTCATAAGTGAGATGCTTCAGGCACTAATCATCTTTGTGACCCTCCACTGGATTCTGTCTAAAAGTTACCCATCTTTCTTGAACTGGGGAGCCCAGAACTGGACACAGTACTCCAGATGTGGCCTCACCAGGGCAGGGTAGATGGGGAAGGCAACCTCCCTCCAGGACTGGAAAGGTCTGAATGCAAGACTGCAGTAGGTTCATTTGCAACACTGCATCTTGCAAGGTGAAATCTTGACGGACATGTGAGAATACCCAATGGGATGCAGCAGACACGTGCAAGCAGAAAGCCAAAAACAGTGGGGGAAAAAAACTGCTACGTTCTTGGAGAAAGAACCTCTATGTTCAAAGAAAGACTTCAATTAACGTCAGTCTAATAATCCTTTATGCATTTCAAAAAGTAGTTCACAGAAACTCCAAGAAACCAGGCACTTTTGTAAAAGAAACATATACTGTTCTATATTAACGAAGGGGATAAATACATCCTCTTTGTTCAGTCTCTTTGTACTCACTATGCTATCTACATAGATACCTTGTATTTTCATTGCTTTCCTCACCAGTAAGAGACAGGCAAGGTGGATAGGTTTAATACTGCCAAAGAAAATCTGGTGTACACACGTTCAGTGCAGCGGGGGAAATCAGCTCTCTCTAACATCTCAGAAACACCACTTGTCACTCTGAAATAAAGAGGTGTCTCAGGGTGATACTGCACTGGAGTCATTCCCATGCTTTGATAATCAAAGGAGTCTTCCTAGTGTTATCTTCCATCTGCCAGAGAAGAGATCACATAGATAGACCTTCTAGCCAGATGGAGTCAACAGAAATTCTGTTCATCTATCAGAAAGCTCAGACACAATTGAGATGCTCTCATTCATATTCTCCTGCTCTCCCTCCTGCAAACACCCAAAGATAAATTACACAGACAAACTCAGACTTAGACTTTAAATGTCACAGACAAATCTTACGCAGCTCATTTTCTCTTCCATTTTTTCCCAGCATGAAAGAATTAATTTTATGAACACATTGGGGGTCATGACAGACCTTAGACAATATAAGGTTGGTGGGACTGCGCTCTGAGTTTCCTCATTAAGCATCTCCAAAACTATTTCAACAGTTGCAAATGCTATGCAGCATTGCCAGCTGTCTTCTGGATATCAGCATTCCAATCTGACACCTCTGTAAAAATGAAAGGCTATGGTGATAAAGGCTCCTGTAATTTATGAGATGTCTTTATTTATAAAGAACTAGTTTTGGAGCAAGGATTGTGTGTGCGTGTGTGTAAGCACACACATACGTGCAGTCCTAACATCAAGGGACTCCCAAAAAATGCCTACTGCCAAAGTAGGGCTCTCACTCCCGAACGTCCTCTTCCAAGACGCCAAGGTAGGCAGCAGTTCACTACTCACCCAGCTCCTTCTCTCCTTCTCCTTGTACAACTGACTCGTAATAAGAGCCTTGCAAAATTTGCAGTATCAATACGATATCAATATGATCTTCCAAGAGTATGTATTTGCCAACACGCTGAAAAAAAGCACTTAGAAGACAGTTAATGGTATTTCCTGATGATGAGTAACAGGTGAGGCTGGCAGCAGCACTGCTTACTAAAGCTGTCTGGCACTTTGCTTTTTCAGAGCCATTTTCAACTGTTTAAATATGCAGCCTTGTGCTAAATTTCATTTTCAGTATCTCCATTAATGCAATGCATATATTTCTGAAAATAAAGCCAAAGAAAAATGCCTATCCCTGCCCAAGTGAAAAGGTCTTGGCATCCTTTTTCTTTGAAAAGCTTTAGTATTTCTGATATCCGAAGCAGCCTTGACATGAAACAGGAAAAAGCTTTTTGTCAGAGAGATGCTTTTACTGCACCCCAAAATGGGAAAGGTGCAATACTGTGAAAACAGAAAACAAAAAAACAAAAACAACAACAATAAAAAAAAAAACAGAAGAGTAATGAAAAGGGGAAAATTGGGACTGAGACATGTGCAGGAAAGATGATGGATGAATGGCAAGGAAATTTGGCTGCCAAGACAGGGAGAAAAGCAGGGTGATAGAGGGCAAGAAACTAAGGAGGAAGGAGGGTGAGAGTCAGTCAATCTAGACAAAAGCTAGGGAGAAAAAAATGGGTAAAAAAAGAAGACTGGGAACCACGCGGATGCAGGAGGACAGAGCAAAGAAGGCAGCAACTGAGACCTGAGAGGCTGGATCAGGGACTGGCAACAAGAGAGAGTCAAGTGAGTGACAGGAAGGCAATGTAAGTCCATTTGGGGTAAAAGAGGAAATGTACAGATCACTAAAAGAGGAAGAGTGGCTAGAGAGGGAAGTACAAACAGCTGTTCTAGAGACAATTGGTCTGGAACATATTTTCTGCTTTAACGCATTTCTCAGCATAGCTGGCACCAAGAGCACAAAACATTAGAAAATATAATAGACTTGTCGTAATGTAGTAACATAATCTAATGGAGCTGTAGTATGGTTCTTCCAAACGATGACATGCTAATGCAATGTTCCTGTTAAAAATTCTATACCAATTTATATTAGCTGCAGATCTTGTTCAAACTCTCTTATTTAGGCATGCCAGTGGCTTGAGGGTCCCCTGAGCCCTTCCTCCCCAGGAGACACCAGGCAGGCCTTGTCTCTACATGCTGTCCCTGCAGAAACCTCACTACAATGGGGGGAAAGACAGGAGAAAAGGGGGAAACGTGCCCCAGTCTCATCCTGATGGGTCATGCATAGTGCATGCCCAGATCTGAGTGCTCCTGGGTCCAGTGGTATAAGTGTGCCCTTAATTATTGCCATGGCAACCAAGTAAGTACACAACCACCCCTCCTCATGCTGTATTCTCTTTGTGAATTTTAATTCATGGAACTGGCACACAGAGCCCTGGAAAAATGACTGAGATTTATTTCTTTATTGAAAAAGTGAAGGTAGCGGCGCTGCTGATGGCTGCTGCTAGAGTTATAGATGCATCACTGTAAAATACTGCACTGGAAACCTTTCCCATGACCCAGCACAGAAGTAGTTTTTAAAGCAACTCAGCAATACTGTTAGATGTCAACAGCAGCCTCTTCAGCTACTGGAGAAAAGATGAGGGGGGAGATCTCACCACTCTGTGGTGCAGTCATTCCAGTACAGTATATTTTCACATAATAAAGCCTAATTTCATATAATTGGCTAGAGTCAATTCAAGAGGAGATCCTAGAATGAGGGGAATGACGGGAAAGGCAAGAGAAAAACCAACAGTATTCCAATTGGTCAAAAACATAAGAGCTGATTTCCTTCTGTTACACCTCCTCCCATTGCTGCCCATTAACCGAGGTTTCTGGGCCTAAACTGCCCTCACAGCTCCAGGCACAACCCATCCTTCAGCCCTCCCCTCAGCTGCAGTAGTTCCAGAGACCAAAACTTTTCAGCTGTGCATTTACTCTGCACAGCTCAAAACATGCACAAGAGAAGGCATAGGCCTCATCTATTCCCAGTACAGACCAGCCTAAAACACACACTGTTAATGGGAGAATCTCATTTTTCTGCTTTTAGAATAACTCCAACAGAATGGGCTCATAAAAGCTTTCTCCCAGGACTCCCCCCACATTCTGCAGAGTGTTCTCCAACATGGCATGACCTGGTTCACACCCTGGGAGCCCAACACCAAAGTAGCATTATGGCTTTGTATCCCCAAAGGCCTTTGTGCAGCAGTACCCCAGTAAACTCACCATTCCTTGCCCTGGGGCCTCAACAGCTATTTCTGAAACAGAGAAAATAATCAAAGGCTGTGGTGATTTCAGGAGTGTTTTACATTAATTGTGGATTAGATGACTTTGTGCAGAGTCAGGAATTGTTGCTGCAGCTTCTACCACTGTTTTTTGGTTTTTTTTTTTCCCCTACTTCTTCATCTAACAGCTGAGGTGCCAACCCTCAGCTGCTCCTTTGCCTACACAGTCCCAACGTTATAGCAGTAAAGATAAGAGACCAGAGCTCTCTGTGTCCATCTACATAAATCTCCCACTGCATTTTAAAAGAAAATGTATACTGGAAAGAACTCCGTCCATCACAGGGGAGTTTTTGGGCTGCAAATTATTCCTCCATAAGTGAGATACAGTGAGGTGTAACAAATTAAATGGCCAGTGGCATCATACGCAACGTGCCCTCCTGCCCATTATTCCAGACCCAGCTGCAAGGCATCAAGAGTGTGTGGTACATTTAAGGATGTTATCCAAACACCCTTCTCTTTACCTTCCTCCTAATGGCACAGCCCAGCCCAGAGCTGAGACGTCTGTGGAACTCAGAGCACAGCAGATGATCATGGTGTGCTAAGATCTCAGCAGACTTGCCTTTAATCAAGCAACACAATTCAGAGCCAGTTCAAAAAAGGCATCTCAGTAAGAAAACACCCTGCACCTCTGCCACAGGGAGCTTTGCTTCAGGAAATGTGCAGACAAAGCTGAAAAATGTAGCAATTTAAGAGGAGCAAAATTGGACAGCAAGAACATTTTACCTTTTATCTGAAAATGATTCATGAGACACCCTTATAAAGTGTCAGACAACAGCAAAGCAGCTCATCTACTATTGATAACCCAGCATTCCTAAGCCATCAATAGCCATTTGAGTACTCCTGAAGTAGATTCAGCTTCATCTACATTATTTTCTTTATAGACAGACCAGGGATATGTTCATGGATGTTTACAAAAGTGCAAAATAGCAAAGTATTGCATGTTTTATCACACTATCAAAGCAGAATCTTGTTCAGATACTGTTAGTGTATAATTTCTGTCTCTCTTAAAAGCTGGAAGGCAATCATTAGCAGGTTGGATCTGGCAAGTTCACATTATCTATCTGGTAATTACGGAAAGATGGAGAAGCCTTCAAAAAAAATTACTTGCAAATTTCTGCATTTACTACACACCTGACCAAAATGCTATCACCATTACTTAAATTAACACATCTTTCCCATAAACTTCTACTCAGAACACATTAACATCAATATAAAATGCATCATATAATTATTAGAAGCTGTACTGACATCATTTTATCTGCCCTTTTGACTTCAAAAATTAGAACTATATAATCACAGACTGGATGCAGGAAAACACTTGACAGTGATGACTAGCTAAGGTCTCATGGTAATGTGCTGGGCAGTACTAGCCCAATGAACACTGCAGTGCAGCTCCAGCTTTTCAAAATATGTATACCATTAGTCAGTTCTATTCATACTGCAGCAGAGTCAGCATGCTAGATACAGACCAAAAGATAATCCTATCCTCCAGAGACTGCCATATAAAAAGACAGAAAGATGAGAGATGAGAGAGATGTAAGAACATACATATGCATTCATACCGAGTAATTGGGATGACTGGCCTGTGTCTCATTATCTCATTTATTCATGCTTCAGGTGAAGGAGAGACAAGGAGGTAAGAGCAAGATCACAGAAGCTGGGAAGGGACGGCTATACAAGGAACTAGAAGAACAGAAAGAAAACAAACTGAACATGGAAGGAGAGACCATGCATTAAAAGCTTCTGCCAAAATCAGTGATTGATGTAAAAACAAATAAGCAAACAATAAAAACAAAAATCAAAAAACCAACAATGCTCCATGCTATACAAAGGCAGGGGTAAAACCAGCAGGACCAGGGTAATATTGTTCAGTTTCTGGATTGCCCAGACTCAAAGTGGTTACAACAGGGCAGCACAGCACAAATATAGGCCCTGCACTTGCAAGACTGTCTCTAGACCAGAGGCTTCAGGCAGAGCCACCTGCGTTACTGTGGGAACAATGACACATGAACAAGGATCCATCCACCTTGGCATCAAGTCCAGCTCAGTTCCCTGGCTGAAAGCAGGCTGTATGAGCACCTTCACAGACAGATAAAACAGGCAAAGCTGAACTCAAACTGACCCTGTGCCAAACTACCAGCGTTTTGTCATGCTGATTCCCTCAGACAACCTACAGCTCCCTTCTGATCAACCTCTTCCCTTCTATCTGAACAGCAGAGAACCAAAATCCTGCAGTTTGCAACAGCAGAGATTTAATGAGGTTGTGCTCAAGGTTAGGAAGAATCTTTTATCTCAAACCAGGAAAAAGAAAATGGAATCAATTCCCACTGAAGAGCACTTCCAAGTAGTCGCTCAAGGCAGTTCCCAAGGCTGCTGCCAGAGCAAGATTTGGCCAATCCTGGATACATTTACCATGACTTTCCTCATCACTGTATCTGCTCAGGACTTCTACCGCCAGCTTTGCATTTAAAGGGAGTTACTCTCAAAACATATTGCAACAGAATTCAGTTCAGAGTCAACATATTGTTCAATGCTTCCTTATCTCCTAGAGATTAAATGCAGCTTCCAGTGATCTTCTTCTGCTGAAGGGCCCCATGTCACTGCTTAGATGACATGGACCCTTATCTCTCCAGCTTACACACACCTTTTTAATTGCACTGGGGCCAGCTGCCTGGTTAGGGCCAGTGGAGATAAGGCGAGGGGCAGCCCTTGAAACCATTTGGGCAGGAGTCGGAGGCAGCTTCAGTGAGGACTCCTTTCTGTGCCTGTCTTGTGTTTCATTTAAATGAAGACTTAGAATAAGACAAGAATGTGAAGACTGCAGCAAAAACACCAAAGAGCACGCATCCTGCTTGGCGCTAATTCTGAAAACTACAGCAACTAACAAATAGATTCAATTACCAAGGTAGATGCTAACCCAATTCAAGGGAATTGGTACATATGTTATAACAAGACGCTGGAGCCTTAGTCTGATCACATTTACATGAAGAAATCATTTTATGCAAATCTCCTATCCACAAGTGAAGGCCATGCAGGAGAAAAGAAAGAGTGGTGTGCAGAGATTTGTGATGCATGTCAGATGGGCAATTTAAGGTAAATCATACCATTCGGTTATACAAGACACACATTCTGGAGAGAAAAAGAGTGTAGCTTCAAAGTCATAAATTATTTATAAATAATACAGTTATCTCATGAAATATCCAAAAGGCTAACCACCTATTTTTTCCATTATTTTTTTTTCCACTTTCTCAAAACCATGAGAAGCTGAAGATGAACATATATCAAGAAAGAGCTAATTTTTGGGAAGGGTGGACTTGCACAGTAAAGTTGGTTATGGGCTTGTGAACAGCACTGCAGGTTGGCTGTGCTCACCCCATAAGAGGAAAGGAGAAGGCAAAAGAAGTGAGCTGGAGTGTGCTAAGAAGAGAAACTGCTCCCTGGGGAGCTCTCACCCTCTCAGGACCATCAGTGCTATTCAAAATCACTGCTTGCTTTCTGCCAGTTTCCATCTTCTTTTAATTGAAATCCCCAAAAGGCAGCATGGAGATTCACAAGTCCCAGCGGCAGCACTGTGGCATGCAGCATGCTTTCTGCCAGCAATGCCACCTCCTCAGAGCACGAGCTACACTCTGTGAGATGCGCAGTGGCACCTCCATACTCACTTTGCCAGTTTCTCTCAGCAGATGACACCTCATCTTTGTCACTCAGTGAAGCACCCGTCCATATTCCCCTACAATACATAATGTAACTAACTTTTTCTTTTTTTACATGTGCCTTCAGCTGCCCGATCATCCTACATGCCAACCAGCACTACCCACTTTCTGACATACATGCAGTTTATCATTTACTTTTACGTTGCACTCTCTGCTCTTCAAAGTCCTTTTAAGATCTTGGTATTCAGTTTGTATGTGACCCAACATAGTCCAGTTGTTTTCTGTTGGATTCATTAGGGGCAGATATCCATATGCTTTGTAGTCTGAATAACTCTTAACTTCTGTGCTTTCAGCAGAGCACCCTTTCCACCTGCTTATGTTCCGATGCAGATGCCTTACGTGACTTACACAGTGTGCCCGAGCAGCCTCCCATGCTGAGCCTGAGGATATTAATTTTCTCCCTCCTGACATTATCCTATTTTCAACTAGTTTCCTTTTATTTGCATGTGGAAAGGTATTTCAGTTTCTAAAAAGCCCCAAAAGCTAAAAGATGGATATGCAAGCACTGTATCTCAGACCTTTTCTGAGACTCTTTGAAGTGTTGGTGTGTATTTCCATTGTATAACAAAAAGCAATTTTTCCGAAGGGTAACACAAGTGTAATTCTTGAGTTTGCTGCTCATATCACATGTGCAGTAATGAGGCAAATAAAACATAATAAAAAAAAAATCTGATTTATTTTCTTATTATCTTCAGATATTGGCATCACTTACTAATTTACAGCAATAAAGAGAGGGAAACATCATTAAACTCCTCAACTTTAAGAGTGTTCCTTTTTTTACATCAATGAAACTAAAAACAAACCTCCTTCTTATATAATAAAGAGCAAATGTAGCACCAAATGTCATTTCACACATGCAACCACCACTGCACACTGAGTTTGTATGCATAATCTCTTTGAAGCCGCAGCAGAGTATCAAAATGCAAATCCCAAAGTGTTAAGAAATTCACATTTTAGTTATCGTGGAAATAAATCTCCTCAACAGCTATTCCTCATGTATACTTTGGCTTGTCAACCTTTGCAGCTTAAAAAAAAATCACAACAAAACACCACCAATATGATTACTTTCTTAACTGTTCTAAACATGTTAAAATGACTTCAAATGCCATATAAGCTCCAATCCTGCTGAACATTATTTCTTCCCACACCACAGGCTCTAGGTACCAAACCCAAAGAACTATATCTATTTTCTATAGGAAGAAAAGTCTGTCCCTCCATTGGTTAAACTTGTTCCCACTGAAGTCCGCATCCACTCTGCAGTTCAGATCTTGATGAAAAAGGAAATGTCACCCATTTTGCCGCCCATGAAGATCTCAGCCACCGAATTACATCTGCAGTTGTTTCTCTTTCGAAGTCTCTGATATTGCAAGTATATCCAGAACTGAAATGGTTCTTGTGCAAGCATTTAATCTGAGGAGAACTCAATAAAGGCTTAAATTTCATCCTTTTCTAAAATGGCAACTCTCCTTCTCCTTCAGAAAAATCAAACATCTCACGTTAAGACTGCTCCTCTTCTACCTCAAACAACTTTATCCCTGACCTGCAAAGCCTTCCACAGTCGCCAAGGATCATTCTCGAACAACCCTATTTACACTGAGAAGACAGCACTGATATATCCACTATCAGTCTCTTTGCAAACTTTAACAATTCCTAATAGGAAATAAATTAATATGAAAAAAAAAGTTTCAGTCTTTATTCTGCAAACAGAGAGTCAGGGGATAAAAACAAATTGGACATCAGTAGTCAAAGGGTAACTCCACTGCTGCTGCCCTAGTGACAAAGATTAAAGCTATGCCTGAAATTAATATAAAATCAGCTTGCAAAACAAGATGAGAAAGCTAAGGTCACCGATAACGGTTCCACTGCTTCCACTTGCATAAAGAGCTGCACATTTTGAGTGTTTTGTTTCCAGGCTGCCGTTAGCTCTGTCAGAACGAAGAAACAAACTCAGTGGCACACCTTTGTGTTTTACAACAAAAACACTCTCCGTAAGCCTGTATTGATAAAAGTCTCCTGCCTTGCATCTTGGCTATGATACTGCTTACTGGCTATCAGCACGACAGCCAAGCTCACCACCTAGTTTGTCATTCCATGGAGACAAATGAGACATGATGCTGGCTGCACAAACACAGCTACTACAAACTGGGCTTTAAAGAAAAATGAAATCGTAGAAAAAGCCATACAAGTGACTTGCACAATAAACATTATTTGTCTAACATTTACAGACTCAAGTCACTGCTAAGAATGAGATTTCTGCTTATTTTTTTCACATATGTAGTCATAGCAGGATGAAAAAGTTTTCTCTTGTATACATCCTGCAGAAACAGGAGAAAATGGCAAACAGCTTCCCTGCTGAACAAACCAGTGTACATATACAGGAGTTTCTGTTTTAAAAATTGAGGTTGAAAAAGCAGAACTGAACTGAGAAGCAGACATGAGGTACCTCTAATGTATTGATAACCTTTTCTGGGCAAGTGGAGAACTATCTTTAAGTTCTTTAAAGGACAAAATAGGGAACTGTTATTTAAGAACAGGCTCTCTCTAAAAATGTTCTGTCTGCACGGAAGATGGCATAGAGGTGGTCCTGCCACTCATCCAGCACAGCTGCTTTCAAGTGCAGTTGGTCTGGTCACACAATCACAGGATGAATGAAGTTGTCAAGGGCCTCTGGGTCCTTCTGGCCCAACCCCTGCTTCAGCAGGGACACCCAGCGCAGGGGGCCCAGGGCCATGTCCACGCAGCTAATAAAGATCTCCAAGGAGACTCCACAGCCTCTCTATGCCAGTCTCCTATATAGTAAAGAAGTGCTTCCTGGTGGTCAGAGGGAGCCTCCTGTGTTCCAGTTTGTGCCCACTGCCTCTTGTCCTGGCACTGGGCACCACTGAACAGAGCCTGGCTCCATCCTCTTGGCACCCTCCCTTCAGGAGGGTCCCTTCAGGACACTGATGAGATCCCTGATGAGCTTCCTCTTCTCCAAGATGAACAGGTCTGGCTCTCTCAGCCTCCCCTCACATGAGGGGTGCTCCCCAGATTCTTAATCATCTTCACAGCCCTTCACTAGACTCTTTCTCCCCAGCACATCCAAGTCTCTCTTGTTCTGGGGAACTGGACACAGCACTCCAGGTGCGGCTTCATCAGTGCTGAGCAGAAGGGAAGGATCACCTCCCTCGACCCGTTCACAACACTTGGCCAAATGCAGCCAGGATACCAATTCTTAGTCTCAAGGGCACACTGCAGGCTCATGTTCAATATAGTGTCCACCAGAACTCCCAGGTCCTCTTCTGCAAAACTGCTTTCCAGGTGGTGCCTGGGGCTGTTCCTCCCCAGATGCAGAACTCTGCACCTTCCCTTGTTGCCAAGTCATTCCCACATGTTTAAATGCTGGATGTGTGACAACACCTTGCTACTCTCAAAAGCCAAAGTTGATGTCCTCTGGACACAGCAATGACCAGCTGGGGCCAGCCACAGACTCACCAGAAGCCAGACTTCTCTCTCCCAGTATAAACTACCTGTAGTCCTAAAAGCCACGTTAGCTACATCCACCTGCAAGATCAACTTGCAATATCAACATCCCCTAATCCAAGGGTTCGGTACACACCAAATCACTGGACCATTCTTTTGGAGTTTAACTGGACCATTCTTTTGGAGGTTAGCCTCTTCCTTCATCAAATCCCCTCTGCTGCCAAGGCTAAATGAAAAAAAAGTCCATAAGAGAAGATGACTTGAAAGAGTGAGAAAAAGGCAAGTTTAAATGTTCAGTGCACATCTTCAGCACATCTCTGCTTTCAGACTGAAACACCAGTTGCAGGGAGAGAAATCAGCACTGCACTTCTCCCTTCCATGGTAGCCCCATCCTTAGTATACGATTGACTTAAGAAAATTGAATTTTTTCAAAAAGCCTGTTCCTACCCATATAAAATCGGGCTGATGCAGACACACATAAGGTGTTTAAGAAGTATGAATCTCTTACTTCTCGTCATTTACCTACACCAATCTTCCCACTTATTTTTCTGAAGTCAGTCTTTCTAAGCTACTGATGAACTGCAGGGTGCATTATTTTTATTAAATGATGAACACTAACATTTCAGAGGTAGACCTCAGAAAACTGATTACTCTCTACTGACAGATAGCTTAAGCACAGACACATTACTGAGTATTTGGTTTTTGTCTCTATTACTCTAGATTCCAGTGAAAGGAAGTCTTTTCTGTTTGAAGGGGCTACTTTTTTTTTAAGCATCAATGTAACTAAGTATACAAGCTAATACACAATACAGAAAATACTACTGCTCGGTGGAACAAGAGCATGCCTCTTGCTGTGTGGAACACAGAAGCTGCAAAGCCTTCGAAGTTCTCGCTCTATGGAATTACAGCAAAATGTAATTTCTGTCCTGTTCTGAAATCAAGTTCTCAGAAAATGTTTGTAATGTCTAACCTGAATAAAATATTCTTGATTGCTGATCAAAACTGATAACTGCTGCTAATTTTACCACTGTCCAATTTCAGTAACTCCCACAGCTGGGAGAAGCAAAGAGCGGACAAAAACCAACCCAGCATTTCCAGGTTCCCAGACAACTAAGCATGAGGCCCGCAACTCCAAGGCTCAGTAGCCCAGGCGATTCCACCCAGCTCCTCACACTATGGACAGCTCTGGCACTTCCAGGCCCTGTGCTCCATGGCTGGCAATGAAACCCCCAGGTCACCACCCTCCAGAAATAAAAGCAGAGAGGACCGAGTTGCTGCAGCTCTACCTTGCCAACATCTCTGGAGGTGCTGGAAGCAGGCAGCTCTGGTAAGGCTACCCTTGTCCGCTGGCTGTCCAAACAAGAGCTTGAAGACCCATCATGTCTTTCACAGGTTGGATCTCTCCTGCCAGCCCAACCCAGCAGTTTCTGGAAGCTGCCAACTGAAACTGCTGATGCTAGTGTGTCCAGGAATGAAATGCACCACATAGTGCATGTAGCATGTCTGAATGCTGACAAAATGCTGAGTTATTGGCTATCTGCCTGCTGTGAACAATTTAGCTTATTTCCCCACAATAACTACTTCTCATTTTGGGCGGAAATCAATCCTCTGCTTGTAGGTTAGTTTGCTTTCTCCAGCACTTCTCTAGGACTGTGTCACCAGACTTGCTCAGGAAGATGCTAACAGAGTCATCTGGAAACTAACATCCATCAGTTCATACTAACTGGTTAGAGCTCACACTAACACACTCTGATAACCAGATACAGACATCACTTTTTCCGATACAAGTTATCTGTTAATACAAATCAGCTCCTCACGTACAGGCTGCTCAGAAATGAGACAGACTTGTTAAATGAATTGAAGCTGGACTTTTAAGTGAGCAAGGGCTTCAGGGTTCACTCATAGAAATCAAAATACACAACTAATACTGAAATATAAATCAAGAGTATGAAATGAAATCTTAATGTTGAGAATGGAAAGAAAAATTAATTCATGCTTTCACTTCAGTCAATAAAATTGATTGGAACAACAATTTAAAAGATTGGACAGACTGTCCACTAAGATACTCTGGAAGACTGAACTGCTGTGCCATACCTCCATATAATTAGTGCAAAACCCTTTCCCAGTACATCGGCAAATTTCATGTCCTTAGTTGCTAGGTACATCTTGTTCCAAACCAGCTACTCTGGCAACACTAAAAGGTGCTGATAGGCATGCATGCCATTTGAATACCACAGACACAAATGGGAGAGAAAACAAACAGGAATGAAAATCACATTAAAAATTAAAAAAATAAACTGCATTAATAGATAACATTAAAGTACAGATTCATTACAGGTGTTCTATAGGTAACTGTTTACATAAGCTCCCATGCATAATGTCACATGCCGCTACTCCCGAGTGCGATGAATTAATCACCACAGGAAAGCTCTGTGACAAGTCACATCACAAGAGTCATGAAATGGAGGTCACTGTACCAGCCAACAAACAACACATTAAAAAAGAAAAAAAAAGGCAGAAAATGTTCTTTATACTTTCCACTTAAATATGAACATGAGGGATTTATTTTACTAATCTGTGGCTGGCAGTGTTGGGGCTACGTGGAGCTGCAGAGACAAATGTCTCATTTCCAACCCCCCTCCAGCTACATCAAGGTAAGAAAGAAGAGCGCTTCTGTCACTTCTGAGCTGATTACTGCAACACAGCCAACTCTATTTTCTGGCTTCCCTCCCATAACTAGGACAGTCAATTAAGATGGCCAAGATAGTACAAAACATACCTTTTTACAGCATTCTCATCTGTATTTTATTTTGCCTGCCTGTTTACAATTCTACATCTCTATACCAGCAGGGTGATGAGGAGGGCAAAGGAACTGCACAAGCAACTTTGTCTGTCCAAATCTCAGCGTACCCAGACTGATTAAGCACTAGGTTACAATTAGCCATTTTGGGGGAAGTGCTCTTTCTTACAGAAACGTACTAAAAATGAGGCAACAGTTTGCAGTATCTCAAAGTGCAAGACAGAATACACAGATCCAGTTTGGCCTTTATCTATCTTCCTCTCCTTTTTCCTTAGGCAAGCAAATCTATAAAGCTTCTCATCTAATGCGTTAGATTAATAAATGATGAAGCTACAAACAGCAGAGTCCCAACCTCCTATGATGTGAGCTCAATTATTTTGCATTTAATAAGAATAAAGGAAAATGAAATTAATTTAATCTCTGTAATTGCCATGCTAAATGACACAATCTTGCCTATTATAACAGATAAAAACAATACATTTACATTTACCAAATCATCGTAAGAAATCTAATTTTTACTCTGAACAATATTCTGTGATGTATTAGGTACCATCCTTGGGAATGTACGTGCCAAATGCTGCAGCAGAAGTCAGGACAGGCCATGCTTTCATCCAATACTGGGCTCTGGATCAGAGCTACTTTTTAACTACGCTCAGTGTTTAAAAGGAAAGCAAAATTATATTTAGGAATGTGCTTCATGAACATTCTTAATTAAAGTGGTCTGGAACTATGTGTTTTCTTAGAGTTCTAATAGTAAGAGCATTGGTCCATGCACTCTACCAAAAGGAAAAGCAGCAGTTGTTTATTAAAGGAAGAAACTTTTGCAGGCTGTGTAATTTGCTAGGAAACCACCTTCAATACCACCAACAGTAATTTTCCTCCTGCCGCTTCCCCAGGCTCACCTCTCAAACCAATGTCCCCAGGCAGCAGCAAGGTGCAGGCACCAGTGCTTCCACACAGCCCTCATTTCCAGATCTGTGTTTCTCCCTGCTGCTTTAATCAAATCCTGGATATCAGACCTCCTCAAACCAGGGCCCTTATTTCACATTAATTCTCCCCAACTACGGCACAGTCTGCAGGACTTCAAGTCACCTCCTCTTCCATTTTGAAATAATTCTTCTTAAAGGTGAGTAAGAAGGACAGTCAGCAGTATCCCAAACAAGATTTCTCCACAGCCCTGCCCCATGTCCTTTCATGCATCTCTTGAAAAAGCCTGCCTGAAGCAACCTAGGACTTTGCCATTTCTGGTGGCCACACCACAGTGGTGGCTCACAGCCATGTGACAACAAGCATATCCAGCTCTTTCTCTCCTTCAGTCACTTCCAAACGATGAGCCTCTAATCCCTTTGGCTTCAGCTGTAAAATTCCCATTGATCAATAATGGATTTTCTACTGATGTAGAATCAGGCACTTTGACTACACCACTACAAATTAACAGAAGAGAGCTCTGCTAATCCTTTATAAGCAAGCTTAATCTTTTGGTTTATAGAAGGAGCGAAGGCTGCCTTTTCTCCAATATCAGGAAGATTTTTTTTTCTCATTTTATTTGATCAAAACCAGTACTTTTTGGAAGTCACAAGTCTTGACAGCACCACAGATGCATGTTTCTGCCAGGTGAAAATGGAAGAACCCGAATTCTTCCATTGAATTCTGAAGTCAAAAGCTGCTATCAGCTCTCTGGGACTTTAGTCCATAAAAAGTGTTCTCATTCAGAAACAGCAGACTGACAAAGGCTTTATAGCATTCACCTTTCAATTAAACACGAGTAACATCCGAAAACTCACATTAAAATAGCTGTAAGATTTGTTAGGGGTCTCTTAATTACATTATTTAAACATTTCTTGTACATTAGCTATATTTAGGGCTATTAAACCGCAAGCAAATATTAGCACCTCCAAAGACTGCTACAGAACTTGGCTAGTATCTCTAAAGCAATAAAGTCATCAGAAAGATAACTCTTACGTTAGGACACTTTTTTCATTAAAATGAGATTTTGTTAGATAAAAATCAACTGCACTTTATCAAGTCTACAGGTAGCAGAAAAGCTTTCCTTTTTATCACAGGAAAGTAAACTCATCATTATGCTTCAATGCCTGGTAAAGAAGAGCTCAATCAAGTAAACCATTACTCCACTGAGAGACCACTACTCACAAAGACTTGTTCCACTGCAGTCAACTGTCGGTGCAAGGATACTCAAAAACACTAAGATCTTGACATATCAAGTCCAAATATAACAGCTGTAATTGGTACTGCACATCAAATAGGCCTTAATTTGACATCCTGCAGGGCACTAGATGCAAACATTTCATTGATTTAGTGATTCATCATAAGCACTGCTCCTACAATGGGATGAAGACAAGTCTTAAATATAACAGCTAAGTGGTTCCTCTAAAACACTGAAATGCCACGTTCCTCCGTAGGACAATAAAATGTTTCTCTGTTGTCATGTATTTCATTTCCCTGGCTCAGGTGGGTGACCTTTTGAAAGGAGCACTGGAAGCTGACACACACCTTCATTAAAGCCGTGCCTCTGTCTTCCCCTGCGTCTACAAGAACAATGAGCACGGGAGGGATGAGGTGAGAAATCCAAGGAGTAATTAAGAGATTTTGTTTCAGGGAGTTATCAATTATTTATGAGTCAATTCCCAGATGAACACACCCAAAGATGAACAGTTTTCAATACATTTCACTTCTGTACACATGGCACAATGCAATCAGACACGAGCTAAATTGGATGTCTGACTGTTTGTGGTGTCAAATGGTGAGCAGAATCTGGGCATCAGTATATCACTGTTATGTATTTAAAGTACAAGAGTCTGCTAGATGTAAAGATCTTTCACGACATTCTTCCAGCTCTCAAAGAAATCATTCTTTATATTATCTCCTACTCATCAAGACTGCAGCAAAGAAAAAGCTCATACTGAAATTTTTCTGTAATTATGCTAACATAGTTCTCTAAATAGTCTAATTTTCAAAATCTTATAAGCATATCAGCCAGCATTGAATGGAATTTTATTCCACAATGGAATGAAATGAACCTCAACTGTTATTATTAAGAAAACACCAAGCTATGGTCTTTTTCTCCGAAACTGGGTTTATCCTTTTCAAAACAAAACATTTTACTTTTCTGTTTGTCAATTGTCCATTTTAAATAGAAGATCCAAAGACTCTTTGTGATATGGGAAATACAAACGTTAGACCCCCTCCCTGTGGTAGGAGGGTTGGAACTTGATGATCCTTGGGGTCCCTTCCAACCCAAGCCATTCTATGATTCTGTGATAAATGGTGGGCTTCCTCGTGAAGCAAGCACTATGGAACCAAATCACTGCATGCACTAAGAATGCTTTCCACAGCAAGTTGCTGATCTATTTAAACACGCTGTCACTGCAAACAGTCATCCTGGAAATCTAGAAATGAAAAACAAACCTGCTGTCACACCTTCAGGTTTGCAGAACTTCTTTCAACTTCCTGGACATTCCAACCAACACAGTACTGACAATGTCACCAAGGCTGCCGCAGTCATCCTTCAGTGCATACAGCAGATGTCAAGATGGCCTCAGAGCCACCTTTCTCACAGAGTTCAAGTCCTTCATGAAACAAGGCTTCAGGCACAGCCAGATGTGTCCTGCAGAATAAGCCTCCCCAGCATGCCAGCATCATGCCACTGCATGCCATGTGCAGCTGCCTCACAGGCAGCCCTGCGAACACTGGGTAGAGAGGGCTCATGCAAGTCACACCAAGTGAGGACAGGGCTCTTGTGGTGCAACCTGGGTTCAGGCTCTGAGCCGTGTGGCTGAGGGGGAAGGCATGCAGGAACACTGCAGGTTCTTCAACCCAAGAGTCATCTGCAAGCTGCCTTCCAAGGGATGACTGCAGGAACAAGCTCATCAAAAACACTCTAAAGCGAGCACTTTTTGTCTTTTTCACAGAAGAACTAAAGAAGAGCTAGGTCTCCAGTGTGCTCTTTGCCTCTCCTGTTTAGATCAGCACTCACCTCAGCACTTCCACAACTCCAGGAGTAATGTCCACTCTTGTCCTACCTTAGCTAGACCAAACTTGTCCAGTACCAAGAAGAAAGCCACTTAGAAATCCATTTTAGGTTTGTTTGCAGTAGATTAGAGTGTTTGTTATCTATTTGGATGAAAGGAGCACATTAAGTACATCTATATTTACTTCAATACAGTGTGGGTCTTGAAGTTAGATGAAAAGATTCACTCTGGCCAAGCTAGTTTATTTATCAACATAAGCTATGTTCTCAAAGGTTCATCTTCATCATGTTTACATGAAAGTAGACAGAATTTTTCAAGGGTTGTATCACATTCTGAGAACTGGAAAAGGACAAAAGAAACTTTTGTGAGAACTGTAACATCAGTGAGCAGCGTAGGAACAGTTCCTACCATTTCGAGTTATTTATGGTGGGTGAGAAAAATCTTTCCCACATGGAGCAATTCCTCCTCACTCCGCAGACTTACCAACAGCCAGAAGCTTCAGTGGATGATCAACCACTATGCACTAAGCTTAGATAATGGTGACCTGCATTCTTACACTGTAACACCAAAAGGTAAAAGTTAATCACACCGGAAACACAAGAGTTTATGCAAATACAGTTTCCCAAGTATCTAAAAAACAAAATTAAAAAGCACTTTTCTTAAATAAGAACAATTAAGGGCTTTTCATACTGAAGAAGAGCTCTTGGTTATTATTAGTGAAGCATTTGGAAACACAGCAGAAATCAATGCTCTAACCACCAACCAAGCCCAGCTGTCTAAGTCCCGGTTATTGCCAACAGGACCCCAAACATGACTCTGTATTTTAATATAGAAATTTTATCCCTGAGTTATGTAAATATTTAAATGACATTTATGGACAGTATCATTCCTCAGGAGTTTATACTTTCCCACGGAAGACTTCTATAGCAATTAACAATGCTGATCTTTATCCTCCACACTGACTGTTCATTCATCCCTTCTAAAACGAACACTGCTTACATACGACCCACGAGGGCTGTAACAAGGCAGTATTTATCTGCCCTAACAATCTACCATCGCTGTTTTAATTAAACCTTGGTCATACCACATTCACAAAGTGAAGAAATACCTCCTGCCACTCATTTTCACCTGGCTACTCGGTGCCCTGCTGCAGGAGCTGCTGTGGGGACTGCTCCCTGACCCCATGTACCCAGCTGCCCCTAAGCTGTGGCACTGAATTGGGCCATAGGAAACTGTGTCCCTTCCCAAAGGGGGGTATGCTCCTTGTCAAATTTGACTGATGCTCTTGGCTCAGGCACCACAGTTTGCTCAAGTAACTGTGGTGACAGTGTTGTAAAAAAATGCTTTCCCACTAAAGAAAAGCACAGTCAAACTGCATGGGGGTTTGCAGCATATGCTCTCAAATATGGCACTGAGCACCTGGAAGTTCCTGCTGACCAGGGCCCATGAGCAGCTTGTACAATTCAGCGCTGCCTGCCCAGCACACAGGGTTCCGGGAGCTGTGAGGCCCAGGGACATGTCACATGTGCTCATGGGAGACCTGCAGAGAGTCCCTGGCATAGCACAGCCACTCAGTGAGAGACACTACTAGGATGGAGATGGGCAACAGTAACTGAGGATATCTGCAGTAACTGCACCGGAGCCTTCAGGCTGCAGCTGCTGTATCCATGCACTTCTACAGGGCTTCCACAAGGCCTCATAAGCACAGAGTGGTTTCCAAGCCTAGAGCTTACAGCCGGCTGGATTACACAAATGAGCATGCAGTGCTTCCCCATTCCACACACTGGTTGGCCAGTGTAAGCAATAGCTGACTGTGGTGCTTGAAAGTACCGGACCATTCAACTCCTCGCAGCCTCATCTTGAGCACTGGGTTTGGGTACCACAAAGTAAGACATAAAACTACTAAGAGAGCATCCAAAGGAGGGCTTCAAAGATGGTGATGAGTCAAGAGGGAAAGCTGTATGAGGAGCGGCTGAGGTCCCTGGGTGTGCTCAGTGCAGAGCAGAGGAGCTGAGGGAAGGCCTCATGGCAGCTGCAGCTCCTCACAGGGAGCGGAGGGGCAGCGCTGAGCTCTGCTCTCTATGACAGTGACAGGGCCCGAGGGAACGGTATGGAGCTGCATCAGGGGAGGGCCGGGTGGGGGCTGGGACAGGTTCTGCACCAAAGGGCGGTGGGCAGGGAACAGGCTGCTCAGGGAGTGGGCACGGAGTGCCGGAACTCCTGAGTGCGAGAGTTCAGAGAGCATTTGGACAGTGCTCTCATATATAGGGTTTGATTTTTGGGTGGTGCTGTGAGGAGTTGGGAATTGGACTCAGTGACCCTTGAGCTCAAGACTGTCTACAACTGTATGACATAAACATTTAGAAACCTGTGGTCTTGCCTGAGGAAGAAGCTGCCTGGAACTTCCTCCCCGACCACAGCAGGTGTTTGTGGCACTGCCATACACATAAAGACTGCAACTGAAGGCGCTAAGACAGCCCCTGTGTGCTCAGGACATGAGGACGAGCAGCAAGCAGCCATAGCCTTGTGAACAATCTCATTCAGCAGGGCCACAGCCATTCATCCCACAAACATTCCCACTTGTGAGGGGAGCCTCAGCTTGGTGACCCACAGACCAGTGACGGCTCCTGACCACATCAGGGCTCAGGGGCATTGAGGATGAGCTGCCGGCCCCTCAGCACTGCACATTGCAGTAATGAAATCTGTGGGGTTCTCAACACCTGGAAGCAGAAGCATCACTGCAGGAGCCTGGATAATGCTGTTTGAATGATTTATGGTTTCAATTAAATGTTAAACAATGTCTTTGAGCCTACTTGGTCTATTAATCTTATTCTTGCATTGCATTTTGCTGTTACAAATGATAGTGTTGGAACTACTTGGAAAAAGCCCTTCCATTTTCCATTCCCTTCCCTACTGGAAGGAGGAGGGCTGTGTCCTGTTCCAGCTACTGAGCTCTCCAGCACTTTACCAGCACCATCAACAAGCTGATAAACAGATTCAACTCCACTGTGTGCCAATGAAGTCAGCCTCGGGAAAGAGCCTTCATTAACGAAATGCCACTGCACAGCCAGCAAAGAAAACTCAATGCGTTTCCTGTGGATTCCTCGGCATAGTGCTTCTTAAAATGTAAATTAGCTTGAGACTATTGAGCATTTCTTATTTCGGACTTGAAATCCAGTTGCCACTTTCTGATCAATATAACTTTAATAGTAGGATAAATTTAGAGTGTAGTTCTGAAGTAGCAGTCATTTGCATACAATGCATGATCTAAAGGCACGTTCTCGAGTCTGGCAATGAGGGTTTTGAGGAGCACTGCCTTAAAATGTGTTCCTCATTAAGCAACATTTCACAAAAGGAACTTAGTAAGAGATAGGTGTGCTTGTGGAGGGCTACATCCCACAACCTTTACTCACTGTGCTGTCTTCAGACCAGTTTCTCTTTCAGAAGTTGCAGATCCTCATTGCTGACCTGAATATTGATTTTATGTTAATAAAATGCTGTGTTGAAATACTGGTTAAAGATAAAGCCGCTTTTGTATTTCTGGCCTGCAAAATGCTGCACATGTTGTGCTCACTACTGTTTTTCAACAGAAGCAAAAGACTCTCCCCTTACACAAGATGCTCTACAGGCTGCGGAATGTGGCCCTTGTTAAAGAAGCTCACAGCTGAATGAATCCCTTTCCCAGTGAAAGGAGGCACTTTCGCTATAATGTAGCTGCACATCTAACATACAGGGATACTCATCAGGATACAATTTTAAAGATGCAGAAGAAGAAGCACAGCAATTTGATGTTTCTGCTTCTGCACTGTCTATGGGAAAAAGACGCAACAATAAAGTACTTCCAAATACATGCCCAATATCTTCAGCAGTGCTTCTGCACAGTCTCTGAATAAACGCAGCTCCAATTGTGACTTACCTACAACAGAGACAGATTTCAAGAGGACTTGCTGCTGGTTTAACACAGCGCCTTTTTTCCTTTTTCTTCTTTTTAGCTTAATATAATAAAATAAGAACTCCAGATAAAAGTTAATCGAGCTTGTCTGCTAGGAAGGGGAATAAACCTTTCCTGCCTGAATGTTATCTCTGCTCTTTCTCTCTCACACTCTTTTTTCTGCATTTGTTGCTTAATGGCTCGGTATTATTTCAAAGCCCATTCCTTTTACAAATGTAATCAACTCAAGTGCTCAGCACCACAGATGATGTATCACTCTGCTTAAAACCAAATCTCTGAGGGACAGATTAGAAAGAAAGGTTAAAGAGCTCTACCGTTCAGAGCATTACAGCTCAGACACCTATAAATCACTGGGTTTGTTTATTTAGATAATCGGGTCCATCAGCGCGTGTAACACTGCACAACTTTCCGCCACCACCGCGCGCCGGGCTCTTCCCCGTCAGAGGCACTGAGGGAAAGAGACGCTCCAAGAGGCAGCCAGGGCGATCCGCTCGGACCCGCTGCCGCTCGCAGCGCTCTGCTAACGCTCTGAGCGGCAGCCCCTGCCTTCCCCTGCCGATATCATCCTCTCCAAGAGTTCCCAAGACGAGGAGCAGATGCCACCGCGCAACAAACTACACTCTGTCACCACGTAACGGGATGTGAATGGAAGCGCAGCTCGGGGCGGGCTGGCAGCAGCCCCAGCCCGCCGAGCCGCAGCGCAGCCCGCACAGCGCTCCTCCCGCAGCCCGCGCCGCGCTGCACCTGCGACCGCCGCCGGACTGACCCCGGCACCAAATGGCCGCCGGGTGAGGGCCGGCCAGTGAGCGCGGCCGGACCGGGGCAGCCCGCGGTGCACCCCGAGCCCCGCAGCCCCCAGCCGAGCCCAGCGGCCACCAGCCGAGCCCCGCGGCCGCGCATCCCCGCGCAGCGCCCCGCGTACACACGCGCACACGCACACACACACGCACAGGCAAACACAGCAACTTCGCGCACCGCCCCCAACTCACCGGCAGGCGCCGGCCCCGCGGCGGGGCGCGCCCCGGCTGTCGCCTCCCGCCGAGCGCTGCCCGCCGAGCGCAGCCCGCAGGGGCCGGGCAGCGGCGAGGGAGGAGCAGCAGCAAGTTGCGGCGCGCTGCTCTCCCCTCCCTCCTCCTTCTCTCCTCCTCCTTCGCCCGGGGGAGGCGGAGGAGAAGCATCGAGCGCGGTCCGCGGAGAGTGCGCATGTCCCCGCGCCCCGGGCCCCTGCGCGCCGCGCACCGCAGCGCTGCTCTGCGGAGGCTGCGCAGGGCACGGCCTCCTGCGGGGCCGGGGGCGCGGGCACGGCAGCTCCGGGCTGTGCTGCTCCTCGGGCTGTCAGAGCTGCCCCCGGGCTGCCCCGCGGCTTCGTGCTGCTCCGCCGTGTGGCTGAGGGGGCTCCGGGGGCCGGCCTGGAAAAGGAGGGCAAGGAGGAATGCAGGCTGCCTGTCCTCCTTCCTTTCCTTTTCTTCTTCTTTTTTTTTTTATTTCCAGCCTGACTAATAAAGACAGGTATTATGATAAAAGGGACCTCCAGATCGTTACGGGTGGCTTTTTGATGTAACGGTCTTTAGGTGAAAGGGATAACCACCTTTTCCATCACTCAGGGAAGCACGAGGACTTTGAGTGAAAGGTACAGTAACAGCAAAGGCAGGAAAGGCTGCAAAGGCAAATGCCTAACTTAGATCTCTGGAGAATTTTTAGGGAAATTGCACAATTGCTGTATGTTTACACCCACATGGGAGGACTGGGCTGACACTCAGTGAGGTTCTTACTTCCTGAGAACACGCTCAAACCCCATATTCTATTTTGCAGTAACACGTATGTATGTCACGTCTGTGGCTTGCTCCAGGTCTGAGCCTGAGTCTGCATTTAATGCTTACCTATGCAGGAAGGTGGTTTCTGGTTGGTCGCTTTTGGTTTGCTTTTTTAAAAATAATTAAAACAATACCAATACAGCAGCACCATCAGCATTTTCATCATGATCTTTGGCAAGGTTATGTCTCAGTGTATTGTCTCCATGTACATCCACACAGTGAATCCTCAGGGCTCATCCTTTCCTCAAGACATGTTACAGTGTTACCAGCTGGTGGGTCCCTTCCTGATTTGATTGCTTATTTTTCCCAAGCCTGCTTTAAGCTTTTTGCCCAACAACTCCTGTCCATACAAGGCAATGCTGTCTGTGTCTAGTAGAGTCCAGCCCACCTCGGTTTGTCCACATGGCCCCTGCCACAAAATACGTGTTATCCTATCTGTAATCTGTTGGCTCTTGTAGTACCAGGATGGTTATTAGCATTTTATCACCCTGGTGGTATTTTTTCTCCTCTGTTTCTCACATGCCACTGTAGTACCCAAGGCACTATAGCTGACCTCACAGTGGTTTTCTCTGGCTTTGTTGTCTGGTTTCCTTTGCCTGCCATTCTTGAGTTCCCATCCAATCCACTGTTAACAAGCACGCTTTGTGAAACCCCCTGCGTCTGCACCCACATCCCACACAGTGACTCTGCAGCGAGACCAACTGTAAGGATGACTTTACCACCCAACTCTGTCGGTCTCTTGTCATTGCAGTCAATGAAGATTTGCACACGTGGGATCAACCACTACACTGAGCATTTTTGTTCTACCTCGATCCTCCTGCATTCCAGCTCTGCCCAAGAATCTCTGATGTTCCTTCAAGTCCTGGAGGGTCATCATGGCCATTTGGTGCCTTTGTAAGGTTTTCATTTTAGAGTGTGAAACTGCATTTTGGTTTGTATGAAGTAGTGTGGGAAAACAATAACGTGTAGGTTCAAAAAGAGTGAAGCCAATGTTCTAGCTGCTTTCCCCTTCAGCAGTTTTTCTCAAGCCTTCACAAAGGATGTACAAAGCATGCCAGCATGCTGGAGCCAGTAGGAACTCTACATCTCTCTCCAGCTGATGTGGAAGCTCCCAGTCCTCTAGCTGCTTCTTTCACTTAGATTCAATTAGTTCAAAAAGCTCCCCGATGAATAAAAACTATACACCTGCTGTTAGACAAGGGTCACCACATAGACTATTAAAAGAGTATTACCACAATAAGCTATATTCGCATCTTAACCTATAATCTTGTTCAAATGTAAACAAAGCCAAACACAGTTCCAAAAGAGAATAGTATAGGGTAGGATGAGATAGGATGAGATAGATAGGGTAGAATCATAGAATTGTAGAATCATTAAGGCTAGAAAGACCAACGGTCAACCCATTGCCACCATGTCCACTAACCATGTCCCTAAACCATACATAGGATAGGATAGAATCGTTTAATAGAATCATAGAATCCTTAGAGTTGGAAGGGACCTTTAAAGGTCATCTAGTCCAAATCTCCTGCAATGAAGAGGAATATCCACAGCTAGATCAGGTTGCCCAGGGCCTGTTCCAGCCTTGCCTTGAAAGTATCCAAGGATGGGGAATCCACCACATCACTGGGCAACCTGTTCCACTGCCTCACCACCTTCACTGTAGAAGACTTTTTCCTTACAACTAACCTATATCTACCCTCTTTAAACTTGAAATCATTTCCCCTTATTCTATCACAACAGACCCTGCTAGAGAGTCTGGGATAGGATAGGATAGGGTACAGTAGAATAGAATAGGATAGGATACAATAGAATAGTTCAGTTGGAAGGGACCTACAAATACCATCATGTCCAAAGGCAGCTGTCTTTTGCTTCTTCCTTTTTTCCCTCCCACCCCCTCTGTCCCTTTTGTGCTCCAGCCTCAAATGCCATTTGGTTTAATTTATCATCTTTCCCTGTATTTAGGGATAAAAGAGTTAACATAAGTTTTTCTTTAAAATAAATATCAGGGAAATTGAGGTTTGCTCATTAACTAACCATTATTTGCAACCCTATTCAGCACATCAGCAAAAGGACAGGAGAGATGCAGAGAATGAAGGAGAGGAGGGGTCCAGTGGTCTCTTGACAGATGGGAAAGACCAGCAGTCACAGCAGTACGCATGTGTCCGCATGTGTGTAAAGGCAGTGGAGGGAAAGGACCCACACAGGCAAGAGGAAGCAATGGAGTCCTTCAAAGAGGCTAGCAAAAATCAAGCACTCTGAGGCGTGATTAATTCTGCACTCCACAAGAGTGAAACTATTCCCTCTCGTCATTTCTGTGACAGGTGCTCCCAAAGGCCCCGATCGCTGTTAGAGCTCCATTATGTGAGGCATTGCACTGGTGCATAAGTGACGTGGTCCCTGCCACAAGGGCCTTATAGTTTAGCATGAACCAGAATGCAACAAAAGAATGTAAAATATAGCATTAGGGAGCAGGAGAGGAAGGGCAGCTGAAAGCCTGTATTATACAACTTCACAGTTATCATCACATGTGAATAACATACGAATAACGTACATACATCTCAGCCACTTCTGTTGTTTTTTGTTGTTTTTTTTTCCCACTGAAGAACCAGGAAAAATCAAGTGCCCAATTTAACCTTCAGCCCAAAGTCTGTTGTTGGTCGCAATTAGTCATGCTGGGCTAACCCAACAAGCAAAGATATAAGAACTGATGCAAGTCCCAGCCTTTGTCTGGTCTCATTTTGGGATAGTAGCAGCAACGTGCAGCTGGACACGTGCCACCTTCACCTCGTACCCTGGAGAAGCCCATTTGACCCTTTGTTCAGCCCTCTACTGTCCCACATTGTTCCTGTGTGACTCTTTGTAAGTGAGCTGGAGGAAGAGGTTATTTTTCAGCTGGATCTGTTCTTGGTCCAGTTGAAGGTGAAAGCATGCCAACATCTGTGCTGATGGGGCTGGCAGAGGAGCAGCAGGTCTTGTGAGGCAGCCACAAGTGTTACATTCTGTCTAGGTGCATGGTCATGGCTTCGGCTGCACTGGAGGAAAGCAGGTGCTTTTACTGAACTGCTTTTTGGATGCTTACAGTGGATTGAGGTGCTCAGACACCGTAAGTTTCAGATGAGATGGTGTGCACTAAACTGTCTGTTCACCTCCACCAGAATAAAGAAGCCTTGTTCCCAGCCCTCAGTCCTATCATTTCCATCGTTTCAGCTCTGACGTCTGTGAATCAAAGAATTCCTTCTCTTAATGCTGGTTACTAACCAAGCAGAAATGTGACCCAGGAAGGAAGAGGTGCCAAGGTTTCTGCTGGGTCAGTGAGTTGAACCTGCCCATGGCCAAGCTCCAGAGCCACCATAAGCGAGGAGGTAGGGCCCATGGCTGGGGGAAGTCTGAGTTACAGGAGAAGGAAAAGGAAGAGAAAGAACAAAATTTCCCCCTTATGGCAAAAGCAAGCCGTTGGATGCATTTAGGTGCTCACTGATACAGCATTAGGGACCAATTTATATGTTAACCCAAACTCTGCACAAGCTCTGCTAGTGCAGGCTGCTCTCCAGGTGGCTGCAGTCGCTCATTTATTTCCTATTTTATGTAATGTATAGTGTGGTCCTAATTCCACATATTTTATTCATGCAGAAATACTCGTTAAAGAAGTTTTAATAAGTAATTGGGGAAAACTCTGAGTTCTCAGCCTGCGGGGTTCTGTGGTTTGGGGAAACTGAAATATCTTTTGAAGAAACATTGAGCTATTCCCCTAATTATCATTTGTGTGTAGTATAAGCAAACCTCTTATAACAAGCATGCAACATTAAACTCCACCAGTGTAAATTTCCTGTGGGTGACTAATGCAGAGAAGCACTGTGGGTGAAAGTGAGACTTCTGGTGTCCCTCTGCTACGCCACTCAGTGTGACATTGTGGGCATGCTGTGCTCTGAGGATCATTCTCCAGCCTCTCTTACACTGACAAAAAAAGCGTTGAATGGGCTGATGTGTGTTTCCGTCTTCACCTCTGTCCTGCCTCGTGTCCAGCCTCTCACCCACCCACTCCATCTAACGTGGGCTTTGGCATTACTTAGCAGAGCGTATTGCACGATTGGCCTGGCCTGCCCACAGAGATAACAATTACCCCTTGTGCCTTGTTCACTTGATTTTCCAAAGATCTGAGCAGCTGTAATTCTTTAAGGAGAGAAAAGACCTGAGAAAAAACCTACCATCACCTCTGGAAATCAAGCCACTATGGGTAGGTAGACAAGGGGCTCTAAAGGCCTTTATGGGTATGTGTGGGGGCTGGTAGAAAAGCGTTGTTTCCGTTCAAGGAGCACATCAGTAAGAAACTGCCACTGGCAAGAGGACATTAAATAATCTAATAGAAGTTTCTTACAGGCCAAGAATCCCTGTGAAAGCCTGGGTGACTATGTGCTTCATCTCTGAAATCAATGACAAATCACATTATGGCTGAGGTGCGTAAAATAGTTCTGTCAAAGGAATGGCCCCTGGCGTGGCCGCTTTGTCTGAGGCAGTCACTGTTAGCTCTGCATCCTGGTTAATGCTCAGTCCTGTGGGCAAGTGAGCTATTTTCTGACAGAAACATTGGGCCAAGGTTTTCTCCAAATGAGAGGAATTTATTAAAGTGACAAAGTAATTCCTCGTGATGCCAGCACTGGGGAAGCCCATTTCCACACATAGTTTGCTTTTTACAGTGGTTACACGGAGAAGAATAAGGTAGCTGCTGTCTGCCAAGCAGACCCGAAGATCAGACTTAGCAAATGAGCTCATGTGCTCTGAAAGACTGGTTGTGTATTCAAATGCTTTGCAGAGCTTTGCAGGGCTTTGTGTGCCTCAGTGCACTGACTCCACCGTAACTACTCTACAGTGCAGCTACAAGAGACCAGGACAAGGCATAGGCAGAGTGGTTTTCCACAAACAGATTTCTACACAGGAATCCTATTGCTGTGGGACATTAGAGTTTCGGGCTCATCAATTCTGCTGACACAATCCAGCAGTTTATTTTTAGGGGGAGTGAGCAGGTGTCCGTGGCAGCACTTCAGCTGACAGCACTTCAGTAGTGCTGTGCAGGAGCAATTGGTTGTTCTTTTTGTCTTGATTCAGTACTGAGAAATATTGTTATTTTTATGGATTTATTTATTTTTAGCATTGGGGATGGCCTGAATAGGACAAAGAAAAACATTTTTTCCCTAAACTAACTTCTGTGTATCGATCTTTCAGGATGCTGATAGAAACTGGAGAGGTTGTACTACTGATGCATCTCCAACATTGATTGTAGGAGATGGTTGGGAAAGAGAACAAAAATAATAAATTAAAGCTAATGGCTGTGACAGAGTAAGAATATGTTTTGTTTTTAAAAAAATCACATCAATGCTGTTTTTTTTTCTCCACAAGTATTAGAAATCTATACATGAACTATTGAGACAGAAAAGTTGTTATTAAAAATAACGATACATACATGGTTCCAAACTACTTTTCTTTTCTTTTCTTTTCTTTTTTTTGCATGGCTACCTTAAATAAAATCTTGAAGACTGCTCTGATGCAATACTCCAACAAGATTTTTAAAACTGCCATTCAAGAACATGTAGCATCATAGTGTTTGTTTTTGAGGAGAAAGAATAGAGCAAGTGAGTTTGAGGAACCCCCATCTGAATCGAATTACCAGGATGGCAGGCTGACTTCTAATGGCAGTGACAAGCATCATGCCTGAATCTACAGATCGCGCTGTGTATGTGAGCTCCCTCTCTTTATAATGAAAATGTGATAATTTCTCCATTTCAGTTTGCTGCAGCAAAGTTCTAGACATGCTGCTGGTGAGTGAAGGAGCAGTTTCTCGTTGTTCAGTATCAACAAAGTTGGGTTGCATCATGTGTAAGAAGCTGAAGTAATCCTTGAAAACACAAAATCCAAGCCATTGCCATAGCAGAGCCCCTTACGAACGTCTGGCCAGAACATGGAGGGAGCATTTGGAAGCAAATCAAAACCTGCCTGAGGAACTGAGTTAAAAACATTTTCTGAATTCACTAATGCACATTTCAATTAATAGCCCACCTGCCGAGTGTAACAAACCTGAACACACGGTGGCCATTAAGGCTCAAAAGTAGCTTTTTGGGGAAAAAAAAAAAAAAGGAAAAAAAAAAAGGAAAGGAACAAATGAAAGAAAAATTACTGAAAACAGAAACAGTATACCATTGCCACTTTGTCTCACATTGAGGTAAATGGTTGATTCCCCTGCCTTAGGGCCAGCGCATAGCGGATGAGGCATCACAGCCACTGCCAGTGCCAGGAGCTCCAGGGCCTGCCTCCTACCACAGCCATTCATGGCCCAGGTGCGGTTCTCCAGTGCAGCGGGGCTCATGCTGAGCAAACACTCAGTTTGAATGACAAGTGCTCCACCTTATGAATTCTTTTCACAGCTGGCTGCGTTGAGGAAGAGGTTTGAAGGATTACGGCCTAAAGCAGTTGACCTTTCTGACCGCTTTCACCAGGAAGCTGGAGGTCAACTGAAAGGATCAGTGTGAAACGGTCCGTGAGAGGCTGAGGCTGAAGGGCGGGCTCGTGGAGTGGGAAGCGCTGCCATGGGGCTGTGAGCAGCATGAGTGGCCACAGGGACACAGCGGCTGCAGAGGAGTGGGCTGCGGTGCCTGGGTGCTCCCATCCCCATGTGCAGCAGTGGCACCTGAGGGCTGGCTCCCCCGTGCTCCTCTCACTTCTACTTCTGTAATAAGGATTCTGCAGATGGCATTGGAGTTGTCACACCATCAGAAGAGAAGCCTGGAACACCTGAAAGAAATTTAATAAATGTGTTTTAGACCTCGAGAATGATTTATATGGCTATGAGTATCTGCCCTCTCCGTTGGTATCTCACAAGTAAGAAAAAAGGATTTTACAAATAACCTTGAAGTTCAGTTTTAATACAGCCATCATAATTAATTAAAACTACAGAAATTAATTCTGAGCTAAATGCATACTTCAGGTGCCCCAAGACAGGGATGTGTTTAAAATGAGGTGCAAACAAAATCCATTACACAGAGAAAAATTACAGGCAGAATAAAATTAAAGAAAGTCATTATTTGAAATGCAAAAACGTAATATGTGTTTTAAAATAAGTTCCATGAAAGATTTTTCTGCTTTCTTTTCCCACCTTCTCAAATCCTAGGGAAGGAAATGTGCCTTGGGCAAACTCAGGCAATATTTCCTTTTTAATAAAAAGGTCTCTCTGTTTCAAAGGATATCTGCTCGGTTATATAGGCAAATCTATTTCAAATTCAGGGAGAGTAATGCTTTTGATTTAGCACAGTGTTAATGTTAGGAAAGATATTTAATCTTCAATTTTCTGAACTCTCTTTAAACTCCTGGCAGCCACTACCCTGTGTCACCATGCAACATTCACTCACTGAAGTGTCTGCTACTTCTTTTGTTGTAACAAGACAAATATGAAAGGAAGTAAGCCGAATGAATGTCTTGGTTGGAAATACTAATTCACTTCCAAGGGACCTGTTAGAGGGTCAGTTGTACCACTGGGACACAAAATGTTCATATCCTGGGATACGAGCACTTTTTAGACATTATCATATTCTTTGATGTCCATATTTTACAAGCTTTAGGCTGCTTGGTTGCCTCCTGCCTTTGCAACCTTGCTGTGAGTTGCGTCCTGTGGTAGCTCTGTGGTATGCTGGATGTATGAGAGCTGGTTTCCCTGCCTCTAATGCTCATGGTAGGGCAGCAGAGGGAATATTCTCTCTGCTCATAAAGTCAGGGCTTTGGGTTGGCACCTGCTGGTGGTGTCCCTCTGCCTGGCACCACTCCTCTGCCAGCAGATGATTTCCTCAGCCCGAATGGGGCCTGGGCATGAGGGTCCTCTGGGGCAGAAGTCCTTACTGACCTCAGGTGGTCCCAACCATGGCAGTGAAGACACACAGATGGAGGCTTTCCTTCCAGCAGCAGTTGGAAAACCTGTCCAGAAGCCCCAATTCACAGCAGTGCAGAACCACTCAGCTCCCTCACTCAGCACGCTGCTGTTGTGATCACTTTTTGACCTATTATGTAATTTATATCAATTTTCCTCCAGCATTGTTTGCAGAAATACAGATGACTTTAAATACTTTTTTTTCAGTGCCGTGAACTGGTGACCGGATCTGAAAGAGATGAGGAAGAAATAATCTGCGTATCCTTCAGGCTAAGGGTGACATAGTCCTTCTTTCCTTCACCAGTTCCTTTTTTTGCCTCCCCCACTGGCTATACAGGGTAACCCCACCACAGAGATACCAATGTAATTACTGGGCAAGACAAATCAATGTGGATTTTCAGCTGCCAGGGAGTCATGTACATGCCTTCTTTTGTAGGACAGCCCTTGTACGGCCAGGGCTGGAAAGCAGAAACATGCTCTCTAATAACCCCAGTGGAGCCTCCAAAGGACTAAAGGGTGCAGCAGCTCATTTTACCATTGTAGTGCTGGTGATACAGCAGATTCAGTATCTACCAGAGCTCCTGCTGTAGAACTGCATACTTTGGGAGTTTGTAACATCACTGCAGAAAATGTTGCTCCACTTTCCGCTGAGGCCAATACAATCAAATCAGAAGCAAATCCCTAAAGAACTTAAGATAATAATCTGGTAGGTTTAAATTTATGAGAAGTCTTCCTTGTGTTTAGGAAAGTGATTAAGGATTTTCTCCCCATAAGCTCATGTTTTTCTGCCTGATGGCACCAGATGTGGCTCTTTGTCTTTCAGGATGCAAATGCCATGTGTCAAGAGCATGCTGGGCTGCTTTTGCTTTCCCCATGCCCAGCTCCAGGAGTATGACTGCCAACAGCAACAAAAGGAGAGGGGCATGTCAGTCCCGGGCTCTCAGCACTCACTCCCAGGCTGAGCACCGCTCCTACATGGCTGTCATGCAGGGACAGTGCTGGCAGTGCATGGGGACTATGGAGAAAGCTGGTGCTGTCTGAGCCTCAAGAAGCATTGTATTCAAATGAGATAGATGGTGCTGTGTAGCTGGCATAATTCTGCATAAACGTAAACCTGTTTTAATAATGCTACTCTTTTGTACAAAGGAAAAGAAAAAAAAGGTAAAATTCCACAGAATCTATCCGTAACTTTCTTATAAAAAAGAGGAGAGCAGAAGAGCAAAGGCATCAGAGATGATAAGATCTCTGGGGACGCAGTCTGCCCTTGGAGACAAAATCCTGAAAGGCATTTTAGTAAAGGCCCTCAATGCCAGCTGCTGTTTGTTTGTTCATGTTACAGAAACTAGAATTGTTTTCCCGGCGGTGAGATTCCGTGTTCAGTTGTGTGACTTACCTTTGTGCTACGTGCAGTCTCAGGAAGATGCTCTATTCCAGCGAAACATTACTATTTTATGGCGCTGAATTGCCAGAAGGATTTGGAGTGACTTTCACCAAGCCATCTGAAAAGTAGGTCAGTGGTGATACATTTTAGAGAGAACTGCAGTGCTACAAGAGGAGCCGAGTCAATCCTGATGTGTATGATGAATGTACCCCTAACCCCCTGGCCTCGCTGCAGGGGACAGTCTGAACATACATGTATCTTCACTAATCTTTCTGCAGCTGCTTATTTCGAAAGGGAGAGATCTTCTGGCATTTTCTTTTTCATTAAATACTGTGGGGCAAAATTGGTTGACTTCGGTTTGTTTGAACAGTGGCATCTAAATCCAGATTTAACCTGTAAACTCTGAGGATGAAAGAGCAAGATTTCATAGAAACACAAGAATATGTAATAAAACTTATTAATTTGGTTCTGGAATTCCTCCTCACAAAGTAAGTCTGCATTTAGCTATCTTCACATACAAGGCAGACCTCTCAGTGATGGCTCAGCTAATAACGTGTGTGGGTTTAGGTCCATGCAGCTGCACAGTCGCCCTGCAGGAAAGCCCTGGAGTATTCCAACTAACTGCATTTCCCCAGAACAGCTCTTCCCTGCTGTATTTCATTTCAGCCTTGGTTTGTTGCCTTTAAATAGCTATTTTTAAAATTCTGAAATCTCTTTTTAGGCTGGCAGCAGAAAATGTAGGCAGCAGACAGAGGGATGTGTGGGGAAAAGGAGGAAAGGAGGAAAAGCAAATCTGAAGTATGTCAGAACAAGTCTAAACATCACTTTTTAAAACAATATGGAAACCCTTTTGTACAGAGCAGGCACCAGAGAACAGGACGGAGATAAACGTGCTAACTAGACTTACAAATATTGCATGAAAGAGCTCTCAGAATAATTGCACTGAATTATAAACCCTTGGACTAGTGTGATAAAAGAAGACACATTATCTGACAATAACAAAAAATAAGACTCCACGTGACTATAGCTTGCCTAAATGGGGACTGATGGGGAGATCAGTTGTGGTTGTGCAAAGGATTTTGGTGGCCTCCTGGGTCATGGGTGACCACGAGCTCCCTGTGGGGCACATGGGGACAGAGAGCTGGCGGGAGGCTTGGCAAAGCAGGAGATTACCAAGAAGAAATACAGCAGTACTGGGGCCATTACTTGAATTGCATCCCAGTTTTGGAGGCTGCACTTCAGAAAGATGATGGAAGAATGGAAGCAGCAGTGAGTGCTGGTGCCAGTTGGGTGATCATCAGAATAGGCAGAGTGGAGAGCAGTGATGCCCTGATAGACCTCAGGGCATTTTGTCCTGATGAGGAGGGAACCACACAACTTCCATGCAAATCAGAAGACTGCTGTGAGGCGCAGGCACAAGCATGAGGACCAGGGCTTTCCTATTGCTGAGAGAGATAAGAACATTTATAGAACAATCTAATTAATCTGTAAATGAGGAGATTCTGAGGTGGCCAGTCGTGGTTTATAAATAACACAGTTCAGAAAACAAAGACCTATAGATTTAGCAGACATGAGGGCTGCCCTAGAAGTAATGCCTCCTATTTTATTCTGTTGGCCCACAACGTAAGGGGCGGATATTGGTGGAGAGGCAGTAGAGGTTGAACCTTCCCACCAATATTCCACTACATGTTGTTGCTGTGTGACAGATGGCAGCAGAGGGGCACTCTGACACAACAGTGACTGACACAGTAGTGCGGATGAAGCGAAGGTGTGGCGCTGAATTTCTCCATGTGGAAAAAATGGCACCCATTGACATTCTTTGATGCTTGCTGAACGTTTATGGAGACCAAGCAGTGGCTGTGAGCACAGTGAGGTGGCAGGTGATGCATTTCAGCAGTGGTGACAGAGACAGCAAATCACCTCCATTGGTGCAGATTTTTACAAGTGCAGCATGCAGGCTCTTGTTCATCACTGGTGAAAGCACACAGCCAATGGTGGTGACTAGTTGAAAAATAGTATTTTATAGCTGATAATTTTCTCTATTAAATAGTGTTATTGTGCTCTTTGTATCTGTAATGGTTTCCGTGGAAATAAACAGGAGGCATTACTTTCAGAGCAACTCACGTAGAAGCTGGGGCTGGAAAAGTTCAAGCTAAAAATAAATTGTAGATCTTGACCAGTGAAACAGCTTATGACAGGATGCAGTTACTTGCATTAAGTCTTTAAATCGGGATTAGATTCCCTTAAAAAAACTCTCCATTCAGTCAGCTGATAGGCATCCAGCAGGCATTCCCAGGGTAAAGGGTAAAGTCATAGGGACTTATGCAGAAGCTTGCAACGATGTACCCTGGAATTAAAATCTGTGTGCCTCTGAAGTAACCACCCTTGGGCAATATGTGATTAGAAGGGCTGAAAATGTGCATTAATTAATAGTGAAAATCTATTCAAAGTGGGTTGGTAAATCACACAACCGTAAAGGACAAAAAATAGAGAAACTTGTTAAGTTTCAGTGCCAGGAAAATAGGTAGGAAGCAAAAGTGTTTCCAGAAAGCAACATTTCTCCTTCAGAACAGCACTGTGTAGAATGATTAATTCATTGTAAGCTTTTGCATATTGAAATCTCCCTCACTAGTGCTTAGGTGCATCAGCTGCTAAATGTCTGTGCAGTGTAGGACTGAGTGGGATTACAGAGTGGAGATGGGATGTGGGTCCTCAGCCTGCACAGCAAGATGATTTCTGAGCAGTGGATGTCTGCTTCCGTGGGACACAGCTGAGCAGCTCCTGCTCTGCCCAGCTGGGAGAGGCTCAGATGAACTTTCTGTAGGAAAGTAAACCCAGGCACCATGAAGATGCTTGTGAAAATCTTTTGGGATTTCACCCCTAGTGTCTTAACGCGTCTGGTTAATTGTCAAGTGCCAAGTCTACATTCATCAATTAAATGAGAATCATTACAAACTGTCTCACCCATTGTCGCAGAGGCAAAGGTTCCTTTCAACTCCAATAAATTAAATTAAATTGGCTCTAACCCTGCAACCACAGACAGATTGGCTCTGTGTTGAGAGGCATTACTTTGATTGACACCTGTCTGGCTGATTGGGAATGGTTACCAGAATGGACAGCATCAGACAAAGGGGTTTTGTGTGTTATGGGGGAATTCACATGTACAGTCACACATCAGCTGTCAGATGCAGAGCTGGGCAGAAGCAGCCAGCAGTTATATAGCTCTGTTGGCTTTAGGTTAGAATATGGGAGTCTGCTCACTGATAAATATGTAGCTATATATGTGCAAACATTATCTCTGGTTTTGTTTCATTCGCCTCTGTTTGAGGTATCAGGCAGGAAACAGCGTGCATCTGCATATCACTGCAGTTCAGTCAGAAATTGTGTCAAATATGTGATCTTTCTCCACATTTCTTCCAGGTTAGCAAACGTTCCAGTGACCCAAAAACTCCACTTTATCTTTGTCACCAGGAAGCTGTCCTTGATGATCTTTTCCATGTCTTTGTGCTTTAAAAAGTCTTTTGTTGTTGTTGTTGGTTTTTTTTTAGCTGTAACAGTTGCCTGCCCACCAGCACAGATGTGTTGCCCAAATTTCCCGTTTTACAACAGTTTCATCAGATCTCTGTGTGTAAATTCAAACCATTACACGGTGTCACTGATGATTCACCTCTGCTAAACCTCAACTGCGCTGAATATATTCTGAGCTACTGCTGCAAACTTGCATTCGGCATGAGGAAGCTGTATTGCCACACCAACCATCACATGGTTGTGCCCTGGCACCAGAGCCTGATTGTGAAATAGTCATTGGCTTCCAGCAGCTTGGGGTAGGCACCAGCATGATGGATTCCCAGCCAGTGTAAATGGAGGTTGTTTTCCTTCCACCTGAAGATCTGGTACGTGGGATTTCTAAGAAGAAAGGGTAAAGCTTGGAAGAAGATGTGCCATTTTCCCCCCACAATTTACTGAACTATTTTAAAGTTGCTCTTTTCTAACACATTGTGTATTTGAATTGCACAGCTGCAGCTCCTTCAAAATGCAGTTAAACGGGCTGCAATTTTACAGACATTTAAAACTGACAATAAATAGCAAGGGAACTGGATGGCTGTGTCCATATGCAAATCACTATCCTAGCTGTACAAGAAGGGCTTAATATTCTGACTTGCTCTTATGAATTTTGGTACAAAAGAATTCAAAGTGGTAAAACCAAAAATGCATTACTGAGAAGGAATATACCAATAATTTCATCACGTAAATGTAACTGATTGTCAGCTCAATACATTTAGGTCTGAGTTTCCTGGGCTAGGTCTTGTTGGATCTCTCATCCTGAGGAATGTTCAGTTGAATTCAACACTGTGTTCTGATCTCTGTTACTAGAATCCCCAGACCAGAAGTAGCCATGCGGCCTCTGCCTTCCTCCCTCTTCCTGCTTTTGGTGTGATTCTCATAGCAGAAGCACAGGTGGGTGTAACCACCAACAAACCTCTCCTGTGAAGCAACACAAGCAGTCTGCACAGGTGCTTTCACCAAGGCTGGTGGCAGAGGGGGGGAGACGGCTGATAATCTTGCACTTCAGAGCGTGGTACTTGTGGTTTTCCTCTGCACTCAGAAGGACTCTTCTTGATCATTTTTCCTTTCTCCTCTCAGTCATTTGAGTACAGCAGATTTTTGTGATTAGCTGCTGATTTCTCCATGCTCTATAGGCTGTTTGTATTAGCAAGTGATGTCAGTCGGTGAAGTGTGGGTGCAGTGGGTGATGAAGACCCACCATCCACATCCCTTGAGGAAGCTGTAGCTTTACAAAGTTTATGATTCAATTCTGTAAGAGAGTCAGAAGTTCCCATCTTTTAGGGACTGTTTCTGGATCAGTTCTGGTCTGGTCCTATGGTTTGAATACTCATTTGTGGTTGAGGCACATTAGGTGTCTTCTGGTTTTGACTCACCTAAAAGGGGTGCATCTCATGCTGTCAAAGACCAATCCAAGATGAAGATGAAACGTGGCCAGTAGAGTACTATCAGGAGATTCTCTTCATAAGCAGACTTCTGACCTGAACTGAGATGCTAATGTAGAAATGCAGACAGCATCATTTCTAAAATACAGATCTTTCTAGTAGAATTGTGCAGAAGGTTATTTCTAAAAGACTGGAAAAAAATATTAATCTGAGTCTAAAAACTATAAAGTTATGGAGCTGAAAAATGTAGAATGCTTGATCTATTAATGAAAACACAGTTGTAAATCTAGCAAGTGTAATACCACAATCCACAACTCCTGGTGCTCTTTTGTACAGGATGGGCCTTCCTGGTACCAGCCTCCCTCTTGCTTATAAAGGGAGAGCAGCCAGACAGTAATTCTTGCTTTGCCCAGAATTAAGATAGCATTCAGTGAGCCAAAAGTAACTAAAGTGCTGTACCAAAACCTCACAAAGCAGAGGAATACTGTGACCACAGCCTGGGCCTGAGTGTTTAAGATACTGTCACATCTAGGAGGTGTGCTTGAAGCCCTCAGCTGCCACTGCCTGCAATGCATGTCCCCTCCAGCACCTCACCCACAGGTTGAGCTCAAGAAGGAAGTGATGTGAATCAGACCCAGGCTGAATGCAGTAGTATGCATACCAGTATCACTCTGATGATGGGACTGATGATTCTGATGAAGGCTGTGTGCTTATTAGAGCTGTAGAGAAATCCTATGAAGGTGACATGACTGCTGTCTCTGCAAACATTCCTGCACACATCCACAATAAACCTGGAAACGGCATTCTGAGAAATGGCCATTCATAGTTCAGTGAGATATCAAGGTGTCTAGATCACTTCTTTACAATTAGTTTTGACAACTGTTTCATCAGTCATGTAAGAGACCCAAAGGAAAATCACAGATGCTTATTGTTTATAGGGAATTCAAGTGAATGGCCCAGTTTGGCCTGTGGGGGCGGTTACATAAGAGGTCAAAAAAAGGGAATTCATAGAAGCTGTTATAAAGAACAGAATCAGTGGATGCATCAAGAATTTAACGTGCTAAGAGTGAACACTGCTTTGAGGAAAGCATATAGTATCTCCAAAATGTACTAAAGTTTGAGGAGTTGGCAAATGTGAACAGCTCACTCTGTTGACATATTCTATGTGGACTTCAAAAAGCTATTTGAAAGAGTTTTCAACCAAAGCTCCTAAAAACAAATCTATTATGATATGTAAAAGTTTGGTTCTCACCTGCATAAATGACAATTTAAAGAGAACAAATGAAGGGTAGAAAGAAAAGGTTTATTTTCACAGAAGGGAGATGTTAGTCCAGGCAAACAGAGCCCTGAAGAGATCTGCATAGGATATTGCACTGTTTGACATATTCATAACAGATCTGAGGGCATTGAAGAAGTGCAAGGTAGCGCTGTGTGATAATCCCAAGGTATTTGTGTAGGAAAGGAGGAGACCAACTCTGAACAGATACAGATGGATTTCATGAAACTAAGTGAGCTAGGTAATGAAGTGGAAGAAGAAATTTGACTGTAAAGTGAAGAACATGGAAAAAAAAAAAAACCTTTTTATTTGCAATGATGGTTTCTGACCAACTTGAGCCACATAGTATAGAAACTTTAAAATAATTATGTAAAAATATCAGCTTAATACATAGCAATGATAAAAAAGCAAGTCTAATGTTGGGAATTACACAGGAAAAAGAATAAAGAACAAATCAGAAATTACTTGTATGCAGAATACCAGTGCACATTTTGAATGCAATATGCAGCTCTGGTCTCCCTATCTCAATATGTGTAAGTTACAGCTGAAATAGGTATACCAAGGGAGAAAAAAATAAGATAAAAAGAAGAAAGAAAAAAACCACAACTGTGAGGAAACAGTAGTGTTTTCAGAATCATGAGCGACATGGAGAAAATGAATAGGGAATGATCATTCCCTGTCTCTTAATATAAGAGTCAACAAATGCAACTAATACACAGCAAATTGAAGGCTACAAAAATAAAACAGTTTTCTTACAGGGTAGTTTAAACTATGAAATGCTTTGCCACAGGGTACTTTGGATGCTAAAAATTTCCATGGGTTAAAAAAGCAATTGGGATAAATTAATGGAAGGATAATCTATTGAATGTTATTAAATACATGCTATGTATTAAGTACCTACCGTTGAGTGCATTTAATAGGCTATTAAATACCACCTCCAGCTAAGGAATTCCCTGAGCCACAACTCACTGGAAGCTGGGAGAAACTATCATAGAAATATCATTATGTACTTGTCCTTTACTCATGCCCTTCCTTTGACATTTGTTACCAATGCCATCTGGAGAGAAGAAGCTGGGTTAGACAAACAGACCTTTGATCTGACCCACCATGGTACTCTTATGTCCCGAGTGATATTTGGAAGATGCTACATTCACATTTTCCTTTCCAGGATGAAAAATGGCAAACCCAAGAAAGATAGAAGTGGCCTGGATCCAAGGTACACTTCACCAAGGAGAGGCCATACCCTACTGACTGATGAGATTTTGTATGGGCAGAGCATGGCTATTCTGACAAAGACATGTATTTTGGCATCTCTGGGGTACGAATTTGTTTTTTTTTTACTGGGATAGCTCACAGACAGCTACTGCTTCACAGTATGACTCCACAAATAGAGACACAGATGACACCACAAATAGAGACACTGGAAGACAGTCTTCTCTAATTATGTTAGCTAAGTTATGGCTGTCCCGCAGATTAAATTTCATAATGACATATTGATTAATTTCTCACATTTTCACTTGGAGCCTTCACGGATGAAAGAGTAGCTCCTGAAAGTACCACCAACATATATGCAAAGAGATAATAAAAAATAGTTTTTTGATTTCCACTATCTTGCATGCTCAACACATTGCTATTCAATACTATGTTCCAGCTGTCATTCATGAATTACTTCAGCTATATTCCCTCCTTTAATGATAGAAGCGCACTCCTTAACAAAAGCTGACTGTCAAAATAGTGTATTCCATTTCAAATCAATTAATTTTATGTGTACATCTAGACCCATTATAAAATATATGTGGAATAATTGTTGGCTGGAGTAGACTTTATGCTTAACACCCAAAGTAATTAAAACTACACGAGGACAATTTTGACAGTGTACTTTATCACTGAGACTCATTTTCCCATCATACCCTCCAGAGGGCAGTTTGATGGCCATGTAAACAATTAATCACGTATGAATGAACAATGAGAGCTTTTTCAGCAGTCCACAGATTTCATTTTCTTAGCAAGCACATTGGTACATAGCAACAGCAGCATTAGTACTAGTGCCACCACGATGTGGTGTAGGAGGCTTTGGTTGGCAGAGGAGCAGAGGAATTTTACTCCCCTTGCTCTCCAGAGAGCTCCAGCCTTCTCTGCACCGACCATCTGAACTGAGAATCAAAAGTGGTGAGTTATATCATTCAACACAGGTTGCCACCAGACACCCATGTTCTGAAGTTATGCTTTTAATTGTGATCTGATTACCACAATTATTCAATGACATGAACACCTGGAGTAGCTGATATGAGGCACCAGCCTCAAGGTGGATCCACCAAGGTAACTAGGTGGAATTCCACTCCTCATCGCCCTTCAGCCAGCTCCTGTCCCATGTTGCATGCTGTGCACCTAGTGCTGTAATGGGATACCAACCTCCTCCCCTGAATGCTGTGGATTTTTTCACAAAAACATGGGAAAACATACTTCATGTTTTCAGCTGTTACATTGATGGCTGCCCCCAGAAGGACATCTCTCAAGACTACATGTAATGAGGAGGAAAGGAAGAGGACAAGCTAATCAAACTGGATGCCACATGCAGACCAGAACTCTGCTGATCGCATCCTGAAGAGATTCATGTTTGTAGGATCAACACAGTGGTGTCCTGTATGTGCATGGATGTCAGGGAGACACCAAATGCATTAAAGATCAATGGACACAAGTTAGGAATCCAATGCACTGTGGATGGAGGTTGTATTGCATGTCCTGTAACACAGCTGCAGCATCGTGTGGTGTTGGTGGAAGAATTTCAGCACGCAATAAATCTGTCAGAGTTGTAAATCTGCATGCAGAAACCTGATCCATAACAGAATTTGAATGATGGTGTAGGGGTTCTCCCACTGCAGTAAAGGAAGCTGTTAGTATTGCAGCCAGAACACAAATACTTTTGTTCTGGATTGTCTTACCTTGACCAAAACTTGTCCTGGATTTGGGGTAGCAAATCACTGTTCCCTCACTCAAGCTTCTCCCATTCCTGTCACTGCTAGCAAAGCATTACAGAGAGTGAAATAGGGATCAGGTCCCTACAGAGCCTCCGATAAACAGCCGTAACAACTGAGAAAGAGTCCTTGAAAAGAGTTGTGCACAAATTCACACCATCCTTGAAGGTGGACACTGGATACTGTTGAGTTCTGTGAGAAGAAGGAGAAAGAACAAAGGTGCCCTTTGTTTTATTTCAAGAAAAATTGAGTGAAGATATGCAGAAAGATAATCCTTGTCATGAGAATTCAATTACCCAATGTATTATCTTTTAAAAAATACAAGTACACAGGTAGAACGGGCAATTAATTTTTAAAAAGTGGATACCTGAATTCATATATGTAAATAAATGAGTGGTTCTCAGAATTCCTGGGTGCACAGATGTTCAGACTGGCAGAGCATAGACCTTCACTTTTTAAAATTTTGTCTAATTGCACTCCAGATAATTTAAAAATAATAATAATAAAAAGAAGCCCCGGCCAACCAATCAAAAAAACAACAGAGATATGCAGAAATCTGCTGAATGCTGAAGTGGCCTTTGCCACAGGGCTTTTTTGCTGTTACAGCAGCAGTTAGCAGCAGCGTAACCCCGTCTGGCAGTGCTTCTAAGAACAGTGACTGCATTGCAGTCATATTCAGAAAGGAACAGGAGAGGAAGGAGTGGCTGTGCATGATGAAGAGGAGTTAGGGTCTATCCCATGTGCCAGGGAATTGCTGTGATGGCAGGCTTAAAAAACAGTGTTTTCTGAGGTGTCTCGCAAAAATGTTCCTCAATTTAAGTGCTGCAGGCGGCTGGATTTTCTGTCCCTTTATGAGCTGGGAAGCAGCAGAGGGCTCAGACTGGGTACAGCCAGCTACATCTGATCCAGCTTGGAGGGAGGCCAAGCTGAAGTGATAACTGAGGGTGAGGAAGCTGGGGTGGACAGAGTGCCATGAGTTGAGAACGCAGATTTGTGTGTCTGGCCAGAACTCTGCAGGTTTCACTGCTGGTTTTTAATTGGCTGTGTAAAGGAGTGTCGCTTTTGGAAAGGCTTGAAGGAGACCTAGGGTGGTCTCAGGGTGCCCTGTGAAGATATTCAACAAGTTTAAAGTGCCTGTCTTGTAAACCAGCGTAAATGAGCAAAGCAGAATAGGAAAGCAAAGTCCTTCCTTCCCATCCCTGCTGATGAGGGCACAGAGGTCAGAAACCAACTGCTCGTCTGTGAAAGAGAAATAGACTGGACAGAAGACTCCAAGGGTTTTTATGTGTATGAAAAACCCCACACCAATTTGTATTGTTGAAATTCTAATGTGCACAAATATAAGTTCAGGGTGCTCTCTAGTTGTGAAGGCTTTTTATGTCTTTTAGGTCAAAACTCCATAAAATTTGTTTAGAATAATAAAACAGAAAAGCAAGGAAGATCTAGGAATTCATTCTTTCTTTATGTGTACTTGTTAATTAATTCCTAAGTAAGTGAAGTACAAGAAGAGTTTGCTCTGTAACCCATCATTTGTTTTGAATAGAATTGCTCAGGTTGGAAATGACCTTAAAGATCATCAAATCCAACCACAACCTAACCATACTACCCTAACTCTAACAACCCTCCGCTAAATCATGTCCCTGAGCACCACATCCAAATGGTTTTTAAACACATCCAGGGATGGTGACTCAACCACCTCCTTGGGGAGCCTATTCCACTGCTTAACCACCCTTTCTGTAATAGAATCATAGAATTACTGAGGTTGGAAAAGACCGTCAAGATCACCAAGCCCAACCACGACCTAACCATGCTACTGGAGGCTGGTTGGAATAGTTAAACATGGTAAAGCAAAACCATCTATATAGCCACAGTTTTGTAACTCCTAATTTTTAGCATACCTAGACTGGTAAGATCACTGTAACTTATCCAAACAATGTGAAATCAGTTGTTTATCATCTCTTGGGAGATGGAGCTTCCTTTCCTTTAAAGAGAACGTTTCTGATAAGCATTGCAATTTATATATAAAAGCCTGCATTTCCTGCATAGATTCTTGTGTATAGATGCAAATGTAGCCTTTGGATCATGCTCCATTAAATGTACAAGGTAAATCTTCTGAAAGGATATTGCTGATTTCTGCAATATTCAATTTTTATAATATGAATTAAAAAGACAACCTCACAACAGTTCAGCTCGTATCATGGTGTTATGGGCATTTAAATCCATTTCTTGATGTCTTCTTTTGAATTTAGCTTGCATGTTCCACTGGGTCCCTTGAATGGACAAATCCACAAATGTGTCTGTAGTAGAGGCATACTATTCACTTTGTGTAGATGTCTTTGATTCATAGCAGAAATTAATTTCTGAGTTATTTGGAATTGTAAAGCTCAGTCTCTTTGCCAGTTAATTGCTACACTAGCTTATGCTTCACACCATACGGAAACACCCTTTTAAATATGCAAAGAAAAAAAGCTAAGAATAAATCACAGCTGCTGTTAGATGGGGGTCTAAAGATACAGCCAATGCAGGGAAAAAAAAAGAAAAAAGAAAGAAAAAAAAAGAAAAAAGGAACTGTCTTGGTTTAAATACAGCTAAACTGCTTTTAATATTGAGAAATTCTTTTTCTGTTCTCCAAATCAATTTTCATTAATAGTATCCAGAAAAGAGAACTCTGAATACAAAGCACTGAGATAACAGCAATAATTACAACTTACAGTTTCATAGCAGTAATATTTTCCTACTCTCTGTTACATTAGTGATTGCTGTAATAATTCGTATTTGGCTTATAAGGACGTTTTCTTACAGGTATGTTCAATTTAAGCACAAACCAATATCTTAATTTACAACAACGTAAAGTTTCTGAAGGTGGAAGTGAGTTTTATTTTTGCAGCAGTAATTGCTCCTGACCAGTGATGGCAGCTTGACCTCTCCCACATATAAGATGAAGTGTGTATATCAAGCCTTGACACGTTATCATGATTTCCCACAACCAACAAATCTGAGAAACACTTTACTGTATGTGTCCAGAACAGATCTAGGATGGAAATCTCATTTATTGCACAGTTCCAGTTATTCTGCATAACAACTACCTCACCAGAAAAGTAATTTTTTTGCGTGCCAGACTTTCCTTCAGTTGTTAGAGACAGCACAGACACGTCAGTGAGCATGGGGAAAGTAAACCTATCAGCTTGGGAGGGGCAGCAGCAAGCTTCAGACTAAAGAAAAATGCATGTAAATTTATCACTGGGCCAAATTAGCAATAATAGCACAGACTGCTATGTAAATACCTCTGTATTTGTTCATGCTATGTAAATGCTCTGGCTCTTCCCTAGCTTGATAACAAAACTTAGATTAGCAGCTCCCTTCCCTGTAAAATTACACTGCTACACTGAAGTCAATAGAAATGTCAAAATCTCCAGTTCTACACTAGTTTAAGATTTTTGTGTGCTGGGAGAGGTCTTCGAAGTAAAAAATGCCTGATTCCAGCAGAAAGAAGTGAGTAATTGGACCACACAATGCTGGAAATAGGCTAAGGTGGCCAAGTAGTTGGCTTACAGACCCAAAAGACCTGCAAAAAACAGCAGGTGTGTCACTGAAATGATGAAAGATTGTGAAGTCCTACAGGGTGCATGTCTGATTGTCAAGAGAGGAAGCCGGAGCAGGAGCGCATGAATAACTGCTGTCCTCTGTGTTGGGCTAGACTGGTGCTGAGGAGCAGGATGAGGTGCTTGGCCATGTTTTCTTCCCTGGAAGAAGACACGTACAACTGAAGCTGGCTGCCTCAAAAACTTTTTGTGTTTTTTTTGGAGCCAGGCTCCAATGAATGAATTTTCAGGCTATCCTCTGTCCTGTATCCCTCCTTACTTATCAAGTACTCATCTCTTGGCTAGAGGAGTGGGGTTAATTTAGATTATTGCATCCCCTGTTGCAGAAGTTGGTCTCATGTCACCCCACATCACTTCACTCCTTGCTTCTAAGTCCCTTAACAATTCCTGTCCTGAAAAAAGGCTGTGGGCAGGTACTGTCCTGGAGGTGGGAACTCCGTCCTCAAAAATGCTAAAAGTAACTTCTCAGGCTGTTTCCTTCTTCTAAGCCCAGAACTTCTCCCTCTGACAAAAGATACAATGCTTTACCCATGGGACAGCTGAATTCTTGATCATTTTGGGTTGCTCCTGCTGGGGCCTGGACCTGGTCTGTCTCTGAGCTTGTCGCTGTCATGGACTGTGCCCTGCTATGCTCATTGGGCATGGGACAGTATGCTATCTGTGTGGCACTGCCTGCAATCCCCTCCTTCACCACCACCCTGGTTCCCTGGCAGAGCCCTTCCCTGCATTCTTGGCAGGGCCGCACTCCAGGGAGGCCAGTGTTGCCATCCACTTGAGGCAGTTTCAATAAACGCAACGCCAGTGCTATCGCTAGAGCTCCTTGCATCCTTCCCAGCCAGAACTGGCATCAGCTACCAACTGTGATGGTTGCTCTTTTAAGATCCGTACTTGTACCAGAAAATGAACGATAAAAGCCTTGCTCTGGCAGACATCAAGCAGAGCTAGAAAGCATATGTGCAGTTTGTTCCAGAGACTCCTCCACAACTACAGCAAATGGTTTTACACAACTACAGCAAATGCTTTTCTGTCTTTAAGGATTTTCTTCATCCTAGGCACTGTGCAAGCCATGACAAATGAGTCACTCCTTAACAATTTGTATCAGTTAACAACTCCTCATACTGACTAGCCTCAGGGCTTCACCAGCTACGTGATGTTTCTCACTTATGCCTCCAAACATACTCAGTCTTTTCTGATAGAGGAGAGATAACCTCTGGGACAGATGTTTTTCCCACTTGCATTCTCCTTGCTTTTATCTCTTTCCACCAGTACTAGTCACATCTTCAGTAATATGAGGCTTCAAATTGAATATTCTCAATTATGCAAATACAATATGCAAATGAAGGATATGGAACTTGGGAGAAGATCTTCAGAGGACAGCAGCAGCAGGGGCAGGCCATAAGACCATCCGGAGGGAGTGTGGGAGACAGCTGATGAGGCAGCAGCCTCTCTGGTCACAGTCAGTGCCCCCCTGCTCTCAGGGACAAGGACATACATAAGCACAGACGTCTGTTCCTTCCCTGTAGGACAAAAGGGCTGTAGTGGAAATATGGATTCTCAGGCACTGGTCCCTGCCTTTGTAGGCAAACACCTCTTGCAATTCTTTTTATGGACTTAATGGGCATTGCCTGAAAATCTCTTCATTTATGCTATCCTTGAACAGTTGTTCTAGAGAGCACTATTTTGGAAAAAGGGGACATGCAATTCCCAGCCTAACTGTACTTTTATCTAGCATACAAACACTGTTTTGTGCCTACACTGTCCTTCCTCTGAAATGTTCCTATGCCCCCTCCTTGGTATAGTTATAGGAAACAAGAGCATCCTCCCTCTTACTCTTCCCCAAGTTAAGGGCTGCCAGCTCTCTCATAACGCAGAGTACCCCTTCCCTGCCCTCTCCTGCCTGTTGCATAATCCCTGTTATCATGAGTGACCAGCCCAGTAGACAGGACTCTTCATAAGGCACCATCACAGCAAATGCCCTCTAGAATCTCATTTTCTTTTCATGTGATTGCCTCCTCTGGTTATTCATAGTCATTCTTTGGTCAGTTGGCAAACACACACCTCCCTCTCTGGTTGACAACAATAAGGCCCTTGTTTTCATTTGATTTTTGTTATCTTCCAACATATAGTCTTTCATTTTAGCAGAATTTATCCCATCTCTGTTGCAGTACTGAAGTTCATCTGGTAATTCCAATGGGATATCCAAGCCTCCTCTCTTTTCATGACACTGAGCAGCTTCATAGCACTGGCAAATTGCATCAACATTGCTCTTGCTTATTGTGCTGAAATCACTGATGGAATTATTAAAGAAAATGAGTCTTAAGACAGAGGAATTTCCACTACTATCATATTGCTGGTTTCATATTTTGCAGTTATCATCACCCCCTTTACTCTGCAGACCTGAGATGACAAGAACTGACAGAAGAGCTTGTGCATGCAGCATAGTATCTTTGTAGAGCTCTGCAAAGAAAGCAGCATGAGCTCTGGTAGACTGCAGTTCAGATCTGGCAAGTGGTGACTTTTGTTACAAGCCAGTGTCAAATCAATCCAATGCCAACCAGCAAATCACTGATACAGAATCATAGACAATCAGAAAGGAAAACCAGTTACCACATACGAAATCATAGAATGGTTCGGGTTGGAAGAGCCCCTGAAGACGATCTAGTTCCAACCCCGCTGTCGTGGGCAGGGGCACATTCCACTAGACAAGGTTGCCCAAAGCTGCATCCAATCCGGCTTTGACCACTTCCTGGGCTGGCTCGTCCACCCCTGGATACCCCATATAGGGCTGGTGGAAGTTTATGTGGTCATTACCAATGGCTTGTGGCTACAAAACATGATGTTCTTATTGCCTCTGAAGTGACAGCCAGCTTGAGGAGAGCACAGTTCCAAAGTGCCGCTGGTGGGATCCATAAATGTTCCTTTCCCATAATCATTACAGAGACTCTGGAGACACATCAGTGTGAAAGAATAATACAGAACCATTAAAGATGGTTTAGTTTTCAAGGAGGGCAGACTTGGCTACTCCCATGCTAGCAGATTCAAGTGTGCCCAGCATGCCTACAAGTATCTATTCTAGTAAACTGTTAGATCAGTCTGTGAGACCATGCCTGGCCCATCACAGCTAGCATGCTTCCTGAGTAATTCCTGGGCATAGTTAGAGATGTGTAGGTGGTTTGCATGCAGCAGCCCTGTTTTGGAGGATGAGACAATTTATTATCATAGATGCAAGCTATCCAGTGCCAGTTGGCCCCAGCACCAGGGAATGCTCCTAGGCACATCTAATTTATTATTGTAGACACAGCCTTTGTGAACACCACTGTGGGAAACCCTGGCAATGTGCATGGTGCTATGTGGCCCAAATAAATTTGAATATGAAAGCATCTTTTCTCCTTTAAAAAATATGAGTACGTGCTGTTGTTTCAGGAGAGTTCAGTGTACCCTCTGATGGCTGGCTGATGAGGCAATCTCCTGCTATGAAAGCACCTGGCAGGAGATGGCTCAGTTGTGCACTGAGCTGCTGCTTTATGGAAGCAGGACCAGTTTCAGGCAAACTGAAAGCAAAATGGCACTGTCTGTAAGCCAGCTGAGATGCCAGGCAGCCCGGTGTTCTTCAGAGTCATGTGGTGGGAGGTAAACGGCACAACAATTACACAGATAACGCAAAGTGCCTTTGCTGGCGTGGGCTCAGGACACCACCGGTTTGCAGGTCTGGCACAGGCAACTGAAAAGTTCATCTGTCATCACTGGGAGCAGTCCAAAAGAGATAGGCATGGAAAGGGCTTTGTGTGCCTGGAGCTTTGTGTGGCAAGTGGCAATGCACAGGGAAACGGGGTTTGGAAATGCAGAGCCGTTACTTTGTCTTGTCTGTGCCAACTGGTAACTGCCTCTTGTAGTTCTGAAATCCATTAAAAGTTTGGATGAATCTTTCTGTTCCTTGAGTTTTGTTAAGTATTTTTCCACCAGTGAGTTGTGAATCTAAGGTCTTTATTAGAGGAGATAATGGATATTAAAAAATAATAAAAATAGCTTTGCTAAGAGCCAAGTGTAAGTAAGTGTAAGAGAAAGTAAAGTTTCCAAATGGCAGCAAAATCCCTTTCACACTCTGCGTGGAGAGGATCCCAATCCCACGCTATGTCACTTCTCCAGTGATGGAGTTGCACGTTACTGGTATCTTTGCTTCTCTCCCCAGTGTTGTGGTGGGCAGAGGAGGGAAGGAGGAGCTCAGACCTGTGTGGTGCTCATGTCCTGACTGACTCATGCCAATGGCATCATTTCCTGAGTGCTACAAGATCAAAACAGTGCTGGAACTGGGGATATGGAGAGGTCTACTGCCCAGTCCCCTTTGCTCCGTGCCCCTTCCTCATTGTCCAGATGCACCTGTGGCACTCTAGTATCTCCTTACCCTCTCTGGCTATCACAAACCTGTCCCCTACTCCTTTAGCTCCTTGCTTATGGTGGCATCCAAACTGAGATTCAGCCTGTGCATCTTTGCAGTTCCTTTCTCTTCCTCCTCTCACGTGGTGACTAAAATTCCCTTCTCCAAAGCCCTTCACACCTGCTGCAGTCTACAAAAAGTTCAAGTCCTGGCACGTAACAATGAGTGAATCACAATATTTTTTATGTCCAAGGAAAGTAATGGAAGAAAATACCTTTTCATATTCTTTACCATAGCAAGGTCACAGCTGGATACTTCTGACAGTTCTCTAAGCCTTTGTTTCTTCTGTCAGTGTGTGGCTAAAAGAAGTGTTTGACTCCTAGGTTATTAGCTTGCAGAAACAATAGCAATAATTTCAGTTACTTTTATAAAAATCAAGAAAATAATTTTTATCTTGGCAGATGATCAAGGCAAACTTCAAACATGACCTTTCTTACTAGTTATGGTCTTTATATCATAGTCCTTCCATATTAATTTATTGCAGGAGCTGAATTGAAAAAGGCAGTATTTTCTCAGCTCTTACATAAAACTGTTTCTTTGCTAAAAAGCCTTTTGTCACTTGGTAGTGGAGCAGCAAATCAATGGGTGAAGAACTGTGAGTCACAGGAGGGAGTAAGAATTGCAGTGATTCCTTTGAGTTCAAATTCTCAAGGCCTCGTCAACCAAGACTGATAAAATGTAGGCAAAAAATCAGGATGCTGAGCTGTGATACAGAAGCCTCTTCACAGCCAATCCATCTTATCATTTCACCCCTGCTCAGAGAACACACAGAGATCCAGTTACCTCTCCAGCTGCTTTTCCAGTCAACACAGCCAGCTGAATTCATAGCAGAGACTTCCCAGGACACTGTCTTCATGCCAGTATTTGTTTCTTAAAATACTATGTATAGATAGATGGAATATACATATATACAGTCACTTCTACTGTCTGCCATTTTAAATACTTACAAAGCAGTATTCAGCTAAGGTTAGCAGAAAAAGTCCCTACCTGAAGGCTTTGATCATAGCTCTCCTTCGTCTGGGATTGCACATGATAGTGGTGGCAGAAAGACACATCGCTTCTTCTCTAGACCGATACAAGGGTAATCCCATAGCAAGTAATATCTACCAAAATAACTGCAATCACCTGTCGTGATATTACATGGAACATTTCTCCAGTCAGCATCAGCTTGAATGAAGCTGACTCCAGTGCTGATGATGCTCCTTCTCTGGTTTGTTCTTGAGTTTTACCCAAATGCTCCTACAAAAGCTTGCTTGTGTGCGTGCTTCCAAGGTCTTCATCAGGGCTGGGGTTCAGTCCTGCTTCTTCTGCTCTCAGAGCTTTCTCCAAGGCTGCTGCCAGTCTCATCCTGATTTAAAAAATGCATCTGGTAAACTGTAATAAACACCAAATACAGCTGTGGGCTCATCCTGGGTGAACTCCTTGCCAAACTTGTATTCCAATAACTATCATTAATGTCTTAGCCTGCAGCTGGGGTTCAAAACACCAATCTCAAAGTTTATGTTTAAGGACACTTGCTGTAGTGCAGTGTGGCTGAAAGAAAAACAAAATCCTGTGTTAATACTACCAATAATCAAACATGGACACAAAAGTCAAAACTCTTTCATAAGGATTTTAGGTCTCCTTTCCCATCTAGCATCCCTCTGCACTGTAGCCCTTCCAGCCCTGCCACACCTGTGCAGTAAGGTGCAGGGTTCTGAGGAAGTCTTGTGCTATGTGGAGTAGAAGACATCTGCAAAGCACGTTACATCATCTATGTGCACAATTCCCACTTCCCAGCAGGCTGTTTCTGCCATGAAGAAAGGGGAACAAGGTGCTTACTTAGACTTCCATAGGAATATCAAGAAATCACGGGGCCTCTTTCTCAGTGCAACATTAGGAGTGCTCCATAGCAGGGAATCCTAGTTTTAAGAATCTGGTATGACATATGGTAGCATAGATGAACACCAAGCTGATGATGGCCTGTGCAGTATGTTTTGTCCTTACACGCCTATCAGGGCAAGGTCAGCCGTGTAACGTCACAGTAACACCACTCATTCTTAAAGGATTTCATTGAAATGGAGTTGTGATGGTTTTACCCTGATGGACAAATAACACAACACTCCCTCACTGCCCCTCCTCAAAGGAAGAGAGGGAGAAAATACAATTAAAAAGGGCTCAAGGTTCAAGATGAGGATGGAAAGATTGCTCACCACTTACCGCCATGGGCAAAACAGACTCAGAGTAGAAATATGAATACAATTTATGATCTATTACTAATTGGCTAGAACAGTGAGAAAAATAAAAGCAAACTAAAAACACTTTCCCCACAATCCCTGTCCCAAATTGTCACTCATAGCTCTGCTGTGGCAGTGGCAGGTCCCTTTTGGAGCAGCTGGAACTGGCTCTGATCTGACAGGGCAGCTTCTGCAGCTTCACAGAGGCCATCCCTACAGCCCCCATACTACCCAAAACTTTGCTGCATAAATCCAATACAAAGGGGGAAATTAACTGTTAGTATGTGTAACTTGTGGCTCTGGTTCTCCTCTCCCTAACTAAAGCAAGATTGCACTGGTAGGTGCAAGAGCTGAAGAATCATTTTTAAGACTTGACTTCATGGTGAGCTGGCTGTGGTAGTACACAGGTATAGTGTGTGATAGTTATGAGCTGGTACATAAGCAGAGACCATATTAGCATTTCTAGAACAAGGACAGACTTGTTTCTTGTGTATAGGGAAGCAAGCTTCTTCATAACAGGATTTCTCAGTTTGCCTAATAGAACTTCAACATTTCCATTGCAACCAGCGTGTGCCATTACAAGGCTGTAAGAACATCAGCATGGCTTGGTGTGACTTACCATTCCAGAGTAAAATTGGCTTTGTTTCTATGAAATGAGTGTACTTTATGGATTGATCTACACTTAAGGATGGAAAACCAAGAAAAGTGGTAATTCTAGTCTTTCTCTGCCTGTTTGTAGCTAACATCTTCTCTGATTTTAACTTATGGCCTGGTAGGAATGGTTTTTCTGCCACTGAACAATAAGGGGACGAGAGGAGAAGTAAAGAACAGCTGGGTTTAATGAACTGGAACAGCTGCAGGTATTAAAGCAGTGTGTACACATGTCATTCAAAGAGTTTCTACATGTATACAGATGATGAGCTATTTAAATCAAGACTTTTGTTACAGATGCTACTACGGACATACTGCTTTTAAAGGTTCAGAACTTGGTGTCTTAAATTATGTTACCTGCCACAAACAAGTCCAAAGCAAGGTAATTTATGGAGGCAGGAACAATCAATCTGATTTTAATAGATGATAGACCTTTCATTCTGGACTACGTCACTGGTTTCCTACTACAGTTGTCCTTCCCTCTCATATTGTATGTTAGGCTGTATGAGTGTTTCCAAGGCAAGTTCCTATAAAGCTGGTTGAGGAATCATTTATTCTTCTGAAGGCTTTTCCAAAGGTGATGCATCAACGGTTTCAAACCTTTGTGCAGTGCTCAAGCGTAGCTGGATAGGAAAAAGCTTAACTCCATTGAAGGGAAATGCAATCACTTTATAATTTCAGCGAAAGCATTAAAAATAAATCATATGTTAAGAGGATATCCGGACTTCAACACCAACACAATCTTAAATGACAGGATCTGGTATTGGGAATAAGGAATTTTCTCTGTGGGATTAAAGATGTCAATTTATCCTTCTGCAGATAAATTTAACTGCTTAATTTTAGACTGAGATTAACTATTTTTCGTGATGGTAGCTTGACAGTTTTCAGTATCTAAGTGAGACCAGGTTGAAATTGTGATGGAAAAACTTTTCATATCAGTAATTTATTCTTTAAATCAGTGCTAATAGTTAGTCCTAGGGCTAGAAATTTAATAACAACATAATGATTATTAAAGATTGCTTAGAGGAAATTAAATGCCCCTGAAAGATGTTGCTTTTACAATAATGACAATATCTGTATTTAAAATTCAAATCAGCTTTTCCTAATTACCCATGAAAAATTACTATTTCACGTTTATGGATTCAACCCATAAAAGTCTTCTTCCTTCAAACAGCTACCTGGAGATATGAGGTCAGCAAATACTGCTGCAGCTGTCCCCAGGTCTATGATCTCTGCATCTCTGGAGGGGACTCAGCCTGTGAGGAGTCAAATGGGCCGCTTTGTCAAGGGGCTGGTGCTTGGCACTTTTGTAACACGTCTCCTGCCAAGAGCTCTTTCCAGCAGATGGTAACAGCTGGGTTATGACTGACTTTGAAAAGTGCAGAAGGAGCCCTTATGAAGGGCCCATTGTACTATCCCAATGATTTTTTCTTGCGAGTGGGCTTTTGCTATACTGTGGCATCGTTTATTCAGGCTGTTGGGGAGGATGTGCGTTAAGACAGCTGGCGTGGTAAAGCAGGGTGCTGGGCCGGCTCCTGAGTTACAGAAGTCCCAGTGACTTGAATGGGATTTCACCTTTTTGTAGATGAAATACAGAGCTTATAGGAGAAAGGGCTTTTCTTACTGCTGATGTTTGAAAATACTTGTGGTACTGAATGGTTTTATTGCTGTAAGAGTGGCCATTCAGACACTGTAAAGGCAATTTAGGAAAAAGCAGAAGAGTGCCTCAGTCTCTATAGCAGTCTTTTTATTTATGGATAGATCCATGTCACACAAAAATCTGTGCAACAAATGACTATGTAAACCAATTTACTCATTCTAAATGTATATTATAAATAAACAGTTTATGTCAAAATTGTACCAAAAATGTGTGTTTTGTGTATCAATAAATCTTGTTTCACTGCTCTGTTGTTCTAGAAATAGTTTTATTTTACTCATATTATGCTGTCAAATCATTCTTTAGGCTGCTCTGGAGAAACCAGAAGTCTAATTAGCAGGCCTGTAATGGTTCAGCAAGCTGTATTTTCAAATCCTGGTTGACATCCAATACTCAAGAATCCAAATTTCATTCAAAGATTTTTTTTCTGATTGTACCTCCAGCACATGTCAAAGCTGTAATGCATGCCAGCTTCCGCACAGCTTAAGCAATGCCAGTAAGAGCTTTTCCCCTTCATTCAGATATAAATTACTATGCACTAAATCACTGTTTATTAAAACAGAGAAGGAAGGGGAAGATTCTGCAGACACAAAGTTTTATGGCATCTCTCATTAACATCAACATATGAAGTGTCTGGCCTGTGGTCACGTCTTGTAATTTTTGTGGTAGCTCTTGTGCTTACGTACAATAACCAATTGAAGTTCTTATTTGGTGACGTTTTCAACTTGCCCTCATTTGGAAGCAGGGTTCTGTTGCTCCTGTTGTCTTCATGCGGGGTCTGTCAGACTGTAATTCCCCACCTTTTCATTTTGAATACTTAGAGTCACGGAATCATTTAGGTTAGAGAATGCTACTGAGATCATTAAGTCCAGTCATCACCTACTACTACCAAGTACACCACTAATCCATGTCCCTAAGTGCCACATCCATACATCTCTTAAATACCCCCAGGGATGGCAACACCACCGCCTCCTCGGGCAGCCTGTTCCAATGCCTACTCACTCTGTCTATGAAGAAGTTCTTCCTGATACCTGATCTAAACCTCTCCCATGTCCAGCTGGAAGCACAGTTGACAGAAAGTTAGTGGTTTGAATCTGAGCAAGTTTCATGGAGAGAAATGGGCAGCTCTTAACCTTCTTACACGAATGACTGAAACATGAAGAGTATAACTAATGTTAAATCAGGGAGTCCATGCCTCAGTGCAGAACATACTTGGGTAGATATTTTTATATCTCCTTGAGCATGGGAGAATCCCCTAGAAATTAATACCATTACTCTTGCTCCTTGAAGGACTACTAACAAAAAATTCACCAATCCAATCTGTCAGAAACCAAGGCAAATCTGCATTGCTTTGTTCTCATGCTGATGGCAGTAAAACACCAGGCAAAGATCTGTCACTAAAGCCAAGACCTTCGAGAGCCACAGGGGGGCCTGATTGTCACTCTTCAGGCTGCCAACAATGTTGTTAAACATCTCACAAATGGATAGATTTCTTCAGCAGTAGGTCACTTGCTCAAAACCTCGAATCAAAGTCCAAAATGCATCAGACAACCAGAGGGAAAAGATAGGTGTAGGTTTTGCTGTAATCCATACTACTGTAAGTCAGGAGGAACTCCTTGCATACACATAGGATTAAGCTAGATTTACAGGAATGTGGCCAAAAGAATAGAGCCTTGGAGTTCTGAACTGCCCTGGCACAGGGATTTATTTAGTTTTGGGCATTTTCTCCAGATAATTGCATGGTGGAAAGTCTGTGTCTGTGCAGAGGAATAACGAAATCATCTTTACTTTATTACTGTTCCTCTAATGCTAACATCTGCCGATTAGTGTTGTGCTATTGTCCAGATCACATGTAGATTCTGCCCTTCGCAGCCCCCACAGTCCCAGCAGGGGCCTAATTCAGCCCCACTAAAAAGCTCCTGCACGAGAAGATACTGGGTATGTGCTTAAAGCCTGGCACAGAGGTACTGCAGCCCTCCTAATTGTGCTTTTCAGTTGTTTTTATCTCCTGTTGTTTGAATTTCCCCGCATCTTGTTTTTGGCTGTCCAGAAGACAATACATATGTTACTCTGAAAGTAATGCCTCTTCTTTATTTCCATGGAAACTCCAACAGATATGAAGAGAATGATAACATTGTTTGATAGAGCACATTCTCAGCTACAAAACACTATTTTTCTACATAGTCACCACCATTAGCTATGCATTTTCACCAGCAATGAACAAGAGCCTGCATGCTGCACTCATACAAATTTGCACCATCAGAGATGATCCACAGCTGCTATGACAGCATTGTTGCTAGGAAAATGTTGCCCATACTGTCCTTCTTTCATCAGCCCAAGCAGATGGAAGTCAGAAGATGCCAAATCTGGACTGTACAATGAGTGTGGTAGGTCAGACCAGCCAAGATTGGCAATGTGCTCCACAGTCTTCAAACTGGCATGAGGCCTGGTGTTACCGTATTGCAAGAGCAAGGTTGTTTTTTTCTCTGGCCTGACTCTGGAAGTTTGAGCCTTCAGCTCAGTCAGCATTGTGATGTAGTGGTCAGAGTTGATGGTTTGTCCAGGTTCTAGGAAATCCAGAAGGCTCACCTCTTGTCTTTCACGTCACTGTCACCACTGCTGAAACGCAGCACCCACCACCTCACAGTTCTCACATCCACCGTTTGGGCTCCATAAACATTCAGCAAGCATCAATGAATACCAATGGGTGCATGTTTTTCCACATGGACAAGTTCGATGACATGCATTTGCTTCATCCGCACTTCCATGTCAGACACCATTGTGTCAGAGAGGCCCTCTGCTGCCATCTGTCACATGGCAACAACATAGAAGAGAATGGGAAGGTTCAACGCCTACTGCCACACTACCAACATCCACCTCTGATGTTGTGGGCCAACAGAATAAAATAGGAGGCATTACTTTTGGTTATAAGGGAGTAGTAGAAGGAAACAACCAATATTGAGGGACTGCTTTCCTGCGTTATGTTCTTGTAGTCTAAGGCTTAGGGAACTGAAATGCAGCAGAGCTGCTGTACTTAACGGCACATGATAAAACTGTCCTTCGTGATTTTTTCTAATCCTGTTTTTAATCCATTTATACTTTTAAGCCCGCTTTTATGTTTTCTTCCTGTGAGGCTTTCAACAAAGCCCCAACAACATCTATCAGGCTGACAGTGAGGTTCAGAGAGTGTATTTCAAAGCTGCTGGGAAAAGCGTGGATGTAAAAGAAATTTTGCAGTTATGTAGTCATTCGGCCAGGGAATGCCTTAGGACAAATCTGATCAATTACAACAAAATCTTACCACTTAAATTTCAACTGTTCAGTATTAAAATCCTTGTCACATAAATTTAAGGAATTATGTACACTCCATGAACAGAAAATAGACAATTACATCCAGCTCAAGCCACTTGGGTTCCTTCAGACGGCTTCCACCTGAACAGATCAATCTGTTAATGTTTTTGTTGTGAGACCTGGAAAGATTAAAATCATGTATTTTACCTCTGTCTAGAGGAACTTCTCTTTTCATTCCCCTCTGGCAGTACTGATACACCATCACAGTCACTCTAATTTTAAAGAGTGATGAGGAACCAGTGAAAACTTTCTGTTCTGTGTGTCCATCGCAACATGGCTTTTTATTTCATATAAGGTCCTCCAAATTTATTTCAATGTTTAACCCTTACTTTTATGCTGAACCTTACTGTCAGCTTGCTAGTACAAGAAATGGTAATTAACAATAGTTTCAAGTGAAGAATATGTTTTTTCGGAGGAAAGATGTTATTTTCCTGTCTTTGTGAAGCCATTGCACAACGCTTCCAAACAGGTGAAGTAGTCATTGAAATGATCCAAATTTAAGTACCCTGAGAGTGATCCCTGTAATTATCTAAGGAACATTCATTTGAACATACTAATGTTAAAAATTCCCTGGCAAAAATTATTCTTCTTACAGTGCACTGTATAGTGGGAAAAACATAAATTTTTCTGCCTTGAGTGCTTTATCGAATTATCTGATTGTTCAGCTCAATCCAAAGAGCACAAAAGCCCCTTTGTTATAACCACAAAAACCTGCTAGATAATTGCTGAATGAAGAAGGCTGTGTAAACTGCATAAGCTGCAAATGTGGCCACATGCTTTAGCACTGGAGTTTTTCCACTCTGGTTTAAAGCTGTCTTTGGGCTGCACTTCCCAGACACATGAGAGCATTTCAGCACCTTTGATCCAAAATTTTTGCTTTTTTTGGACAACCAGCAATACTGAAGTTTTTCTGGGAGCAGTCCAAACTGTAATGATGGGATTCTCCTCTTTATGCTCCACAAGCCTGTCTGCTACTATCACTGCAATAGGCAACATCAGATCTGTTGTGTTCCTAGGAAAAGCACACAAAATTCATCCAGGTAGGCGAGAAAGAACTTACAGATTATCTATTTAATTGGGAAGGCATGGCAGGTGAGCTACGTAGGAAACTAAGGCCATTTGCTGCCATAGCTGACATTGTGTTCAGCTATCCTGACCTCATCTCACAGCTAAGATGAAGGAAATTAGCAGTGAGGTTGACTTGTCAGTGACTATCTTCACTGACATCTCACAGGCTGCTGCCATTTGTTTACTTTCATTCTCCTTGATAGCTTGGGGCAGGAAGAAGAAAATTGCATTGCCAGAAAATCCTCCAAATCTAGCTGCATTCTTTAATTGAAATTATTTATCACTGACCTTTCCTTCTCCTATCAAGGAGAATATGTCACAAGCAAACTATCAGTTCTTTTCTGACTTGTCATAACAACACTAATACATGTTCTCCCCCCACTTTATTTTTTATCATTTTGTGTGCTGATCTCTACTCATGAACCAACTGTATGCTCAAAAAATAGATGGAAAAATACTAAAAAATTATCTCATTTGCTCATTTGTAGATCTTGGCAGACAGAAATGTAAGGAGACTGAATTCTGTTTGGCTTCCTCATACCAGAATCTTATGTTGTAAAAACCTTGCAGAAGAGAGCTGCAATTCTTGCGAGATCATTCAAAATTTATTCTCACCTCCAATTAAATTACAATATTTGCTATTCTTTCAGAATCCAGTAATGTAAGTGCACTTAAGATATCCTTTGGAGGTACTTTGGGATATCCAAGTCATCTACATGGGCTGGCAGATACAACAGGGGACTTATGAGAAGATCCACACCTTCCTGTAAGATAGATGGTTCTAGGCCAGACAGGATGCACCCCGTGTCTAAAATAACACTAAGCTCCCATGTACAGACAGCTGAATCCTGGACAGGAGTGGAGCACTCTGCCGCTTCTTTTTTTTTTTTTCTCTTGGATCCTTTTGAATTTGCTCAAATTAAGCAGAAAGAAAGACAAAGCTTTCTTTAAAAACAAAGGCAGAGCGGTGGATGTCACTGCAGCCAACACGTTTTCTCCCATGATCATTCCTTGTCTTCCACCAAAGAAACTTTAGGTCAGCAGAACAGCCAATAATGCTTCCAGACCACCCATAGCTGCAAAGCACAGGGAAGGTAGGAGGCAGCATGGAAGTCCTGGACTTCTAAGCACATAGAACCGGCCATAATGAGCTTGCCACACTCCTTAGTCACCAAAGACTCTCTGGAGTTCTGGAGGACAATAATTTTCCAAAAGAAAAAAAAACGCACCAAGGAAAAACAGCAAGAAAGGCATCAAAAATGTAGTGGGGTGTCTTTTACCTTACATTTGCTTAAATTCATCAGACATGTTTACAACAACGGGAAAAGAAATCAGGGTAGCACCAGTCTTGCAGACAGGACGATAATATAGAAAAAAACAAACTTGGATGGACAGGACCAATTAGACAATCTTTACCTGCCAGGAAAGACATAGCTTAGCAACAGTAATGATTGCAAGAAAAGCACGCAAAAGACTGATTCTTTCTTCTTCAGATGCAAATAAGACTTGGAGTACATCGTGCCATGTGGCACACATGTCAGGGAAATGAAAGGCATCTGATATTTGCTTAGCTTCCAACAAGAGAGTAGCATTTTGGCACAGCTTAAGCGGCAAAGAAAAGCAGGTGTGAGGTATGAATTTCACATTACCTGCTTCTATTGCCAGCATTACATGCTCTGCTACTTCAATTGGAGTCTCACATTTAGGGGGCAGAAAAATGCCATTGTGAAATATCCAAGAAAAAAATTACACAAGCTCTGGTTGTTCAGCTGTAGTTTGAGAAAATGCTTTCTGGGAAAATCCATTAAAGAAAATCTCATTTGACTTGTCTAGCTGAAAGTGTGAGTGAGCTCCATATAATGCTGGCACGGTTAGGCACTGCCATTATTTCTTTGACATTTTTTGAGAAATTCATGCTAATTTGGTATTAGTTACATTGCTATCCTTGCATTAAAGGGCTTTTATTTAGTTGTTATTCAGAAATTGCAGCAAAACTTTGGAAGCAATGTCACCTGAATAACTGTAATGCCAGCTAATCATTGACTCCAAATGAGCACAGGTCTTGTACCCCAACAGTGCCATCCTTTCTCTTTCCTGTGCTAGTATTACCTTTACCATTAATCAGCAGTTTCCAAGCAGCTTATTTCTTCATTTTGCTAGTGCAACTGATGCAATATTTAAAGGCTTTAAAGAATATCTATTTAATTGAGACATCTCTTTACTGAATGTCATCTTAAAAAATGTTTGGTGTTTTTTTTTCAGCTCAATACATCTGGTATTTCTCTGGAATGCTTCCTCTATGCGAAAGCAGAGCAAGGTAAAGTGACCAACAGCCTTTTCAGCTGGGTTTTCAAGGAGGGGCTGAGCAGTGCTGCACGGACCACATCAGGATCCCAAAGGGGCAGAGCAATCTCTTTAATGTATTGACAATGAGAAAGGAATTGATACCACATCACATCTAAACAGCATGTATTTTCATGCATATCCTTGTGCTGGTGAGTCCTACGGAAAATCACACCTATGAAAGCAGGCTAAAACTGCTTCAAATTTGACTACTTTTCCTAATGGAAAAGTTTTGTAAATACATAAACGACCTTGTCATTGCTGTGGAACTTCTCTTCAGATGGCTTCCTCATTTTTCTCCTATAATTTGATCATTCTCAGGGGATGAGAAGCCAGTTACGTGTAGATTTAAATCTCAAGTTGACGGAAAGAGCTATTTTATGGCCTGCAAGAGTGTGTGGTATCACTCAAAAATTAGCAGTTTCAGTGAATTTGTTGTTGGCTTCAGCAAGTTTCTGATGAGGATCACAATCCTGATCAGCCATCTCTCTTTGTAAAACGAAATTTTAGCAACACAGAGAAAGGAGAATGGTTTAGACTAGCATTTCTTTGACAGCTTCTTCCAGGACCCGTCTGCCTTTGTGCAGCTCCTTTCAGCTTGCCCTCCTCACATTTCTAGCAGAGGGCAGCAGCTGGGTAACTGTTCCTTCACATGTATTTTTATTTTGTGACTCCTTTAAGCCTTTTGGAGCTGATCTAAGAGGGAGAAAGAGGATGAGTCATAATCCTGGTTTGTGAAACCTAGGGATCTTGACACAGTCAGGACCACAGGTATGATAAGAACAGCAAAAGAAATGACAGCTATGGTATTCCTGAAGATAACTGGCCTTTACTGAGGGACTACATAATTAAAGAGAAATAAAAATGCATTATTGATTTAAGCATGGTGAAAAAAATATGGTAGGGAAGCCATATCTGAAAGCAATATAAAGAATATAAAGAATCTTTGAGAAGAAAGGTTTTATGACTCATTGCACCGTTGCAGTGAGAATATAAACAGTGGAAAACACTACAGGGATAAGGAAGGTATGTAACATACAGCAAAAATCCCTGTGTATGTCATGTGACAGACGTGATTACACTCCCCAGGGGCTCCCAACGCATCGGTGAGTCAACACTGATATTAAAGGTCAGAAATGGTGGGCACAAATCACAAAAGGGAATAAAGAAATCTCCACGCGTGAAGTACTTTAATGAGGTGAAACTTCCTGTCACAGCTGTAGAGTTTATAGGTATTGATGATGTCCCGAAAGCCCCAAGAGAGCGTGAGGCAGAAGAAGCTTATTAAGAAAATGAGCAGCACAGAGGATTTAGAACTTACATATATCATTACCAAACAGCCCAAATCAATAACTGAAATAGTCTATATATATTTCTATGAGACTGGGAGATGAAATTCTACCTCAGAGCTGAACTTCTCTGCTTAATTACAAATATACAAAAGCCAAACAAAAGGAGGCACAAGCAATGTGATGGAGAACTTGCTCACTGCAAGCATTCCACAGGAGCTGTCTGCTGCCATAAATGTATCTTGGGAGACCCCACAGGCATCTTCCTTTTTGCCGTGCACTACTGCTGTTCTCCAACGGTGTGCTCATTTCGGATTAAGCAAGGCAACAGCACCGTTCCGATCAGTTTGGACAGCAGAGAACCTGCACAAAACCTTGTGCATGTAGCATAGGAGTGGGCTGGGAGTGATACAGGGAAGAATTTGTGGTATTATTAAGACATTAGGAATGCCTGTCTGGGAAAAAAAAAATGTAGAAGTAGCCTAATAACCAACACTCTGCTATCTCATATCATCAGAGCTGAACCGTGACCACTTACACTGGTGGTGGTGATTGATCTTTTTTTGATCTGTGGATCCTCACAATTCTCCAGTGCAGACTGAGCCTCCTTGATCCTGACTGGAAGCCTACCAGCAGTAGTTGGTACTGCTGACGGTAATCCTCCATGAGCCCACTGCAAATCCTGCACAGATCACTAAGGGTCCAAAGGTGGAAAACCAACGCTGTCAGAAATTATATTTGCTTTATTTATTTATTAACTGGTAAAATACACTTAAATAAAATTCACCAGTTTTGCTATTAATATGGCATTCCATACTACTAATTCATCTCTTCAGTATTATTACCCTAGGAATACCTATCTAAAATGTCATCTGCTGCCTACTGTTTATACAGTATACTCTATCTGTAACAACTCCTGCGTTATTTGTTCTCTTCTATCTCCCGATGTGCTTACTTCATTTAGTACAGAATAATGTAATTATCACACTATTATTATAATCACCTGGCAAATATACTGAAATGGCTCAGATCTGTATCCTACTAATTGCTGCACTGTCTGTGCTTATCACTGACTGCACTGCATCTCAAATTCTTGTGTGAAACCAACAGAATCATACTTTTCCTGTGCTATGCAGGTTTTTAGCCACACATACATGCCTGTTATTCTAATCCAATATCAGACAACATATTCATGATCCAGTTGCTAAGGGGTTTGTTTCAATTTCTTCATAAGTGAACACAAAACTGCAAAGACAGAATGAGCTTCATGTGAAGGATTTCATTCAGAAAATTGGTATATTTAGATTTAAAATACAGCATATTTCTATCATGGACTCTCAAACATGGAAACTAGCTTTATACTGGAATTACATTATTGAATTTAGTAGCTTATTGTGGGGTTGATATGTTTCCAAGTTTAAAGTAATATATAGGTCTTCTAGTCACATAGGTGGAAAGAATTCTCTAGAGTGACTCTCTTGAGATATCTCATGGTAATTATTAGGTAAAATAAAATGAAACTAGTTACAGAAAATTGTTAGATAAAAATACTCTATTTTGATATCTACTTCCCTTATGTCTGCTAGCTAGGCACTTAATGCTTGAAATTCTACCTGTGTTAAGAGAGTATTCTATACTGTAATCTATAGTTCTTGTGGGTAATGTCTAGTTACCTTCCTGAAGTCTATAAAAATAGAGGTAAAAACCGATGCATAAATAATCTCAAGAATATCAGATGGAAGTTCCTGAAATGGAAAGAATTAAAGTGTATAGAGAGACTCTTCTGGCTAGTCACCAGGTTCATTTGAGCAGTATCAGTATAGTTTGCTGACAATACTAATAGCCTTAGGCATCAATCTACAGGCACAGCTATTCTTAGCAGAACACAGGGAAAACAAACTACTTTACTTAAAGTATTCAGAACACTGAAGCGTACCCTTAGAAGAGCGGTCCAAACGTCAATACTGCTGAGCTCCACACAATTTGTAATAAGTTATCCAAAGAACAGGCAAACTTTCAGGAAACACTTGAAAATATAGGTCAAAATTCATGTAACTGCTTCTCCAAATTCCGCAGTGAGGGCCCTTCTGTAAGCTTTTCTCTCTTAAATTATGACAAAGTTTCTGCTAAAAGTAGGTCTCTCAAATGGGAATGTGTCTGTGGGTCATTGTGTGTCTGGACCTTTACAGTCAAAATATGCACATTTCATCTACCTGGAGTTTCATACAGTTCCAGACCTCAAGGACTCGGGAGCTAACCTTGGGTGTTTGCCACTCATCTCAGCTCATCTCTGTGCCTTGCGCTATTATGATAATGAGCTTTATTTGCAGGAAGCAACTGCATATTTTAAATCAGCATAAAAATCCAAATGATAGCTGCATGAATTCAATGTAGTATTTATTAGTCAGAGAAGAAAAACAGATGAAGTAAAGCTTTTGTTCTGTCTCATATGAAGATGTAGCTATTATCAAGAAATTAAGTTACAAAAGCCAGGAACCAGCACAGTATGTTCTTAGCCTGATAAATACTGCATATTATTTTAGCAAACATTTCTGTTGGCAATTGATAGCCTTAGGCAATAGAAATACATGTTTGCAGAGGAGTAAAGAGCAACCCGGGAATCTGTTTATTCACTCCCATAAAAGCTTTCCTCAACTGATATGCAGAGTTACTATTTCAGAATTAACTATAAACCAAGCTCATCATAAGCAGCATTTTTGCAAGTTGAGTTTATTTCTGAAAACCACATTAACAGCATTCAACTGTTAGTTGGTTTATAAATGGTATATATATTCAGTAGTATTATTAGTATAGAACTACGTTTAACTTCCACAGTTTTCAGAGGTATAAAGTACCTTTGTGAGCTCTTCTCTTTGGGGAAAAATAATAGTAAGTGGCAAGTAAGAATATTTGGTTTGAAGGAGGAAACAAACCAAGGCAGAAAACACCGTCTGGTTTATATTTTTATGACTCAATACAATAAGCAGTGCTCCTCCAGTACAGCAGGGGATTTATCCCAGTGTCCTTCAGCACGGCACTACTATTTTATAATGACTTCCTACAAACCCTTTGTGATCTTGACCTTCTCTGCCTATAGCTCTTGCAAGGATATGCTTCATGATGCCAGAGTGTTTTCCAGAGAGAGCTCATTTTTACTGTCAACCCCAGTACATTGTCCTCCTCAAAGGGCCTCTGCTGGGTGGCTGTGTGGAAGCATCACCTCCGTACAGAACAGGCATGCTGCCGGATTTGTGTTGGCTCACCTCTCCCTAGCAGTGCCTACTGCCCTGAAGGCAGCATTACATTTTATTCCTAGACCACGCAATGTTATAGCTAGATGTTTGGACACGAACTGTTGATTGCTAAGTACTGCACCTATCAATATCTGTGACAAGACTCAGTAAAAAGAAAAAAGGATAAAGTTGTAAAGGAAGGAATCAGCTGAGAGTAAGTATAGATAATGAACTCCAGAACCAATAAGTGCATGGTGGTATAATGCTATACCTGCAATGAAGCCTTGAGAGCCCCCTGTCATGCAATGTTTTGGATGAGAATCTGAAAGACTACCAGATTTTAAGGGAATAAATAAACTGAAGAGCAATCAAAAGCCCTAGCCAAGATGCTAAAAACCAGACATGCCCAAACTATAGAGACATTAGACATTAGACTCCAAGACGTCTGAAATGTTAACCTTTCTATAGCCAGAAAACATTACAGAAAAGGGAAGTGGTAAGTAAAGAATCCTCCCTGGATCTAAGAGAATGGTGAGGATTAATGAGAAAACATGAAAACTGACCAACTATAATTAATATGATGGCCTTTTCCTGAACATCTTCACAATTAAAATGTAAAAGGCTGCATTTTTTCCTTGCTATATATTGTGCCTATGTATAAATCATCTATGGACTCATGACTACACTTCTGTGAAACTAACGACACGAAAGTCTGTAGACATGGGATGAGGCTACACTTATATGAGAGATCAGCCTAGTGAAAGGAATACTAAAATAGTGATAATATATTTTATTCCTCTTCATGTTACTGTGCTTTGGGAATGTGTATGATTATCACTGGGTACAGGAATCATGAATCAATCAGTTTCCAAAGCACACCCCTGGAGAACAGTCTCAACTGTGGGCATTTGAGAATTCCCAGATTACTTGCTAGAGTTGGATGTACTAATCCAAGGTCTTTCAGGGCTAAATAATCAGTTTTTCTGAAAAGGCATAAAAATGGTGTGCTGCAGAGGTCAGCTTGAATTACACTGCTGTAAATTGAGGGTAGTCAGACATACTTGTGTTTAGTACCACCTGGGCTTAAAGGCATATGAAGACATTATGTTCTTTTTAATAGCTGTATCACCTTGCAGGCTATCTATCTAATTTAGTACTCTTTCAGCAGAAATAGCACAAGCTAAAATTACTGCTTCTAGACGGTATGGAGAAATCATGCACGTCAACATGCAAGGAAGGATCCATAGCCCCTTGCTTTCTATGCACACACACATTTTATTCTCTGAAGAAAATAATACAAAGCCTTTCAGTTCCCAGATACCTGTTCTTTCGTGTTAATGCCAATCTCTCAGTCTTAAAAAAATCAAAAATTAGTCTAAAAATCATAGAATCACAGAATGGCTTGGGTTGGAAGGGACCTTACAGACCATCAAGTTACAATCCCCTGCTGTGGGCAGGGCTGCCCCCCACCAGCTCAGGCTGCCCAGTGCCCCATACAGCCTGGCCTTGAACGCCTCCAGGGATGGGAGAAAAATTGAAATGGTATTCAGTTGTTCTAAACAGATGGCTCAAGAGGAAAGATGTAACTTTTACTGATGGCAATAAATATTAAAAAGTTAACTGACATGAGTGTGGAAAATAACATCTTTGTTTAATTGTGCAGCATAAGTTAAAAATTGTACATGAAATTACTATCAAAATGCAACAGGAAGAAATATAAAATATTTTTTCATGTCTATTTTGAAGCCATTAAGTGTCACAGTAGAACCAGTGTGTAGAGTGGGATCTTTAGAAAAAAACAGTGATCATTTTCTCATCCTTGTTCCTTTGCTGTTTTTATTCTTTCAGTGCTGTCACAGAAGCTGATGGAAATTTTGCTACAGATTCTTAAATGGAATAAATCAAGCTCTTTGTGTTACGATAAATAAACATATATTGAGATTTTCTAAGTTACTTTTGCCTCCTAACTATAAACTATTCAATTTACCTGGTCCTAAATCTGATATCTTACTCAGGAAAAATTCTATTTACATCAGCCACTTACCAGTTACAGAGGATTCTTTCAAAAGACATCTCACAGAAATGTATTGTTTTTTCATAATGGAAAGAGTAATGTATTTAAGGAGAGGGGGGAAGAATAAAAACATTAAAACTGTATCAACACTTCTAAGTTTAGTTTTGCTATTTAATTTCTATTGAATAAATATCAGTGAAGAGAATGATTTTTCTCAGTAACTGTATAATTAAAAAAAATATAACGGAGGACATTCAAAAAACAAAGATAAGCTCTATGAATAGGTTACCTTTTACAAAGGATGCCAGATGTTTAATGCACACTGGAAACATAGGTCTGCGGTGAATACTAAATACAAATTCTCAACGTGCTCAAATGCCATTACTACTGTATTCCTTCCATCCTATCCCTAATCGTTAGCAAGCTCTCCATAGTGCTGAGCTGAACAAAGTAATAGACCGTTGTAACCATTTATCAAGGAGGTTTCTGCCATCTAGCGGAAAATACATTACTTGCAGCAGCCACACGAATATCTGAAAACCTTTGTTCAAGGACTGGGTATGCAACTACTGAACCCAACCCGCCTTATCAAATGCATTCCCTTCCAGTAGCATTGCCTTTTACAGCAAGCCTCTGTTTGGGTTGATGCAGTGGAAAATACTGCCTCTGATCCTTGGTCACATTGGCTATCCTTTATACTTATCCTCACTCATATCCTTATTACCCCTTATACTAACCCTTGTTCATATCCTCATTTTTTCAATCATCAAAGAATCATAGAATGGTTTGGGTTGGAAGGGACCTCAAGGATCATGAAGCTCCAAGCCCCTGCTGCATGCAGGGCCACGAATCTCCATATCTAATACTAGACCAGGCTGCCCAGGGCCTCATCCAAGCTGGCCTTGTACACCTCCAGGGACGGGGCATCCACAACCTCTCTGGGCAGCCTGTTCCAGCATCTCACCACTCTCTCTGTAAAGAACTTCCTCCTGACATCTAACCTAAATCTTCCCTCCTTCAACTTAAAACCATTTCCCCTTGTCCTGCCATTATCTACCCTTGTAAAGAGTTTACTCCCCTCCTGTTTATAGGCTCCCTTTAGGTACTGGAAGGCTGCAATGATGTCACCCCGCAGCCTTCTCTTCTTCAGGCTGAACAAGCCCAGCTCCCTCAGCCTGTCTTCGTTATTCATATTGAATAAACTAGAGTACTTCTGAATGACATCCAAATCAGATGGGGACAGAATTAACATGAAGACAGCCAAACACAGACTTGCTCAGCAATCCAGCTCCTCACATTAGGGGTGAGGTGCGACGGCTCCCCGCCAGCTTCATTCCATACCCCCTGCATACAGCATGCAGCTCTATGCAGCACAAGGGCCAAAGATCTTTCCTGGGCATTTTATGTCCAAAGCATTTTTTTTTCTTTTTTCTTTTTTTCCCTAACTGCAGCTACTATTCTAACAAAAAACATTGCCTCTTTCTGTATACCATTTTTCCTTTTTTTCCTTTTTCTCTTTTCAGTATCCTCAGAGGATCACAGGTATAGGTATGACAGTGATATATCAAGACACCGACTCCAATCGAGAAGTTCTAAACAAAGAATATTATCGGAACAAACGCAACCACAATCAAGGCATAATTGCACAGAGGCAGAGCAGCCGGCTGCTATCTGGAACACGTAAAACCAAACGCTGTTTAGCAGCAGGTCGTTACAAAGGCCGGAACCCCCGGACCGGCGCCGAGGACGTGGCCGCGGCTGTCACCCGCGGACTCCATTTCCCAGGCGGCTCCGGGGCACGCGGCCGCCAGCGCCGGCCCGCCGCTGGGAGGGGCTGCCGGGACTCGTAGTGCTGGGGCGGAAAGAAGATGGCGTCCCGGATTTGTGTGGTGCTGCGGCCCGTGAAGAGTATCGTCGTCCGCTTCTGCCCCTTCGAGTCCAACGTGGAGAGCACCAGGTGAGGGGCATCGGCGCGTACTGGCCCTGGGGTTGCGAGCCCAGCGGTGCCCGGCCTGGATCGGGACTTGGTGCCGCGTGTTAGCGCCGGTATGACGGGTTTGGAAACATGTCCTTTACGGTCCCTTCCGACCCGAACTGCCCTGTGGTTCTATGAAGGCCGCGGAGCAGCGCCTGGCTGCCGCCCTGACAGCCAACGCAGCGCTGCTACTGCACTCGGCAAAAGTAGTGAGGCCCGCAGTGCCGGGCAGGTGGCAGCGCCTTCTGCTCACTCTTTGAGGAGTTTGCCCTTAGATTTCCACAGCTGCTCTGCTGCCATGATCTTAATCTTTGGAGGCTCGCATTTATCAGGCTTCATCTTAAGGCTAGTCCAGACAGAACCGTAACATTTTGGGGTGATGGAGAAGACAGTGCATTTTCCTAAAAGGCTCTCCTGGTAACTGTCACCAGGATCACAGAATCACAGAATTGTAGGGGTTGGAAGGGACCTCTAGAGATCATCGAGTCCAATCCCCTGCAGAGCAGGCCTCCTACAGCAGGCTGCACAAGTAGGCATCCAGGCGGGTCTTGAATATATCCAGAGAAGGAGAGTCCACAACCTCCCGTGCTGTGAAGAAGTTCTTTGTTCGCATATTGATGTGGAACTTTCTGTGCTGCAGTTTATGACCATTTCCCCTTGTCCTGTCCCCACAGACCACTGAAAAGAGGCTGGCCATGTCCCTTTGCCCCCCACACTTAAGATATTTATGGACATTGATCAGATCCCCCGTCAGTCTTTTCTCAAGGCTGAACAGACACAGGTTGCTCAGCCTTTTCTCATAAGAGAAGTGCTCCAGGCCCTTTTATCATCTTCATGGCCGTCCGCTGGACTCTTTCCAGGAGATCCCTTTTTTATACCGAGGAGGATGTGTTTTTTTTATGTAGTTCTGTAGAGGACCTCAGTGTCTCCATGTACACTTTTGTGTGTGGAACCAGGAGTTGGACTCAGTGATCCTTATGGTGCCCTTCCGTCTTGGGATATTCTGTATAAGCATGAGCATCTGGCTTTACCAGCAGCCCCTGGAGATGCTCCTCTTGGAGCTGTTGAGCCCACAGATGAGAAGCCGCAGTTCCTCATCCAAGTGGTGATAGTGGGAGGCAGTATTCCTGGTAATTGTTTGTTGGAGAAATCTAAGTAATTATGCTTCTTGAGGGATGTAAGCTCTGCACCAGAGGTTTGTAAAGTGCCATTTTGCAACAGATTTTCAGACACGTCTACTTTTGAAATGCACTATTATCACAGCTTAGTTTGGAATATCTTTAAGCTGCCAGAATGTGAGCTGAATGGTGTGCTTTTCACGTACCTACTGAAGATGTAATGTATAAATAAATGCTGCCTCAAACCCAAACGATAACACAGTGGTAAGCAAGCAGTTTATAAAGAAAAAGCAAAGTTACTTTGCTGACTCTAATATTACTATTAACTCATCAGAGAAATTCAGGAAATGTATACGCTGAAATTTTCCAAAATTCTTTGGTATACTTTTTACATGTTAGCATATGAGGAATCTGTAACTATTGAAATATGTTTTTGATGCATCTGTCATATATTTACTGTAATTTTTATCTGCGGTGCACTCAGTATATTTTAAAATATATTTTCAGAAAATTTCTTCAGTGTATAAACCATAAAAGAATCCAAGCCACTAACAGGAACTGCGAAGTGTCTGCAGATGTGAGACACGACGGATCTGAACCACTTGTAGATGTTATGTTTGGTAAGAGTTCATTTTTAATCTTCACAAAAAGTCCTTCCAGGTTTGTGGTTTTACAGTGTCTCCTCTATGATAATTTTTGCTGTGATTATTTTTTTTTTTTAATTCTCTTCCACACCTGGATGTTGTCCAGATGGGGTTGAAAAAGGAAGTCGCTAACACTAACGTGTACGTATACAAGTCTTTACCAGATCTAACCGTTGTGTAGAGTTGAGTCCACTTTAGCAGTGGGATACTTGTGTAACCTTGCAGTCAAGGTCAGTTGCAGGAAAATAAGTGTAGCTCTGCTTTGGTGTAAGAATCTGTTCACATTCTGTACTGTATTTTTTTTTGTTTTCTATGGTGGAGACATCTGTCTTGAGAATAGACAAGTTCAGTACTTGTAGTTCTTTATGCAATTGAGTAACTTGCTACGTAGCTGGAAGGAACTGCTCATATAAGACCATACATGTGCAGACGGACTTACAGAATGAGGTCAACTGATGTACAGCAAATTACTTGGTTTCCTTTGGAGACCCAGCAAGTAGGCAGGGAATTGATAGTGGAAATTTCATCAGTTCTGGAAGCAGCCCAGATTCAAGGCTGTGAGCAGATGGCTGTAATCTGATTTTGTCCTTTTCTCGGGCTGTATCTTCTTTCCTGCTGTGCTGTAATGGCCCAGTATGGCACGTAGCCTATTAAAGTTTTCATTATATTTTTCCCTGTTACCCACTTTTCTTTAAGCTTTCCCATATTTAGTGAATCAGTAGAAATGTCAAGAGTGCTGAATGTACTTGTTTTGCCGAGGAAAGCCAAATTATTTCATTGTTGACAGAGGTGTCTCCCTCCCTCATGCCCTTCTTTTCCCATCCTTGACTCTATCTGTTATGTATTAAGACTTAAGCAGTAAAGCTTAGTGTTTTTCACAGTGTAAAGCAAAACAATTTATTTCACTAATTCCAAGAGCTACAGCTCTGAACTCCACTTTCTAAGAGCTGATTACTTTCCAAGGGAAGAATTTGCAGCCCTTCCAGTTGGCAAATGTGATTGGAACGTGGATGCCATGCATGGTACTGCATTAAATGGGTTTGAGTACATCTTTTATATTTGCAAGTCTTGCAAAAATAAAAAAATAACTTGGGTACCGTCCTTAATTTCTAATGCTCCCTCCCTGTTTTAAAGTGCTTTGTTTTCTCCAGGAATTTACAAATCCAAGTATTGTCTACTTTTTAATGTTGTAACCACCAGATTGTGTAAACCATTTCACTGTTCTGGCTAAAGAAGTGAGTTAAACGGACCGTGTATAACATGCTGCTGCAACGCTGAGCCATGTGTGGAAATTATGCCTACCAGTGCCTTCTGTGCCTTCTGTTAAATGACTTTGGTGGCATAGTGTGAGCCATTCTTATCAACGATACGCTTTTACCGTACATTTATCTTGAGAAATGTTTCTTATTTTTGGATAATGCAGTACAGAAATGAAGATTACACGTTAATAGTTACAGTTTAATATATTTGTTTGTTCCATAATAGGATTTCTTGCTAAGTGGACTACTTTCTAATCAGACAAGATGAACAGGGTATTTGGATTTATAAATGCAAGCCAGAGCTGCACATGAAAGTAATTGTGACTTAAAACATTTGTAAGTTCTTAAAATTTCTTTCCTTTCCAGCTGATGGAGAGCGATTGATAATGAAAGGAGCCAACCTGACAACAGTTGAAATGTTAACAGCGTTGGGGTCCAGATGTAATGAAAAAGAGCTTAAGGCAGAACAAAAAAGCAAGAAGAATCCCTGAAGAACAGAACAACTGTGTTTGCATTTGCATCTGTTAAAACAGGAGGCTGCGAAGAGAGGTTTTCTGCAATGCAACAAATTCTGAGAGAGATGGCCAAAACCTGACCAGTTTAATGTGGAGCAGAATCAACTGTTGAAGTTCTTCACCATCTTCCCTAAAAGGAAAACACAGTGGATCAACAAATTGTATGGCAGCAGTGGATCAGAATGGCTTAAGATACATGAATGCAGCAGCCTCTGTTATCTGCATGTTGGACTAATGTCACATGTATTTGTATATAAATACGAATACTGCACATTGGTTATTAAATTATTAAATGCTGAAGTCAAAATAGGTCTCTCTAGATGTTATTTCCAACAGATTTAATGTAGCTGAGAAACAGCAGCCTGCAAATACAGAGGCTGTATTTGCAAGGACAGAGGCTATACAATTTATACTATGTCTGTTGCTAAGTCCTTGCCATTTTCTTCTTCTGTTATTCAAGAAAGCGTGATATTTGTCAAATGTAAATTTAGCTCAGCAATTAAAGTAACAAGGTAATGGGATCGTGGACACACAGTAGAGCTACTCATCTGGTAGCAAAATTTAGCTCAAAGGGAAACATAAGCTAGTGTTTTTGATAATTGGAGAAGAGAGCTATCTTTGAAGTTCAGTTTTGAAATATTTTTGTCACTTGCATTTGGGAGATTGCATTAAATGTTTCATAAAGATCAAAGGGAGAGCTTTATTTGGTGTTTGTAGTCCTGTGTCCTACCCTATTATTTGCTTAGGTGTCTCATCTGTGTTGCAGAGCGCTTTGGGTTTGGGAGGGCTGATCTGTCCTCAGGCTGTGCTGGTGAAAGTGTCAACCGCACATGTGTTTCACGTGCGTGTGTTCTAGTTCAGTTCTTAATGAAAGTGGCATTAAAGTTCAATTCTGAAAAATTGCAGGTGCAGTCCTGTGGGAGGCATTCTACACACTGTTAAGCAGGTGCTTGAATTTTTATAAAATTCTAGTATGCATATTTCCAACATGAATTTGTCAACAGACTTAAGGCAAAAATCTGTGTCTAAAACTAATGTTACTTTACTTTTGCCAAGATTTGTAAATGGACGCTGTCCTTTCTGAAGGTGCTGTTGAGGTCTGCCTTCACAGCTTCTTCCTCACGTTGTTGAAATTAGAGCAGGGTACTCATGACCATGTCCAGGTGGCTTTTTGAGCTCTCCAAGGAGGAGACTCCACAGCCTTTGGGCAATGTGCACCAGTGCTCTGTTACCAGAAGAACCATACTTTCTGGGTGTCAGGATGTGCCCGTTGCCTCTTGTCCTATCGCTGTGGCCCCATCCCTGTAAATGGTAATTACCAAGTATGGTATATTTCATGCTTAAAAATATAATTCTCCATAATTGAAATATATAATGTAAAAATGTACAGGATAGAAAAACAAAGCTAAAAATGTGCATTCTCAAGATTGCAAGATACTGAAGTGATAAAAATGAACGCTCTGGGCAAGGGAGTGCTCCTCTGATGATTATTATGTTAATATGTAGAAAATTCCTTTCCCTGTTCCGTGTAGATAAGGGTACAAATGGAATTTGCAAGTATGTTAAAGATAATCTTTAATGAATTTATTCTTTAAGCATTTAGATAATTTTACCGTAAGCTCTTCATACAGTATCAGATTCTGCTACTGTGCGATTGAATCCTGTGCCCAGTGACCTGCTGCTCTGATGTTTCATTGGCAGGTGTGCTCTGGGCGGTGTGGATACAAAGGATATTAAGATACCGAACAAAGAAGGGCTGGATGAGCAATGACTTTGCATGTTGTTATTCCCTGACCCACAAATCTTGGTGATAATTCCTCAGCAAAAATGCAGCCGCTTGCCTAAACATAAAAATAATTTGAGCAGGTCCTTAAGATGCTAGGATTAACTAAATACAAACACCACACCATGTAGGATGAGCAGGATGTCTGGTAGCAGGTAATGACATCAAAGTGTCTAGACCTTTAATACCTGGAAATTTAAAACAATCATTAGAATAATCTCAGACTTGTTTGTCATACAAATACCTTCTTGTCAATGTATAGAGAAAATAGTACTAAAACACATGAATGTGCTGTTTAGATAACAACAGCTTCTCCTTCTCCTGACTTAAGAGTCTCTTTCCTTCCTGTACTATTTGATCTCATCCGCTCTTGTCTTTTCCCTCTGGGAGGCCTGAGTCAGTCATCTCTGAGCCTTCCTTACTGTCTGCCCGGAACCTGAAGTAGCTTCAAAGAATCACAGAATAGAATCATAGAATCACCAAAGTTGGAAAAGACTTCTAAGACCATCCAGTCCAACCATCCATCTATCAGCAATGTTTCCCACTAAATCATGTCCCTCAGTACAACATCTAAACTTTTCTCAAACACCTGTATGGATGGTGACTCCACCAGCTCCCCGGACAGCCCATTCCAGCACCTGACCAGGTGAGAAGCTTTGCTCCTGGTAGACTGCTGCTTGTTCTCTTTTTTTCCCCTCAGCTTCACTCTATGCTCAGAGATGCTGGAACTTAACTGGACCATTTTGTTCTCTGCTTGTTCTCTGTCTAAGAGTGTCACCTTTACATTGAGCTGGTCATCTCAAGGTTTTACAAAATTAAGGCTGTGTCCAGAGTTAGGGGGTTTGAAGACAAAAGAGTTCCCATGTTGTCTGTTTTGATCATGTTTTCTTGTTTTAAGTTTCAGTTTTAAGTTTCAGTGGTATTTGAAAGCAGAGTTAACACGAACTCAGAGACTCTGAGCAGCTTTAAACACTTTGTTATTTACTGACAGCGTTGCAAGCTGGCATTTCAATGAAGGTGGCTGCACTGGGCTTCCCCGGGAGAGGGAAGCTGGACATGCTTACATATGAAAAGAGCATTTCTTTTAAGGCAAAACAGCTAGAAAAGTGAGCTGGCAGACTTGTTCGTGAAGGGAGTGCTTGGTCAGTAGGAGCAAAGCCTGGGAAAGGCCGAGTCCTTGGTAGACAAGCTTTCATGCCTCAGACTGACAACCCCTACAGAACGATCAGAGGGCAGGCAAAGCAGCATGTTCCTTCCTCACCCTGTTACTACTTCTCTGTTTCTTTTGACCCCTACACTCTTTTCCAGCAGGGAGTGAAACAGCTTGACTGTAAAAATAGTGTGGTCAGCATGCAAAGCCAGCAAATTTGTCATCTCAGACACGGTTCTTCCTTAAACTGCCTTCTCATTACTAGTAAATCTGTGTGGTTGAAATCACTTGCAGGAATAAAGGGAACAACAATTATTTTCATCTGTTCTTTTAAAGTCTATTTTTGTATATGGGACTTTAGAGAACTTCTCTTCAAAATCCACTTCCTGAATGTATTCCAGCGTACCTTCTGGAAATGGCAGATTTATGAATTGTGTGGTTATTTCTTCCTTCATACAGCTCAGCCCTAAGTTAGACTTCTCTCTATGCGCATACAAGAAAAAGTATAGAAACAGTACCAGAAGCTATCTAATGGCAGAAGCATAGGAAAGAAAATCAGGAAGAGACAATTACATTTCTCACCTCCTTACAGATTTTCTCTGGTCTAGATATGTAAGATCGTGTCTTGAGAAGGAATTGAGGATGTAAACTCTAATACAATGAGGCTTTCCAGGCCTAGTAGAGCAAACTGGAAAACACCTGCCTATTCTGCACAGTTGCTTGGGAGGCAAGGATTTTCTTACATCTGTTGAATACAAGGCACTTAGTTAACACACTTGGCAAACTTAGTGTGTTGGCAGTTGGAGCAGGATAGTTATAAAAAGTAGCATTTGCTTCCAGGTGTTTTTTTTTTCCTAAGTTCCTTCTGCAGTCAGTGAAAGAGAAAATCCTTCCTGAACCAGAGGCTGATGCTGGAATGACACCCCCAGGAGCCCATCCCTGCCCACTGGCACAGCTATGAAGAGACTCGCTTCTGGCAAATGTTAGCCCTCATGATTGGTGCCCTGGGCATCTCACACCCATGCCCCTTTCAGTGCTCAAACTATGGGCAATGGACAGCCATGGACAATTTGTAACCATCCTAATATTTTTCAATATTGTAATGACTATGCCGATTATGAAATTCTGAAGAGAAATATTTATATGAATGTGTGGATGTTTGTTCTTTGGGATAGATCCTGCTATTGAACAAAGGATTTTTCAAAGCTTTCCCAGTCAGATGCAGGCTCTGATTCTGAAGTCACCACGAGGTGAACTGGAACTGGGATCAGGTCATTTTTATCTGAAATGAGGAGAACGAAGCCAGGAGTTGATCTTTCTGGTCACTTCAGGTCCTGGTGCTCTCTCTTCTGTCACTTAGGCAGGGTACCAGTGATGAGCCATCACAGCAGCAAACTTTACCACTGCTGTAAGCATTTCCCTTTAAGTTTGCTTTGAGCATGCTGATGACGGTCTGCAAGCCACACGCTGATGCTGACAGTGTGCTAATTGCATTACAGTAATACCCTGCAGCATCAGCAGCCATCGGAGCTCCCATTGGCTTGGCACAGAAGACAGATATGTGTGAGACAGCCCGCCCCCAACAGTGGCCACCGAGAGCCATGGCCACATCCAGGGCAAGGACTCCGCAGGCCCGCGCTTCTTAGATGAAGCTGTGTTGGCAAGTAAATGGCTTTGTTTTGACGTGGAGCTGGGATGGATTGCACAAAGCCCATTGATAAAACACAGACTATGCCTGGCTCATTTAGTTTAGAGGTGATGCAATGCCTATACACTAGAAGATCTTGATTGTATTGACATACAGGTGAAAACATGTAGGTTCATGTGTTGCTTCATAATCCCTGGTCAAGTATTGCCCAAGCTTCTGAGCTGGAGGAAAGCTCACCTATGCCAGCTATGCAACTGCAGCATGCGTTTCATCATGTCTACTCCTGATGACATGGCTGGGAAGGGAAAACCATGCTTGTACAACAAGGAAGCAGAAATAAAGCTGTGCCACCTATGCAATTTCTCTCATCCATGCCTTGGGGGTGAGTAACTATTATTCATGCACTGGTTTATTTTTTTTTTCACAGCTAAGTGTAGGATAAAGAGTAAAATTTGGACTGTGCTGGCAATTTTTTAAGACTTTCTTAAGGAGTAGTCTTGTCTAGAAGAAGGTACTTATAGGAAGGTATATATGTGAAATGTCTGTACGCTGGAAGGGAAGCAAGATCCCTTTTACACAGTCAGGCAAAACTCAGTGCTATCAGATTGGGTTCCTTCCAGGTTAAACATAAGGGCATTTTAATGAGGAAAAGTCTAGGGAAAAAGTTGCACCTCCTATGCAACCTCACCAGCGATGCGTTGCAGATGAGAGAGGTGGTGCTCTGCCCTGCCCAAGCAGCAGGTATTATGACTTTCAGAGTCATCGTATGGCTTGGCTTACATGCAATAGGCAAAATAATGGCTATGTGAAGAGAAACCTCAAGCTCTGCTGGCCACAGCTTCCTGCCTTCATGTCAGATGAAGCATTGCTGCACGATGCCCAAAGGAGTAGGACGAAGGTCTCTCTGCACTCTTCCCTTGGCCCTTTCCTTCACAATTGGTAATAAGAACTGTAATATCCTCCCCTCCTACAAGACGTAAGGACTTGACTACCTTGGAAAAGCATCCTCTCTGGCAGGCCCAAACCGCCCAAACTGTGGTTGCTTCTGACTCTGGCTACGTGCCTTCCGTGCCACTAGCTTTCATGGAAAATTTTACACTTCTCATTGTTAATTTGATTCTCTTTCTCTCGGATGATGTATAGTCTAACATAGAAGAAGAGCACAACTGCTTTCAGAGAACTTAAGCTGTAGGCACTGAAATAGTAATATGTGACATAGGAATTGAACACTTTCAGTTGTGAATGTATATACATTTGCTGCTTCTGTTTGGGTATATGCAGAGAGGAGAGGATATTGCATCAAAACACACCTGATCATGATCTTAGCATTAAACCAGGCAGGATTTATAGAGCTTTGGGATTTACAGACAGATGGCTGAGACCTGAGCATCTCTGAATATCCAACCATTTCATTTTGGCTCTCAAAATAAGGAGCTGCTTTCCATCACCTTTGAAATATTTGGCCAGCATACGTATAATATTGTAAATGTTTTAAATATTAAAAAAAATAAAGTATATTTGGTAGTCTGGTTCACTTGTACCTTACCCAAAAGGACACATCTCTGGTCCTTCTAGTTAATTTATTTACTTGAGATACCACAAATTTCAGCACTCTCCTGTTTCAAAGACTTTTTGAGATGTGGCACTGACAGTATCACAGCCAGTAATCTACATCACCAGATTAACTTGCAGAACACTCGATTTTGGTAAGAATTGAAAGAGGTTGTCACTGAATCCTAACAGTCTACGTTTCAGAAAAGAGAGATAAGACTCACTCTTCTTGTTCATGCTGCATATGAACTTACATGCCTAGACCTGAACATTTTGTAAGGAGAGTAAATCAAAACAAATGACTTGTGGGAGGATTAAAAATAAATACAGGAGCGTTCCGTACAGGTAGATAGGTGATCTCCATATGCTTCAGATCCAGGAATACTGTCTCACCACTAGATGGAAATAGTGGATTTTACATTTTCTGTTGCATTAGCAGCACTTACACCTGTGTGTTTGCATATCAGAAATGTGGATCAGGAATTCTTTGCTAGCAGAGGTGAAGGAAAGCCAAGATTTCTATTTCTAGAAATCATCCCTGTTTTACAAGACTGAATATTTCCTAATTCCTGAAAGCTGATTAATTTATCCTTTCTGAAAGGAACTGCAGGACAGACAGCACTTTGGTTCTGCTAACGTGAATTAGTGAACATCAGCCTAATTTAAAATTTACTCTTATGACTCTTGCACAAGACAGAAAGCAACCAACCACGCAGCCAACCAACCAAAAAACCCCACAAAGACAAAAGTGGAAGGAAGCTGAAAGTCTTGTGTTTCAGTGTAGCTGCTTAATGATGAAAAAGCAATGTGGCTTGCTGCCTTATGACAGACGCTACAGCATTGTTTGCATATTAAAAGAAAACATCTTACCAGAGAGGCTGAAGGTAATTAAAGACAGCTCAGTAGGGAAGGTTAGTTAAATAGAAGGGCTTAAAATTTCCCAGCTGAAAAAGGAGCTGATTGATTGTGTAGTGTGTGATAAATCTGACCTTTTCCAGAAGGTATTAAACCTTTAAACTGATTCGTTTAGCTCTGCTGCATTGCATCACTGCTATGTGCAAATGGAAGCACCAAACACCCGAGTTCATGGCACCATCTCTGCAACCAGCACAGGGACTTCACTGTCTCACCCACTTTTGACACCTCAGTCTCTAATTCTTCCATAAAGATACTAACATGGAGCTACCACTGCTCCGCCAAACCCCCAGGTTCAGATTTTAGCTTGCTGGTCAGGAGGTGGTGGCTCTGAGTTTCATCCATTTGGGTGCAAGGTTAAAGGGACAATGACTGGCATAGTCCTGCTGCTGGAAACCACTCTTTGGGATACATTGGAGTCAGGATTTCTGTTGTGACTCAGAAATAGCAGCGCTCTCACAAAATGAGACAGTGGGTCTCCCAGTGCACTGACGAAATCTGACAGAAGATTGGCCTCACAGGGCCAGTAACTCCATGGATGTTACATGATGGTGCCAGTTTGCAGCAGTGGCAACAGCAGTGCTTTCCTGTCAGAAGTGGGAATTAGGGTACTGCTGATGCACTAAGATCAAATCCGCATTTTCCCTGTGCTAAAGCATGAGGTTGCCTGAATGCTTTGTTTTCTTCCTATGTACTGCAATCATGGTTTGAATTTTGGGTGGTCCTGTGCGGAGCCAGGAGTTGAACTCGATCCTTATGGGTCCCTTCCAACTTGGGGTATTCTGTGACTCTATGTTTCTGTGATAAGCACATGTGTAAATTCTGTGTTTAGACTGATCGTGTTTGCTGCCCATTGCTGTGTGTGGGTAACGGGTCTGCTGGGTCTGCAGTGAGCCCCACACTGCTGTAGTGTGGTATGGTGTGACACACCAAGGGGATCTGGAGGGTTGATGGAAAAGGCCAATAAGCAGTTTTGGAATGCTGAGTCTTTATGGTCTGATTTTTGGGTGGTCCTGTGTGGAGCCAGGAGTTAGACTCGATGATTGTAATGGGTCTCTTCCAACTCGGGATATCCTGAGTCTATGATTTATTGCTCTGTCTCCATGCCATATGATGCCCCATGCTCAGTCCTACCTGAAATATCCATAAAAATAACACCACAATTACTATGATTTGTAACAAACGCTGCTGTTTAGGATCCAGTGTTCCAGAATTCCAAAGCCTCCTTGGAGCCCAAATTCCAGCAGCCACTTTTGGATCCATTCGCAGCGGAAGGCGCCGGGTGGATTTTTCTTCTTTATCCAAAGAAGTGCGAAGGCTGCGAGGTCCCCAGCAGTGCCCGCGGCCCTATGCCCGGGGGGTGCGGGTACCCGGGCTGTGGGGCTGCGGGTGCGCGGGCAGAGAGGTGCGTGCGTGTGCGTGTGCATGTGTGTGTGTGTGTGTGTGTGTGTGTGTGAGCTGCAGGAGGAGGAGGAGGAGGAGGAGGAGGAGGAAGGGCAGTACTGCGTGCCCGTTCTTGCCGCTGCCGCCGCGGGCGGGACTCTGCGGGCGGGGGCTCGGCGGGGAAGGGGCCGGGGCGCGGCGGGAGCCCCATTGGCTCTCCCCGGCGGCACATGTCCCCGGCCCCGCTATAAAGGCGGCTGCGGCCCCTCTGCTGCCTGTCGTTCTCCTCCCAGCTCGCCCAGGGACAGCGCTACCGCAGCCGCCATCGCCATGGCCATCGACGCGTTTTTAGGCAAATGGTGCCTGATCTCCAGCGAGGGATTTGATGAGTACATGAAGGAGCTGGGTAAGGAGACGGGGGCTCTCCGCCTCGGGCAGGGAGCCCGGCACCCCGGGGCTCGGCCCGGAGCCGCCGCCGAGGCTCTGTCCAAGGTCCGCGGGGGGAATCCGCGGCGGCTCCGGGGTGCGGCTCCGCGGGCTCCGCGCCCCGATCCCGGCATGGCTACCTACTCCTCGTCATCGTACAGATGTCGGAAATCCCTTTTTAAGATTCTTTCTTTATTAATTTCTTCCGCACCGCGGGCAGGTGCTGGTGCCGGCAGGCACATCCCCGCCGCTCCCCCTCCCGCCGGCTGCCGGGCCCGGATTACCGCCTGGCACAGCTCCTCCTTCCCCGGCGGTGCTGCGGACGGAGCAGGGTCGGCTCGGCGCGGGGGATGCGGGGCCTTGGGCCGAGGTGGCGCCGCCCGGAGCCGGGCAGAGCGCGGAGCCCGGGCCGCCTCCCGCCGGGCGCATGCGACCCAAAGCGGATCAGCTGCACGTGGTGCCCGGGGCTCGCTGCGGTCCACGGGCCGCTCTGTGCGCGCAGCACCCGGCGCGCTGTCCGCAGCACCGGGCTGCTGTACGTTCTGCAGCACTCCGATACTGAATCGAGAGCAGTTTCCTGCATCCCTGTGAGCATCCCGGCTGACAGGTGATAGACATTGCAGTGTCTGTGCACTTAGAAGCTGTTGTTCTCTGCGTTTTTCAATGCTGAAGGCTGGGATGCTTTCTGAAGAAGGGGGAGATTTTGCCTTGAGTCTCTTTGGAGGAGGAGAGGAAGGCATTTAGGTCAGGTGTTCTTCATGTAAAATACAAAAGGCATCGCTACGGTTATGCTGTGCAGGCGATGGCAGCTGTGATCACGTTTATGATTCCTGTCGGTGTGTGGTTGGTGTGAGCTGAGAAAACCGTCTGGGCTGAGCCTCTTGGGAGACTGTGATGGAGGAGATTCAGACATTTGAGCTGGGCTCAGCTCAACTGTGCATTAGGATGCCGTGGTGCTAAGCAGGAGCTGCAGCTTCACAGTAGAAATGAAGTGGGGTGACTCCAGAGCACCTCCTGTGTGTAGGCAGAGAGCAGTCAGCTTGCTTCTAGATCTCAGTCTTAAGCCGGTCACTTTCTTTGTTACAACTGCAATTCGGGCATGTTGCTGACTGCTTAGGAAGCTCTGCCCGTGATCCCACTGAGATGCGCTGTGAGATTCTGCAGATTCTGCTCAGTCAGTGTAGGAGTCAATTCCAAGATAAGGACTTTTGCATTTCACTGCTTGCCACACGGAAAGAATGGCTCTGCTCACTTCTGTAGCTGGATTTCAAGCTGTAGCTGATCAATAACTCACCCTGGACTGAACAACAGCTAAGGGATGGGAGGGGATCACCGTGCCAGTACCTTCCATTTCCACCAGAACACCCGGATGCAGGAGGACCACTTTGTGCTCTGCAGGCTCGTGCTCATGGCTCATTGCTGGAATCTTGTCTGATTCTGGAGAAGCAGTGGCTGGGTGTTCCTTTCTTAAATTTGCACCTCCCAAGGAAACTGTAATCTTTGTTTCATGGACTCAGCCCTCACCCAAGCATCCTGTGCACTGCAGCATGGGGCAAGCTGTACACGACAGCACTTCTAACTACACGCCCACTTGGTGGCACTTCTTGATCCATTTGGTTGCTTATCAACTCTTGGTGCACATCTGTACTTTCCCATTCAACGGAGTCCAGTTTGTTGCTTGAATACCCTCTTGTTTCTATCTTCATCCTTCAGATCAAAAAGACTCAAGCAAAGCACACAACCCCTGAGCACACACAGGGGCTGAGGCAGGGGGAATCTTCTATGTGCTAGAGCATTTTGAGGACTACAGTCTCCAGTTGATACCCATAATGTGTTGAATTTCCAGTCATTTCCAAAGGTCCTGCCTGCAAGTTGCCTGCGAGCAGTATTTCATGTAATGGGAGCGTTCCTATTCAGAAGTCAGTATTTTGGAGACAGGAAATAAGGGATGACATTTTATTAAAAATTGCACATTTGCAATTGTGTATAGCACGATTGAAGACTGCCTCTTAAGTTGAAATAAATGTGCAAGTGGATTCACCTGTCAATTAGTTCTATAGAACATACATGCCCAAACCGCTTGTTTTATGGTCTTTTTTCCCTCTTTTTTATCTTTTAATAAAAAATACAAAAAATGTTTTGTTACTTATATACATTAACTATATTATATATTTTATATGCTGTCCAAGACAATTTCTCTTCACTCAGTGCAGTCCAGGCAAGCCAAAAGGTTGGACACCCATGCTTTAGAATGTTCAAAGCATTCAGAACATGATTTTTTTATATTTGTTGATGCTTTTGTGTTTCTTTTCCTGTTTAATACTTATTTCTATTTGGAAAAAATCAGTGCTGAGTTTCAGGACGTTTGTGAGTCCTCTAAAGCACAACACAGATTTAGCTGTAGCTCTTTGAGGATGCAAAGGAATAACCTTGCAAACAATCTTTTTTCCTTCCCCATCAGTGGATAATTTAAAACATCCTCTTTCTTTGGGACTCTTGAGCTTTGATTCTCAAGCATACTTGAGCACCTAATTAAATGAGAATTAAGTATTTGAATTCCTGTGTGGCCCTAAGCCTTAGGGTTTAACTGACTTTGTGACATTGTGCCTCTTGCCTTGCAGGTGTGGGTATGGCCATGAGAAAAATGGGAAGCATGGCGAAACCAGATGTTTACATCGTTAAGGAGGGGGATACAATCACTGTGAAAACAGAGAGCACCTTCAAAACTTCACAGTTCAGCTTCAAGCTTGGTGAGAAGTTTGAGGAAAACACATTAGATGGCAGAAAAACTCAGGTCAGTATTCTAGACTTTCTGTTGAATAAACACAGTTCTTTGGGTGTTTTGTGGATGAAGACACTATTTAGAAGTCAGCTTTGGCATCCTTGCTAACAGTGCTTTTATTTGATGAACAGCTGTCACTATAAGTATCATTGAAATCAATTGATTTTTTCTGGATCAAGCGATTTCCAATGAGGGAAAATGCTGAAACTAATCTTGTATACTGTTGCCTTCAATTTGTTAGACAAGCATTGTGTTAGTAAAACTAACAGACCTTTAAATCCATTTTAAAGCCAAATGCCACTTTATTGGAAGCCAATGGAAAAAATCCCATTGATGTTTAATCAGAGGCAATGCAGCCCTGCAGCTGACCTGACAGCTCAACCTCTCCTATTTGCATAACAAGAGACTAGCTCAGTGTGCAGGGACTATACACCAGGCATAAATGTGAATGACAGTCCCTAGTCACCAGTTTCATAAGGCAACAAAAGCTTCTCTTTGCACTGAGTAGGGAGAATATTAACCTAAAAGGAAGTTAGACACAAAGAAACCCTCAAATATGTCTCTTTTATCTTCTTGTGTGAGTGCTCTCTATATACCGTTCCCCATCTCTTCAACCACATGCTGGCAATTCATCTTTTTTTGCAAGATCGAATAAATGTTACACAAAAGCTCAAAGCCCTTTCACAAAGACTGAACAGAGAACGTCATCTGCTCTTGTTATTGAAGTTGTGCATGCTGTCCAAGGTCTGTTGTATGCAGGAATGTGTCAGAGCAGGAAGTGAACAGTCAGCTAATATAAGAAGAGGACCAATAAAAAATTAAGACAATATCCTGGCTTTGTAGATTTCAATGGCAAAATTACTGTTGAGTGAGCTGGAGTGGGAATTTTCCCTTTGGAAGGAAGTAGGTTGGACAGCATCAGCCTTCATGAAATGCTGTCGGTAAAATATTAAGACTCAGATTCTGTTTTTCAGACACTTGTCAGCTTAAAAGATGATGGGTCATTGATCCAGGAGCAGGAATGGGATGGCAAGAAGACCATAATAACACGGAAACTTGTGGATGGACAGTTGGTGGTGGTGAGTTCAGCGCTCCTACCCAATTTGAGTGCTGCCAGCCAGCAGCCTGAAACAAAACTCTAAAAATCCTGAGCTGCAGCCTTTTTCCTTACGTTCTGTACCAAGGCAAGGCAATGAATGAATTCATTTCTTTATCTTCTAGGAATGTGACATGAATGGTGTCAAGTGCGTTAGAGTCTACCAGAAGGCATGAGGACGTCTTCGAATTCAGTAGGAACTTGCTACAAACAACTCAGTCCAGTGGACAGAGCTCCTCTGCACTCCATAATTTCCTTTTCCCTGTTTTGTAGTATTTCAATGGACTGAGTAGCTGAGTGCAATCCTTTTTAAAAGCCGTGATGTAACTATTATATAACTATTCTGAACTTATGGGGCTATTAAATAAAATTTTCAAACATATTAAGTGCAAATGTTGTTACTATAGTATAATTTTAAAGTGAGGTTTTGTAAAAGCTCAGTTTGGTTTTAGGCTCTGTTACAAACTGCCTTCCCTTCAAGAAAGTGCAAATAACGCTAATGAACAGTTAATAGCAGACTAAATTTTAACCAGCCTTTTCATCTTTAATGGCTAAGGTAGTAAAATCTGAAATAGAAAAAAAACATTCAAAGTTCAGGCTCTACAGTTGTTTCTATCTCACGTGTTACAAAGTAAATAGAATGCGCTGATATAAATAAGAGATAAACCTTGTTGGCCTTTAGATAGAGGAATGTATTTTCAGGGATTGGGTTGCTTTCTTTTTCATGTTTGAAACCCACAAATTTCTTATCTGAAAAAATACATGCACTAGTGAGCCAATAGGCATGATAACTTAAGTAAACATGTAAGTACTTTGCTTCAAGGAGGACTTAATTTGAGTGTGCTCTTTGTTTTCCTAGCAAAATTCGTATTTCCTGTCCAGTAATATTCTAAAAACTCTTTACCAAAACCTGCTGAAATACTGCCTAAAACTTAAAGCCTCATTTTATTTTTATGAACTGACTTGAAACACCTAGAAATTGAGTTTATATGCTATAAAGTGCCACAATAAATACTCAGAAATATCAGTGTCTTGCATATTACTTTTACTCTGGTTGGGAAATAGAGCCTACGATACTACTTTTCTTCCAAGGAGTTGTCAGATTGAACTAAATTATAAGGTTTAGATGACGTTTGGTCACACCAGACAAACATACCCGAAGTGTGAAACTGTTTAGTGAGGGGTGACGAGGAGATTTCTATCAAATACAGAAGTCTGGACGATCCTGCAATTGTATTCTTCTAGTTTGCAGGATCAGTCACTGTAGAATCCATTGCAAAATCCAACTTCAAGCCTATTGGTTTTTTTTAGCTGCTCACTGTATCTGTTGTATTACTGAATTCACCCTAACAGCAGAAAATTCTAATCTCTATGTTCATCCTACCAAAGAGGGAAGGTGACTCTTACCATAGCACTGGAATATTTAGTTTTCAATAAGAATTTATTGAATGGAGAACATTGCTTGCATTTCTTTTTCATGATCTGTGTAAAAATAACTGTTTTCCTGGATCCTCTAACTTTGCCTTTTTGACTTGGCCAATCTTCATATTATCTCTATGTAGTATTTTTTGTGACTATAATGTGAACACAAAGATCTGTGCTGTATTCTTATGCTGAATATTAGAAACAGGTTATTTGTTATTAGTGGAGGGAATTTTACCATAGAAGCAGAAAAAAAAAAATGAAGAGAAACTTATTAAGTTTATGATCAGAAATAGACTAAATAGGGATGGGAAAACAGATGCAACAATCCATGGCATGATATGACAGAGCATTGGAACAGACTGCCTGGAGAGGTTGTGGAGTCTCTTTCCTTGGAGATGTTCAAGACCCATCTGAACTCTTTCCTGTACAAACTACTGTAGGGAACCTGCTTTGGCAGGGGTTTGGACTTGGTCTCCAGAGGTCCCTTCCATCCCTATGATTCTGTCATTCTGTGATATGATATGACCTCAGGGAAGTGGTCATGAACTCTGAGCTTGCTGGAGTTCAAGAAGCATCTGGACAACGCTCTCAGACATATGGTCTGATTTTGGGGTAGTCCTGTGTGGAGTCAGGAGTTGGACTTGACGATGCTTATGGGTTTCTTCCAACTTGGGATATTCTGTGATTCTATGAGTCTATATGAAAATCCTTCCTCCCTTCCAAAAGAACCAGAATACTGCTGCTTTAAGTGGGGTGTTACACCTTCCCAGTGGTCACTGGTCTATCACTTACTGCTGCTTGTTTACTCTTCTCATATTCTGTACTGTTAACTGTTTATCTTTCGTTTGAGTGGGAAAAGCATGCAATGTCTTTTATAGGACATCCGTTCTGATTACAGTGAGATCATTTCTTGTAAAACAAAAGGCAGAAGAGTATCTTTTTAGAGTGATTTCCTATGGAAACAGGGCTTGTGTATGTGTACGTGTGTGAGTTTCCCTGCCTCTGATTTCAGCCACATGTGAAGTAGAGGCTAGAGGTCCCAAGGATAATAAATCTTCTACTAACGTCATGAAAATAAGAGGCCTGATAAAGGGGATAGGCCATTAAAATGCCTTGATGATGGAAAGACTTCACACGGAAGTTGCAGTTTAACATTAAATGGAAGAAAAACATTATAAGCTTCTTCGGCACGCATAAGTTACTTCAGATATGAAAGCTGAGCAGCTGGAAGACATAGATCAACAGGAAACTAGAATTCTTTAGAACTAATTTCTCTACTTAGGTTCAAATATTTGTTTGCTTTATTCTGAAGTTAGCTTCAGCTTCTATTGCTGGTGACTTCAATGTAAACATACTATGACCCGGAACTACCATATATATATATATACAATATATATATATATATATATATACCTAATAATACCTATCTGTATTAGACTAGATTACATAGTTACAACAATTTTATAGTACTACCATCCAGGATTTATGCTTCTCAAGACTTAAAAATATAATTTATTTCCAAATGCTATTTGTTATAGTACGACCCAGTAGTTTTACTCTTTATAAAGTTTGTAAATACAATGTTTTCATGAGTGTAAAATAACCAATTGTCCTGTGATGTGCACAACTATACGTAGTTCACTATATCACATAAGATGGCTAAAAAGAAGACTTCTGAGAAGAAACAAAAAACTAAATTGTGCATTATACATCCAAAACTGCCTTATAACGCTACAGAGTTATAAAATGAGATGAGTTTTGGCATGACGTATTAGTGAGTGATTTTGAAAATATTTTGGAGGTACAAAAGAAACATCTGCAAACTGAAGCTGCAAGTAAAAGTGGCTCGAAGGGAACACTTAAAGTAATGAGCGGTGTCTGATTTATAAATTTATTCTTCACTTCTCAAATTGGGGTAGATGTGTTTTTTCAATAAAGTGCTTTTTTTTTATTTTTGAGGGTTTTGAGGTGGTGGTGGTGAAAAGGGGTAGAAAATAAATCTCTTTAGCAATTCAGAGCTGTTATTCTTCCACATTAGGGAAATAAGTTATCTGAGCTTTCCAGGAACATTAATGAGATGGTCCAGTGCTTTGAGTTAAGGGTACTGGCTCTATACAATTCTCAGACTATCAAAGATTTCCCTGTTATGGTTTGGTTATATGATTTATTCAAAATGGTATCCCACTCTGCCTGCGCTCTCTATGATTAATACTGGCCTTTCCTCTTCCTCTCCCCTCCCTACCATATGTATGCACTCCAGATCAAAGTTTTTTTAACAAAACAAAGTAAGTGATGGGAAATCTAAGTTTTCTGAGGTTATGGTCCCACTGTTAGCTGTCAGCTCTCCTAAGAAAAGGCAATGATTATTTTTTCAAGTGTGGAGGTCAAGTGTAGGAAGACAGACAGTTTTGCTCTGCCAGTGACTACTTCGACAGTATTAACTGTGAAACAAACATCCAAAAAGAAAATGGATCACTGAATAGGTACTCAATTTCTTTCGGGTTATAAGCAAAAATCTAGCATATTCTAGTAAGTATAAACAATAAACTCTTACCCATTTCTATATAATATTTTGTTCGATATATTTTATTGATTGTAAAGTTGTTCAAAGCAGCTCTTCTTCAAATCAGAAGCTGAAAGTAAACTGCTCCATTTCAGCTTAGCTCAGGGTGTCAGCCTGTGCTGTTGCTGGCTGTAGGAGAGTTAATCTCCAGCTCAGATGCCTTCAGATTTTACATCAAAAAAATCATCTTTATTTTTTTATGAAGCAACTGCTTGTATTCTATCTGAAACTGTTGTACAAAAATAAAAGCAGGAAGGCAGGCCAACTCTGATCAAACCTTTGTTGTTGACTCCCTCCCTGATTACATGATTACACAATTAGCAGTTTAGAAAAACTTTACACTGCATTGACTACGTGTACTTGTAGGGGAAAAAATCCCATATGGTGTGATAGCAAACGGGAGCAAGTTAACATATATTATTTGTTCTTTGACGCCTCGTTTCGGTCCCATTGTTCAGCCCTGGGAGGATTTAGAACTATTTTGGAGACAGTCCAGCATCTGTGTAAACAAATCTTGTCCCATGATTCTCCTTCTCTGGCTTTGGCTTTTCAGCCCTTATACATCAAATTAAGATTTTGTTGACACTTCCCAGAATGGTTTTATTTTATGCTATTATTTCAGAGGAAAAGGAAACACTATTAGAGACCACACTCCCAAGAGTGAATTTGATTTCCTTTCCAGTGAAAATGTTTCCAAAATAATTATCTCAATCAGATGTTCTTAGTTATATTCTGGACATATTTGCAGGTGAAATCCATTGTAGTTTCAGAATAAACATAAAGCTTCAGTAATAAATGTAATACGTGCAAACCAAATAATGTCCTGCAAAAATTGACTGAATCCCAAATATTATAATTAAGAGTTAAAAATAAAATGTTTATCATTAATCACAGATGTACATTCTCAAATTAAACACCAGAAGAGAAATGTTCTACTCCGAGGATCAGGTTTACTACATATCATGGTCATTTGCTCCCACATGCATAGAATCGATAGAATTGATCCTCTTGGAAGTTCTTGCTCAAAATTAATGAGTCTACCTTCAGAAAAGTGCTTGTGTCTCTAGGGGTGCATCTCATATTGTTGGGCAGTGAAGTGCCAAACAGAAAACTGAGGGACTAAGAGCAGATTTCAGACTGGTGCACAGTGACATGGGGAGAGAGCTTGCTGCAGCACAGCTCAGGGACATGTCATACTGTAGTTTGATGTCTTCTGAGGATATGCTATATGGTCATATATGATGAATAGCAGATTTGAAATCATAAAGAATAGAGCAACCTGCGACTTCTGACCTCAACAGCATCCCTGAACTGAGATCAAAAGGAGTTTCTAGAAACACCTGGAGTATGTGGACTCTCTAGCTACATGGAAACTTGAGTTGAGGGAACCACAAGGTCCTTCAAGTGCAAGGACTCCTTACACTAGAAATTACAGCTAGGCCTTTGTTATGATTTTGCAATTTAATTGTATAAGTAACCCAGGGAAGTAGGAGTAGGAAGTATTCCCATTTTATTGCAGAGTGAAAATAAGTTAAACTATTATTAATGCTTTCCCTCTCCAAAATGTATAAAGCTGTAATTAATACTGGGATTTGCTATCAGTACTTTTTATTTCTCACCTCCACTCATTCTCCTAAACCACCTGGCTTTGTACAGCTTTTCATAGAACCATAGAATGATTTAGATTGGAAGGGACCTCTAAGTTCACCTAGTTTCAATCCCCCCTGCTATAGGCAGGGACACCTCGCTCCAGACCAGGTTGCTCGCAGCCCCATCCAGCCTGGTCTTGAGTGCTTACACGGAAGGGGCATCCGCAACCTCACTGGGCAACCTGTTCCAGAGTCTCACCACCCTCACAGCAAAGAATATCTTCCTAATATCTAGTCTAAATCTACCCTCTTCCAGTTTAAAACCATTTCCCCTTGTCCTGTTGCTACATGCCCTTGTAAAAAGTGCTTCCCTAGCTTTCCCGTAGGCCCCCTTCAGGTACTGGAAGGCTGCTATAAGGTTTCCTCAGAGCCTTCTCTTCTACAAGCTGAAGAGCCCCAGCTCTCTCAGCCTGCCCTTGCAGGGGAGGTGCTCCAGCCCTTTGATCATCTTTGTGGCTCTCCTCTGGACTTGCTCCAACAGCTTCATGTCCTTCTTGGGGGCTCCAGAACTGAACATGACACTCCACGCTGGGTCTCATGAGAGCAGAGGGGCACAGTCACCTCCCTCACCCTGCTGGTCACACTTCTCTTCTTGCAGCCCAGGATATGGTCAGCCTTCTGGGCTGCAAGCACACATTGCCAGCTCATGTGGAATCTTTCATCAACCAACGTTTAATTGTGTCTAAATAATGTTCAGAAAATGGGATGTTTCTATTCTTTTACGTTTATTTTTTTCTCTTGGTGAGATTCAGAATAAAAATATGAACTTCATATTTTTAGTGGTGGCATTATTTGAATAGTCATTTTCTTTTTGCATAATTCATGGAATACAGTCCCCCTGTTTAAGCAACTAAACCAATGGCTGCTTTTCTGAAACTGTGACAGAAGAGAGGAAGCCAACTGATTATAAACAGAAACCATAGATGCCTCAGTCCTTTCCCTTTGTCATGTATTTCCATAACACAGTTCATGCTTATCTCAGCCTACACATTATCTCTCTGGATGTTTGCTTTCTTCATGACGATTCTTCTTTTTTCCTATTAGGATTATCAGGTCTCTTTGATTTAGATTCTGAATGTCCAGATGGCATGATGTTAGAATTGGAATTAAGAAAGACAGTAATAAATACAGCTGCATCTTGTCCAGCCTCTCTTTCTCTCTCCCCTTATTTTTTTCCTGTGGCGCTGATGGGCTTTCTCTTTCTGTTTTTCACCACTGAGAGAATGAGGAACACTGAGTGTACAGCAATGGCATCCAGTGGTAGTCCTGCTGATAGTTGGATTTTCATGTACTATAGGGTTGAGCAATATCCACCTCAGATTTAGGTAACTGAAAGGTTTAACTATTCTGCTGTTCTCAGCTGAATCCTGGGAGAAATATGCAGACCTACATACAGAAAGGTAATTATGTGCTGCCACAGCAGATAGACCACATGTACTTTGCTCTTATGCTTGTGCTGAAATTTTATTAAGCACAGTTTTCTCCAACATTTAGCCCTGACCTAGGAAAGAAGGTAAATGTGCTTTCCCAAAAAGTGATTCTCTACTGAACTGAGTTATTTTTTTAATAGTGATGGTGATACTATTATCTGACTGTGCTGTATGATAATCAAATGAAGTAAACAATCTGAAAATTGAAGAGATATAGATTTGAAAGATGGCAGACTTGGTGGATAAAGGAATTGGTGAGTTGCAGTCAATGGGCCAATGTCTAGGTGGAGACCAGTGACCAGTGATGTTCCTCAGGAGTTGGTACTGAGACCAGAACTATATATAATCTTTGTCAGTGACACAGACAGCTGGATTGAGTGCGCCCTGATCAAGTCTGCTGATGACACCGAGCTGCGTGGTGCAGTCAACACACTGGAAAGAAGGGATGCCATACTCAGGGACCTTGATGGGTTTCAGTGGTGGACATGTGTGGTCCTCATTAAGCTTGATTGAGTGAAGTCCTTCCCCTGTGATCAGCGTTCAAGACATAGTCCATAGAGATTTTTAAACTCATTTGTCCTCACTCACTTTGTGGAGGAGAAGAACACATGGAGAAAAGAAAAAGAAACAAACAAGTTAAAGATGTTTTGATATATCAAGTGTAAAATAATAAGTCTGGGAAGAAAGATTTCCCTGGAGGTTTTTCTCTGTTTGAGAAAACACAAACTTGAACCATTACCTATCCTTGGAAAAGAAAGTGTACCAAGCCCTTTGGAATTTAAAAAAGTTTGGAGTTTAAAAAAGTCTCAGATAAAGCTCTGTATACTAAAGTTCTCAGCCTTTGCTTCCATTCTTGTAGATACTGACTTACTTTGGATTAGCTGGACATCCCCTGTTGTGATTAAAAGCACACTTTGTATGAGAGTTTGTCTAGAAGTCTACTGGAATTTCCCTTTGTCCTAGCTTATAACTTTATTTGTCACTTGAGTTTTTGTTCCACTTCCATGATCTTCATAAACCCAAGATTTTTCTCCACTTAGAGAGATTTCTCTGCTCCTGTTCCACTTTGCTTTACATTTCAAAAGAACATTAGCACTTTCTCATAATGTATTCTACAGATTTTACTAAGGAGTTAATTGTTGCTTTCAGGCTGACGCATACTGAGCTGGATTTCTGAGCTGGATTCCTGCTAAGATCAAGGGCTAAGCATGTTTATCAATGAGGCACTGATGCTATCTTATGAAGCGACAGCCTTATATACCAACAGAAGTCTTTGTACTGCTTCAATAAGTTTGGATTGGTCTTTAGTAACAGAAAGCTAAAACGAGAGATCAAGAATAAATGATTAATTTAAGACATGTTATTGACTCTTCATAACATCCTTCTTGACTTTTTAATACTTACGTTGACAATAGAGTTCACTGGGAATACAGTTTGATCAGAAAGTAAATTTTGCTAGTCTTGTATATTTACTCATTTATTCTGATAGGTCAATTGGGCTAATATTTACAACAGAAATGAGAAATCACCATTACCAGTATGGTTTTATTACACTGTCACTGTATTATTCTTGGAATAAAACCTATGAGTAATGTGTGGAAATGCAGTAGAGACCAAAATATATGTTAATTTCTTAGTGTTCTTCTTATTCAGTCACAGTATCGTGGAGAAAATATTTCCCTTACATTGTTTAGTGGCCTTGAATAGCGTCAACAGATAATACTGGGGAAGATATTCAGTTGCATCTTACAATAACATTTCACTGATAACTTCAGTAACGTTATGATTAATATAAATATAGAAAAATAATTTAAGATCTAATGCCTCTCTTTTTTTAGCTTAATGCTTATTGGAACATTTTCTGAGGAAAACACCAACAAAACATTATATAATGTTGTTGATCATGCCTATACAGTTACTTCATATTGGTGAATAGAAAGCTGTAATTAATGTTTGACTACCCTATACAATGAAAGAGGTCGATGTATTTGTACCACGTACGTAGGTTGGTCTGAAAGTAATACCTCCTATTTATTTCCATGGAAACTACAACAAATATGAAGAGCACACTAACACTGTCTGACAGAGCAAACTGTCAGCTACAAAACACCATTTTTCATCATAGTCACCAGTATTATAGGGCATACCCTTTTGCCAGCAATGAACATGCTGCACTCATAAAAATCTGCATTGCTGTCTGGAATGTGGCTTTTCTTTCATATCTCTGTCACCACTGCTGAAACTCTCCACCCACTGCCTCACTGTGCTAATATCTACAGCTTGGTATTTATCTTTATTGAGATAAATGTTCAGCGAGCTCTGGTCTCCATCATATAAGTTTATATGGGTGCCAACATTCACATTAAGGTCTTCTTACCATTGTTAACAAGTGGACATTTGGTGGCAAATCCATCTCTTGAGTTTCTCATTCCATGGTTTATATTTCACCTTCCCTACAGGCTCTACCTTTGCATAAAAGACAGCTCCATCTGGTCATCTGCTATCTGCATTGCTGACAAGAATCATGGACTGTTAAGATCTTACTATCAAACTGATTACTTCTCCAGATTCTGTTTAGTCTACACTTATAAAAGGCAGAGTGTAGTTGGACTTGAGTTATATCACAACAGCATGGTGAGGCTGCCCTTGTCACTGGTGGTGCTGTGCCCTCTCTACAAAGTGACTCTGATTCTCTGCTGACCCAACAGGTCATAATTTCTTGGCTTCCCTGCAAGCCTGAGGATTTGTTCACATGGGAAAATGAGAGTGTGGTACTGAGTGAACAAAATCAATCCACTTTCCATTTTTAACTGAATCCTGAATAGTTTTACTCCCACCACCAGATGGATTACTTTTCCATATGACGAGTATTTACTCTTATAACTGATGGCATACAGCCTACACCTTGGTTACCATGGGAGATCTGTTTTCTTCCTGCCATTGTTGTAGCAGCAGTCTCACAAAATACATTTGTTTCTCTTACAGCCTTCTACAAAGGACCCCTAACAATGGTTCCTCAGACAAGAAACTGGAGCTAAGCAGTCCAAGGAAAATGACCATTTGCAAAGTCTGAGAGTAGCTTTGGGAGTGGCATAGGATGTCTTGCTCTAATACTTCTTCTGGAGACTTAAATCGTGCAGTTACTTGTATTTAAGCTTTATCCTTTAATTGGGAAATGTAGCCATAGCATCTGACGGGAGTTACGACATCTGTGTTACACTGGGGTCAGATACATCTTACCTAAGCTAACCTGAAGCACTCAGCTGAGTTGCTCTGCTCCTGCAGAGGCAGTGATAAGGGGGCAGACACAACCTGGAAATGCCAGATGGCAGAGTTTGTGCAGTAAACAGTCAGCTGCAAAGTCCATTGCAAATGTATTTTGTCATCTTCCGGAGACACACATTCATGCAGTGTAACGCTTGAAGCCATGCTACAGTAAGAGGTACACAGACACTCGTTACCCAACAAATTTCACAGACACTGTGTGAATCACACCACGTACTCCAATTCATGAGTCACACTAAGTATATACAAGCCATGCATATATAAATGTATATGCACAAGCGGTGTTTTAATAGGTCTGTTATCTAGCTGTGCAAACTTGCTTAGCTATGAAATAAACTGGCTTTGTTTTATGTTATCCCTTTTTAAACACCTTCAGATGGGTATTTTGAGTTAAGAGACAACTGCATAGGAATTATCAGTCTACTATTATTATTTTACTTGTTTCTGAGAAAGTTTTGGACAATTATGCATTCAACTGTTTTGATTTCTGCTAGAGACTGCTCGAAGGTATCACGTGGTTATCTCCATCATCAAAAGCAGTTTTCTTCCAGGAAACTCCAACATAGGGGGAACAAGACATTTTGCATGCTTGAGTCACCAGCCTGAGTGAATGGTGAAAAGCCATGCTTTGCAGAAGTAAGCAGGCTGTGGCTTTCTAGGTTCAGGCTCCCAAGTAGTCAGCTAGCACATTTTATGCTGCCTAGTCATTGTGTCTTTCCATGACTCCCAATTGACTCGATGTGTATCAGACAGGTGTCTAGTCTTTATCTCCTTTTTACAAAGTTCACCTAATGCAAGGGATCTTGTTAAGAATGTTAAAACAGGCTTCTTCACCTAGCAGTTTGGAGCACCTAAGGTCTGAATCTACAGCCTGGGAATCATCCACATTTTTGGTTGAATATAGGGAAAATCTTGGGTGGTGGTACATTGCTGAAGTGTTCATTTAATGGATTAGGTGAACTTTTGTACAGAGCCCACAGTGAACTGTATTCCTCCTAGCACCCCCCACCCTCCTCCTTCCATGATGTGAGATTGCATGAATAATTGGAATTGATCTATCCCAGGTGTGTCTTTGTGTTGTCCCTGTAATGTGAAATTGATGCCATCACCCACAGCTTCTGTGCTCGCCTCCTTTGTCACAAACAGGATTTGGGCCTAAGCGTCTTACCCAACCACCCATAACCATCCAGTCTTACACCACCTCAGAAGTTTTCATAGAGCTGAACTTTTGTATTGCTTATGTTATTTGGTACAAAAAGCCTCTGTCTCAGACAGATGTGCAACATCCCCAGGGAAGAAATTTGCTCAGCAGTGTCTTTTTCTTGGATATTATATTAACTATCTTCCAGCAGGTGATACTGGATCCCTCCTTCCTCTCCCCTACCCAACCACCATTTCCTTTACCTCTAAAATATTTGCATTTTTTTCCAGGACCACTAGGTGTCACAAGTATTCACATCTAAACTATAAAATACTCTCAAGTATCATCCTGGAGATCTTGATATTTTCCTTATTCTTATGGAGGGGGGCAAGAAGTGGGACATAGACTTGCTGTAAACATGGGTGCACCTGGATCTAATGATGATAATAAAAAAAATTGGCTGTATCATGCTGATGCTTCTTGAACAGGTCCGTAGTGCTTCATGTCAAACCTTTTGGTGTACAAGGAAATTATGTCTCTCACTGAAATGCCTTAATTCAGCTAAAAATTGAAAACTAATACATTGGATGTGATATGAAGGATCAACAAAGTACATCTAATACCAGAACGTAAGCTGGTGAAACCGGATGTGCAGAAGTAGAACACAGAAAGAGTTCCACCTTGAAAAACTTATGGTTAAGGAACAGAACAATGATCAGGTTAAATTTAGATGATTTTCAAACTCAAATGGAGTAATCTGTGCCACTGACGAGACATATCTTCCTCTTTTCTGCACCCTTGTTCCCATCTGTCTGTTTATAAGCTACTCAATCATTCCTGTCTAGCAGTATGAGTTCTACACTAGCTGAGAGGATGTATTCTCAGCTTCCCAGTGAGAATCTGAGCACACTGCTGGCTGACTCTGGGAGCCTGAGACACTGACCTTTCTTGAAAACTAAATTTCACATTTTCAAATGTTACAAAATGTGCTTGTTAGCTTCCTTTTCCTTAACTCTGTAAAATCACTTTTTTTTTTTTTTTTTTTTTTTTTTTTTTTTAAATTGCAGGTGGGCCTTTCCACATCTGAATGTTCTTTCCTTCTGAAAAATCCATCCCAGCACTCCACCACCACACAGTGCATCCACGTACACATATACCGTCTGCTCTTTTGCTGCACCACCATACGTTGTGCTGAATAATGAGCACATTCTGTCTTCCCTCGGGCCCTGTAGCTGTCACAGAGAGCAGAGCTCAGCGCTGCCCTCCGCTCCCTGTGAGGAGCTGCAGCCGCCATCAGGCCTCCCCTCCCGGCAAAGGGTACATAACGTTGGGGGAAGTAAAGACCACTCACTCCTTTTGTAAAACAATGTTTCAAAGATAAAGATTGACGTCACCACATAGCTGTGAGTTATTGCTTAATAAAACAGCATAATGAGCGTTAATCATACTGCACAGTGCACTACCAGTCAAATTAATCATTCATGTAAGACAGATAATTTGGTCCCAAATGGACTGTTTAGAATGAATGCTGAATGTTCCTAACTGTTATTAAGTAGCCACCTGCTTCATGTTTATGACATTATATTTTGTGTATTGTTGCAATAATCTAAACTGTGTTTAAAGGTAGAGTCCAATTCCAGATAATGTTTTTTTAATAACCTACTGTGTAAACAGAAACAATCAATTATGGCTAGAGGTAATTGCAGCGTTGAATCATTTTCTTACAACAACATTTAAATAAAAAATCAGGTTGATTCAGAAAGATTTCAAACTTCACCTGTATTTAGATGAAGGTGTGTCCTAAACCGTAATAGGTGCAATTACAGAGATAAGATTAAGGAGGTGCCAGCTTTCTTCTGCTTTTATATATGCTTTCAGAGTGTCTTTGCAACAAGGAAAGGTTTTTGTAGGCTAGTCGTCTGTTCAGAGCAGACTTTTCCCAGGCAAGAAGGGAGAAAAAAATGTTGCATTTTGTTACCACTGGGGTGTGCCACTTAAAAGGATTACGTTTTCTGCCCAGCAATTTGTTCTCCTATGGCTTTGTGCAGGAGCAATGCCCTTTCCATTCATACGGTACTTTTCACACATGAAAATCAAAACACTTGGCAAAATGCTCTGATCAGTCATTGCTCTCTCTTCTAAAAGTGAAGAAAAGTAGCATGAAGAGGTGCTGTTTCTTGGCCGCTGTCACACGAACATAGCAGTCAAAGACCGAAGGGGACAGTCTATGCCTCTACTAGCAAGGTTCATTGCACCTGAAGTCTGCCATTTCAAAACTAGCCTTCTTTAAGCTGAGTATATAGGTTCCTTCTTTTGTTAGTAGGAAATCTTTGACATTTGAACAGGCTGGTTTATTCTGCCTCCCTTGCACACCTAAATTATAAGATAAATTTTGCTAAGAACATGCCTCTCTTTCCCTCCACTGATGAGGTTGCCCTGGGCAACATGCCTCTCTGAGATACCCAAGTTTTTGAAGATGACATTTAAGTGAGCTGAATCCCACACCTAGTGCACTTCCCAGTACACTCAACCATATTCAACTGGGAGAAAGGAAGCTTCAGGTGCAGCCTTACAATACCCAAGAGGAGATTATGAAAAAAAAGGGGATGAGACTCCATAGTGATCTGCAGTGTGGGATGAGGTTCAGTGGTCATAAACTGAAACAAGAGGGTACCTTACTGGAAAAATATTTTCTCTGAGAACAGCCACAAGATGTAAGAGATTGCCCAGAGAACCGTGAGGTCTCTGAACCTGGAGATTTTGATGGCTTGGCTGGGTGAAACTCTAAGCTGCCTGGTCTCAGCAGAGACCTGCTTCTGCTTTGAGCCCAGGGTTGGGCTGCAGCTGCCCTAAGTCTCTTCAAGTCTAAATAACCTGTGATTCCATATTATTTTTCATGCTGATATCACACATAGGATGTCCTATGATTCTACGATTCTGTGTCATAGCCACGCATTAACAACTTTCTGTGAAAGTGGTGTTGAGCTGGACATTAATTCAGGGCCTAGAAAAGGTTTGACATTGAGGATGGCACCAGATGTTAATAAGGCATTACGGGTCAAATTTAGGCTTAACTGACACCTCCATGGCAGAGACATGTCTGCTTTTTTAAGAACTTGTGGCACAACAAGGTGTCTTTTGCTTTGGTGCCCTGAAAAAATAAATTAAAAAAAAAAATTAACAAGTAACATACATTTCAGAAAATGAGTGAAAGTGAAAAAAAGAAAGTAGCACAGAAAAAAAGATGGTGTGGAAAGATATAAGGAAATACGTATAAAGGAGGCTTAGAAAGGTTGGCTGCCTGGTGAACTGAAGGATTGAAAAGACAGAGTGCATTTTCTTAGCTTCAAAATTTCACATTTCCTCTTAAGATAATTGTTGAATGAGATTTTTTTTTGAAAGCACTTGATTTGGAAAAGAAAGTAAATCTATATCTAGTAGAATGAAAATCAAATGGTAATTTAGGTAGAAAACTAAACGAGATTTGAGTAACAAAGGGCAGTCAGGGTACTGTCAGATAGACAAATCGTTGGGCCTGTTGTAAATAGGTGACATATACTGGTATAAAAGTAATTTAAATGATGGGTCACTGAAATTCTGTGCAGTAAGAAAAAAAATATTTAATCTGTGCCTTGAATTCTGCAGGGAGTTTCAGTTTGGAATCCTCTTGACTTTTTGCCTTGGGGAATGATACAGTGTAAAGGTTGTGCACAGGTTTCTGATTTGCTTTTAGAGAAGAAGCATGCACTGAAAAAGAGCCAACGTAATGTCAGATATGGATTTCTCAATGCATTGCTAACGTATTTCCTATTGCAAATATATTGCACAAAAATAAAAAAATGACTATAAATAGAACAATCCCAGTGTGCAACAGCAACTCTACATTCCACTGCCAGTGATTCTTATGTTTTCAACTAAGTATTATACAGAGGAAGTTACTTTCCTATTAAGCAACACATTTCTCTCAACACGTTTTCTCTCTCTACTGGATAATAGAAAAAAACAACATGTACAATACATGATAATGCTAAATTTATTGTTCAGGTTCATTCTTCTCCCTCTTTCATTTAGAAGTCAGTTGTATTTCAGATAGATTTGTGTTTGGTTGTACTGGTTGAAAACTGAAATAATATTTTCATAAAACTTGATACGAGTTTAGTCTATAAATATGGGAAACATTCATGAAGAAAGTATTTCTGCAATAGTATTTTATATTCACTACAATATTAATCTCCAAATAAATCAAAGAAGACTACAGTACATGGCTGTGACAGGGTTAAATTATTATTAATATCTTAACAGACAAATGAGCAAGTGCTTTCAACTACTGAGGGTGACTTATTTCCATCTATCTGCTGAGCAATAAATAATAGAGAAAAATGATATTAGAGTGGTTAGTGAGCAAGACAACAAGACAGGCATCAATGCTCTGTATTGCTTTGAGCAAATACAGTTAGTTACGCATAGATCTTTAAAGCCATGTGCTTATGTGTCTTTTAACATTTGGCTGTAAACTCTGTGCTTTTCTTTGTCATCTGAAAGATGCCATGATAATATTTCTCTGCCTCACAAGTGCTCACTGGAATACTTAACATACTAAATGGATGGGATCTTAGAAGGAGGAAAGAAGCTGTGAGAAGGGGAGAAACTCATTCATGTGTTTTAAAAACTATGCTAATCTCTTCCTCCAACTAATCTGGATTAAAACTAAATAAACTCATACCTTCTTCATTCCTGCCTTAAATGACATTTACTGCCTGTAAGCTCACTAAAACAATGTGTCACATGGTAACGAACATACTCTGCTTGTTTGTCACTGAGATTCAAATCCTAAAAAACAAGAGAGGTTTCATCTTTTTAGTTTCTCCCTTCATCTTTACTGGTTGTTTAATGCCTTCTTTGCCTTTGTCTTCAACGCTAATGATGGGCTCCGGGACCCTTGGAGCCTTGAGTTTGAGGATCATGGCTGCAGTAACAATAAACTCGCAGCCAACCCTAAACTTGTTTGGGATTTGCTGCTCCAGCTGGATATGGGGCCCAAAGGAATTCATCCCAGTATACTCAAAGAGCTGACTGATATCATTACAAGACCTCTCAATTATTTTTCAGTTGTCCTGGGAATCTGGAGAAGTCCAGTTAACTGGAGGCTGGTAAGAACTCGTCTCAATTTTCAAGAAGGATATGAAAGAAAATGTCAGAAATTACAGGCCCATCAGTCTCACTTTGGTGCCTAGCTAAGCTATAGAGAAGATTATTCTGTGAGTTATTGAAAAACACCTGAAAAACAGTGCAGTTATTGCTCACAGACAGCACAGGTTCATGAGGAGAAAGTCCTGTTTAACAAACTCAATCTCCTTTTATAACAAGGTTATCCAACTAGGAAGCCAGCTAATGTAATCTTGTTGGATTTCAACGAAGTTTTAAATACTATTTCTTAAAGCTTCCTTCTGGACAAAATGCCCAGCATACAGCTAGACAAAAATATAATGTGATGGATGAAGAAATGGCTGATGGATTGGGCTAAAAGATTATAGTAAACGGAGTTACATCCAATTGCTGACCAGGTGGGGTTCTGCAGCGCTCCATTTTAGAGTTAGTTCTCCTTAATGTTTTCATCAATGACTTGGATAAATGACTTGAAGGACTACTAAGTAAGTTTGCAGACAACACTAAACTGGGTGGAGTTGGACTCCCTCAGGGGTAGAGAGACCTTGCAGAGAGATCTTGACAAATTTGAGGTTTGGGCAATCACCAATCACATGAAGTTCAACAAGAACAAATGTCAAGTTCTGCATGTGGGACAGGCCTACCCTGAATATATTTACAGACTGGGGGATGAATGGCTGAAGATCAGCCCTGTGAAAAGAGAGCTGGAGGTTCTGATTGATGATAAGTTGAATTTGAGTCAGCACTGTGCCCTGGCTGACAAAAGGGCCAAATGTACCCTGGGGTGCATCAGGTGCAGCACTGCCAGTGGAGCAAGGGAAGGGATTGTCCCACTCTACTCTGTGCTGTGTAGCCTCATGTCAAGCTCTGTCTGCAACTCTGGGTGCCACAATATAAGGACATAAAACTATGAGAGAGCATCCAAAGGAAGGTTACAAAGATAGAACCATATATCATAGAGTCATAGAATGGCCTGGGTTGAAAAGGACCACAGTGATCACCTAGTTTCAATCCTCCTGGTATGTGCAAGGTTGCCAACCACTGGACCAGGCTGCCCAGAGCCACATCCAGCCTTGAATGCCTCCAGGGATGAGGCATCCACAACCTTCTTGGGCAACATGTTCCAGTGTGTCACCACTCTCTGTGTGAAAAACTTCCTCCTAATATCTAATCTAAAACTCCTCTGTCTTAGTTAAAACCATTCCTCCTTGTCCTATCACTATCCACCCTCGTAAACAGTCATTCCGCCTCCTGTTTATGTGTTCCCTTCTAATATTGGAAGGCCACAATGAAGAGCCTTCTCCAAGCTAAACAAGCCCAGTTCTCTCAAAGGTCTTTCATAGGAGAGGTGCTCCAGCCCTCTCATCATCTTAGAGGCTCTCCTCTGGACCTGTTCCAAGACCTCCATGTCTTTCTTGTGCTGGGAGCCCCAGGCCTGGATGCAGTACTCCAGACGGGGCCTCACAAGAGCTGAGTAGAGGGGGGCAATCACCTCCCTCTCCCTGTTGGCCACCCCTTTTTTAATGCAGCCCAGGATATAGTCAGCCTTCTGGCCTGCAAGTGCACACTGCTGGTCCATGACCATTTCATGAAAGTGAAGGATCTAGAAGGAAATTTGTATGAAGGTAGGCTGAGATCCCTGGGTTTGTTCAGCCCTGAGAAGAAGAGGCTGAGAGGAGGTCTCATGGTGGTCTACATCTCCTCATGAGGGGAGCGCAGGGGCAACGCTGAGCTCTGCTCTCTGTGACAGCGAAAGAATCCAAGAGAACGGCATGGACCTGTATCGGAGGACGGTCAGGTTGGGTGTGAGGAAAAGGTTCTTCACCAGAGGATGGTGGGCATGGAACAGGCTGCCCAGGGCAGTGGGCTCAGCCTGAAGATACTGGAGTTCAAGAAACATTTGGACAATGAACTCAGAAATATGATTTGAATTTGGGGTGGTCTTGTGTGGAGCCAGGAGTTGGACACTACGATTCTTGTATGTCCCTTTCAACTGGGGATACTCTTTTACACTATGAGATATGATAGGACAAGGGGAAATGGCTTCAAACTAAATCAGAGGAGATTTATATTGGATATAAGGAAGAAGTTTTTCACAGTAAGGGTGGTGAGGCACTGGAACAGGTTGCCCAGAGAGGTGGTGGATGCCCCATCCCTGAAGACATTCAAGGTCAGGCTAGATGGGGCTCTGAGCAACCTGATCTATCTGCAGATGTCCCTGTTAATTGAAGGGGAGCTAGTCTAGATGACCTTTAAAGGTTCCTCCAACCTCAAAAAATTCTATGATTCTATGATGATTCTATGATTTCATGACTCTCTATTTTCTTTCAGGAGACACCTTGCACCAGCTCCTTCAGTGATGAGGCCCTCTGAACCTGCAAACTGCTCTGAAAGTGCTAAACATGAAAAGATTCCCTTTTTTTTTTTTTTTACAATTTTTTCCTTTCAGTTCTGATACAGATGGTGCCTCTGTTAAGACCCCACATCAAACAGTCCTTCTTATCTGAAAACAATCAAAACATGAAGTTTTTACAATTTTTTCACACTTTAAAATATTTTTCATCCAATGAAGCAAAGGAGGCTATTTAATCAGAAGTAAGTAATTATTTTGCTGTCCTTTGAAGGGTTTGTTCTCTTTGCAGAATGCTGGAAGTTTCTCCTCCAGGCTTTAACCTCTGTCATCAGCTCCTGTGATACCACAGCCCTCTGTTTTCAGGTCATCCCAGCAACTAAAGCTAATTGCATGCTCTTTGCATGGGAGGGATCATATCGACTTATTGATGTTCCATTTTCCTATTTTGAAATCAAAAGCACTCTGCAATCCATGGAATGGATAGGAAAGCTATAGAAGTACAATGTGCAAATGTCCAAGTCCTGGACACACTGGTGGAATAGCACCAACTTCATTAAATACAGCATTCTTGGGTCAGTTACAAGATCAAATTCTACTGAAATGCAAACCAAGTTATGTTCTAAATGTTCAAAGCTTTTATACATATTTCATAGCTTCACAGAACTGTTGGCTGGAATGTACTTCAGGAGGTCATTTAGTCAAAAACACTGCTTGAGGCAGGACTACCACCAGTACTACATCAGGTCAGCTGCAGCTTTGTTCCTGGCTGGGTCTTGAAAAGTCCAAGATGGTGACTCCATTTGCATACATCTAGATTTGATGTGTTGTTATTCTGGCAGCAGGTAGGACACTGTAAGAATTGTCTTTCATAGCGCTGGCTAGGCTGGGGCCAAACCCAGGAGCAACAGCTTTTAACTCTTCTTCCCAGAGAACAATTTACCCAGAGGGAGTGGAGGTTTTGTAGCTAGGAACAATCATAATGTAAGTGATAAGTCATGAGAGCTTATATCAAGTGCAACCTGCTGAGTGCTCCCCTAGGCATTACAAAACTCAATAGCACTTCCTGCTCAGGGTCTGCACAAGAGGCACAGTTTTTCTCAGATGATCTGCACAATCCAGCAACTGCTCTCTGGTAAATACAGGTAAAGACTCCTTTTTCCATCGAAGAACACTATAAATTTATGAATATCACCATCTCTGAAGGTGTATTAATGGCCTTTAAGCAGACTCAGAAGGAAACAGATTACTATTATCATCTGGCCCACTAGGAAATTCTCTGTTCCCAGTTTCTGAGAGTGCGCACTTTTGGATGAATGGAACAAGCAGTGCTGGCTTCTAATGTGCTAGGATGGAGGGGGCTGAATTACTGAATTGTGTGTTCCACTGTGAAAGAAAAATGTCATTTACAGTGTAGGTTTGTCACGTGTAAAACTTCCAGAAGGTTTCTTCAAAGTCCAATCTTTGCTTCTTTGAATATTTCTATTGTTCCTAATAGCTTTCATCTTCCCTCATAAATTCCACAAAAGTTGGGCAGGACAGATTCTTCTAATCTGAAAGCTGCATTTTATTTAATGCTTGGTCTGTCAAGGAGAAATTACATCTTTAAGGTGCTGCCGTAAGAAAAAACAAAACGTTTGCAGTGAGCAGGTGAATCTGTCTGTACTGCTTTTCTGGACAGTGTGGTTTGACTGAGAGCTGCAAAGGCAACTTCTCAAGCTCATTCTTCATACATGAAGCCCTCCAGCTGTCACTGGTTTTCTGAATCAGTACAAAATGCAGTTGTAATTTTTTGCAATCTCATTTCTGGTGTAAAATGGGAGCAAAACTAAGACAGCCAGCTTAGGGATGAAAGAAGAGCTGCTGTAACATGTCAGTAACCTTTCCCCACAACAGATCTATGCTTGATTCATAGAACTAAACCCAGCCTGCAAAGCTATAAAGCAGTTTCTAGTCCTGTGGATTAGCTCATACATAACTGGCCTTTGTTATTTCTCTGAGTTTTCAGAATGACTTCACCTGTTCCCAGGTTCCACTGCATTGGCAAAACTTGTAATACTGACTTTTTTCTCCTGTGACAACCAGTTCCTCTGTTTATTATTCATTTCACAGAATCATAGAACCGTAGGGGTTGGAAGGGATCTCTGAAGATCATCTAGTCTAACTCTCCAGCTAAAGCAGAGTAGGTTGCATAGGAAAGCACCCAGGCAGGTCTTGAGTATCTCCAGAGAAGGAGACTCTACAACGTCTCTGGGCAGGCTGTCACAGTGCTCCATCTCCCTCAAAGTATATAAGTTTTTCCTCATATTCATGAGGACCGGTCACGAGTGGTGTTCCCCAGGGGTCGGTGCTGGGGCCTGTTCTCTTCAATATCTTTATTGATGACCTGGATGAGGGCACTGAGTGCACCCTCAGTAAGTTTGCAGATGACACCAAGTTGGCTGGAAGTGTCGATCTGCCTGGGGGTAGCGAGGCCCTACAGAGGGATCTGGACAGGCTGGATAGCTGGGCTGAAGCCAATGGGATGAGGTTTAATAAGACCAAATGTCAGGTCCTACACTTCGGCCACAGCAACCCCAAGCAACGCTACAGGCTTGGGGTGGAGTGGCTAGAAGACTGTGTAGAGGAAATGGACCTGGGGGTGTTGGTTGACGCTCGGCTGAACATGAGCCAGCAGTGTGCCTGGGTGGCCAAGAAGGCCAATGGCATCCTGGCTTGTATCAGAAGTAGTGTGACCAGCAGGAGCAGGGAAGTAATTGTCCCCCTGTACTCAGCTCTGGTGAGGCCGCACCTTGAGTACTGTGTCCAGTTCTGGGCCCCTCACTGCAAGAAAGACATTGAGGCCCTGGAACGTGTTCAAAGAAGGGCAACAAAGCTGGTGAGGGGTCTGGAGCACAGGCCTTATGAGGAGCGGCTGAGGGAGCTGGGATTGTTCAGTCTGGAGAAGAGGAGGCTCAGGGGAGACCTTATTGCTCTCTATAACTACCTGAAGGGAGGTTGTAGTGAGCTGGGGGTCGGCCTCTTCTCTCGTGTAACTGGTGATAGGACTAGAGGGAATGGTTTCAAGCTGTGCCAGGGAAGATTCAGGCTGGATATTAGGAAATACTACTTCTCTGAAAGAGTGGTCAGGCACTGGAATGGGCTGCCCAGGGAGGTGGTGGAGTCACCGACCCTGGAGGTGTTCAAGGAACGTTTGGATGTTGTGTTGAGGGATATGGTTTAGCGAGAACCATTGGTGATAGGTGGATGGTTGGACTGGATGATCTTATAGGTCTTTTCCAACCTTAGTGATTCTGTGATTCTGTGATTCTGTGAACTTCCTGTGTTCCTGTTGGTGCCCATTGCCCCTTGTTCTGTCCCTGGGCACTGCCATGCTCCATCCACTTGGCTCTTACCTGTTAGATATTTCATAAGCATTGATAAGATCCTCCCTCAGTCTTCTCTTCACTAGGCTGAATGGTCCCAGGTATCTCCGCTTTTCCACATAAGGGAGATGTTCCAGGTCCCTAACCATCTTTGTGGCTCTCCGCTGGATGCTCTCTAGAAGTTCCCTGTCTTTCTTGAACTGAAGAGCCCAGCACTGGACACAGTACTCCATGTGAGGCCTCACCAGGGCAGGGTAGAAGGGGACAATCGCCTCCGTTGACCTGCTGACCATGCCTTTTTTAATGCACCCCAGGTTACCACTGGCCTTCTTGGCCTCAAGGGCACACCGCTGGCTCACGGTCAACCTTTTGTCCATCAGGACACCCAGGTCTTTCTTCGCAGAGCTTCTTTCCAGCAGGTTGGGCCATAACCCATAATGATGCACACAGTTATGAATAGTTTCTTGGAATGTGATCTCTTGATTCCAAGAAACAATTCATTTTTTGTTGGCCTGTGAATATTAGAAAAGGAGGAACTTTAAGGCATGAAAATAAGGTTTACCTTCTTTTCTTCACAAAAATACTTTTAAGCCTCACATATTAATCTCTTACATTTTCCATTAATATTGCATTTTGAAGCACAGGCAGCTAAAACTTCAATGAGTCTGTGATTTCAGACAGATTTCTGCCTCCAAGCAATATAAGCAGCATTAAATTTGCACTTACTTTCTACAGCAAATTTACAGTGTTCTCTGTGATCAAAACCAAACTCAAGCCGGTCAGGCTTATCTACTCTTTTTTTTTAAATTAGAATTTGTGTTAATACCAGAACCTCAGTCTCTACTTAAAAAAAAAAAGCAACTACTGTCTAGAAAGGAACATTCTGTCTCTCTGGAGACACGCTTTTAAAAACCTTTTCAAACTAATAGTTGTCCTTGAAAAAGTTTGAATTTAGTTCTTTCTTTCCTGGCTATACAAGGTTTTTTTTCATTTACTCAGATATTTCGATGTTGTCTCCCGCAGTTCAAACTAAATTTAATTTAAACACGAATAACTGAAGTGCTTCGTGCCTAGTTATGTGTTTGTGGGCCTACCACCTGAGGAAGCAAGAGGAGAGCAGGTTTCTTCTTGCCTCTGTGCCACATTTAGGAGATGTGACCAGATGTGACCTTATGTGGACCAAGCTATGAGACATTGATGTGAAAGAGTTTGGCCCTAGGGTCACACACTGGTGCCAAAGCCCGTGTGTGACAGAAGACATGGAGACTCAGTTTCCATCATTACCTCTTTCCTTGCTGCAAAGCCATTACACGGCTGGGAAGGGAAAGGCACAAAGCCTACACAAACACTAACTTGGAAACTGGCTTTTCCTGGTGTTAACCCTGCATTTGGGGATGCTGCTGTGTGAGGAGGAACTGCCAGCCCCGCAGATGGAGATAGCTGACCCTGAAGCAGACATAAGCAGGGATGGATGCGGCCATTTGGACCTCAGCCTGTGAGGAGCCTGTGGGAAAGCAGCAGAGCTTGGGCCAGTGCCAGCTCAGAGAGAGTGCACTGATACAGACCATCCAAAAATACTGCTTAGGCATTTTCAGGCTCTGTTTTTCTTTTGATGGAGAGCTGGTCTGGAAAAATACGGCAGCCGATTGGTCCTGAGCCCTTTGCCTGCTGCTGGAAATCCTCCAGGCCTGCAGCAAGACTTGCTGCTGTGCAAGTTCAAGTGCTGGCCATTGAGGCCTCATGTGGGGTTGTTAGATACCTGCTTTTTACTCTGGCAACCCTAGGAAATACTCTTGTTATTTTTGCCATTATTTTGAAAAGATTACAGGCCTCAGTGCCTATTTTTGAATCAGCTCAGACCTTGTTGGGCCTGAGGAAATGTGGCACAATGGGCTGGCACCAGCTCCAGGCACCTAGACTGAACCAAGGCTTGTGTGCACACTGCTTTCTGCAAAGAAATTAGCCGCTGGCTTCAGGACTGTTGCATATCCAGCCTTCCTTTCAGGTCCAGAGTGCTGAGGAGACCAACATTACCTGCTTCCCTCTGATAAGATAGTACTTATATGAGCTTGAAGCAACCGTGATTTTGAATTGATTACATTTTCGTTTGATGAAATTATTTTTTTTTCTGGAGAAATCTAATGAAAACAAAAAGAAAAACCACCTACAATTCCACAGCTCATTATCAGAAGTCTTTTTTTTTTCTGCTGTTCTCCAGCGGGAAAAAAAAATATATATTTTTTTTCCAAGCTGCTGCTCTCTTCCAATTTAGCACCTGCATTATTAAGTCCTATCTTTCAATTTAATCTTTTGGTTAACTCTTATGTAAGAAGAAACTCTGCTGTGATGAGGAGCATGTTTCTTTATAGTTAGCTATCTGCAACCACACATTAACTCTCTGATCACAGCAGTGAGGACAGCTGATCAGACACATCTCAGGACTCCAAAACAGGCTGAAAGCTGTTTGGTGCCTATTAAAATAATTTACAGTTTTAAATGGATTTCACTGTGAACTGAGCCAGGTGCTTTTTGAGATGTTCTAAAAGCACCTGTTACTATACTACTGGATTTCAAGCTACCAAATGAAGACAGCATCTTATCATAGCAGGGGTATGCATGATAGTATAGGTAGTATCTTAAAAAATATCTACTTTGTGGTAGCTTTGAGGAAAGGCTCAGGAGGTACCAATTTTTAGCAAGCTACCATGGATCGTATAAATGCATTTAAAATGCATTCAAAACCTTATGGCAGATTTTAAGGAAAGTTGCTGGACTTACTGTTGCTTTTTACTGTTGGAGTAGTTAGATGTTCTCAAAGGAAATGTTACCTGGGGCATTAATGATGTTATTTTGCTTTTTGCACTACCACAGATGTTGGCACTGGGTGCCTATGTTTAGCCAGATGAACTGAGCCCTAAGTCATCTCAAGCGGTGGAGCTTGGTGGTCCAGCTCACCCTACAGTCAGCTCAACAGCTCTCCAGCTCCACCAACAATACTAACTAGATATATCCTGAATTTGAAGGAAATTAAACATCTAGAGCATGGGTAAATACCCATTACAAAATCAGATGTCTTAATTTTATGTCAAAATGTCATTTCCACATGGAAAAAAATGCAATGATGCAGTTTGTCAAAATCAAGACTAAACATTTTTAATTTATTCTATTTTCTAAACAAATTAATTGGATGAATTTAATTTTAATTTTAATGGATGTGAATGCATTATTAAGGGCAACTCAGATGTTTATTTTATGTGAAAAAATGGTAGATTTCTACCTCCACTGATAGAAATTCTTCCATTTTTTTAGTCCTTTATTAATTTAATTTTAAATTAAATATTTTGTTTCTCAGCCCCTTCATTCATTCCCAAATGAACTAGAGGCACAGTTCTGAGGCATACTATCGGAGATAATTTATTTTCAAACCAGCCCTGTCAGTGAGTGGCTTGATACATATGGAGAAATTATACATGCACTTGAAAGGAATGTCAGAACTGATGTATGAACAGACAGCTTGGAGAACTGGGTGTCTTCCAGTTGGAAGGTCAACAAACATACCAAGCATGTGTCATGCTAGTATGACCCATGTACTGAGAGACAGGTACCACCGCTGCCCACTCACCTTGCACTTGGCTGCATGACTGTTTTCAGAGGTTTATAGCTAATTTAATCAAGCCCAATTTTCCCTGTGTACAACAACATACTCCTCTTCAGTGAGGACTGTGTGTGTCTCACTCCATGCTTCTTGATTTTCTTGGTGCCAAATTTACTCAAAAAACTGTCAGTGAGCCTATCATGGGGAAATTACTTTCTTATTCTTCCCATAAAATTCAGCCAATAAACAAGAAACATAATAGTCTTTCTTTTTCTTTCTTCTTTTTCTTTGTTTTTTTCTCACACAAATTCAAGGCATTTGCAATTAGAAATATGGAATGTATGGATTGAAATAAGTGTGCAGGAACCTGCAATAGAAATATGTAAGCAGCATAGTTATGTTAAAGCAAGATAGATTTGTCTGTGTGTATATACGTAAAATAAAGCTGCAAGTGAGTGTGAATTCTTCTTTAAAAGTCATTTCAGTGATAAATTCTATGGCCACCTCACTAACATATTATTACCAAAGGAAAATGTGATTAGAGAATAAATAAATATACAATAGACTTCTTTCTCATCCACAGAAAGCATGCTCCGTACTCATGCACAGTCACACACCCTGTTTTCCTACTTCCAAATATTCAATGGTCTTGAGAAAAGAAGTTATTTTATCCACAATATATCCAGTGTGATTGCATCAGCCAAGTGAGAAGCTGCTGGAGATGATCTCAGCCCTGAGTCAGCAGAGCATGGTGTGGTACCCGCTGTGCTGGAAGTGGTGCACAGCCTCCCTGCCTCAACAGGAGCCTTGGGAAGCATTTTGGCTGAGAAAGTGCTCTTGACACCTACTCCCTCTATTTCCACATCTCAAAGGATGAAGCTGTCTCCCTTTGGGAGAACCCTCCCTACTCTGCCTCAAATGATAGGCATGTTATTATGTCTAGCATTTGTGGGGACCATGCAAAAAGGATTTGGGAAGACAAGGGAAAAATGGATGTCTGTGTTCCTATTCCATGTGCATTACGGCACCTAACGTAACAAATCTATGTACTAGTAAGACTAAAGATCTTAGAATTTAAAGTGCTGGGGACTGTACAAATGCTACTTTCCTCATCACAGACTGTTGCATGATCAAAATTTCACATTTTACAAAGCAGTTTTCTTTGAGTTGCTTAGCACACCTGCTTTGTGGATTATAGGATAAGTAGGGAAGGGAGAGGCAGCCATAATTTTTACTCATGAGGCCACAAGGGATCAAAACCAACTGTTCTTACAGTAGCGTGAAGAAAGCTCTAATCCTCAGCTGCTTGCTCTTTAGTACCCTGGATGGGAGTGTCCACAGAGCCATGGTTTATTTTCTCACAGCACTGTGTCAGTGAGAAAAGTCTCCATCCAGTAGGTCTGGTACAATATGTGCTGATGGAAAGAGGACAGCTGCTGTATACTCATTGCTCCAAGGGAAATGTAATCTATGAAAGAAGACTGCATCTGGGGATCTCAGCATTTCAAAAGGCACCAAAAGACTCTGAATGCTGCCATTTAAGAAAAGACATATGAAATAATATTAGTCACTCAGTGCACTTTGTTTTCTCCTTTTCTTCATAAGACTGGGCAGTTGTTCAGACTAGTAATGAATTATTGAAAACTTCTTTCTTTTCTTTTTTTTCAGCCTCGTGCTGGTTTTGCTGGAAGCCCCTGAGTATGTGAGATAGTAAAATGGGGTGATGACAGTGCCAGATTGTGAATGGAGGAGTCCAGGCACAATGTCACTAACCTACAGAGTGCACTGTTTAGTAGTGGCATGAAAGATGCTTTCTGAGCCAATAGAAAAGTTGAGCAGGGACTGGATGAGCACAAAAGCTGACTCTAGCTATATATCTCAATGCTGCCTACATAAGGAGATGTCATCACGCTGAACATTACAGCCTCAAACAATTTCTTAAAACCACAAAATCGGCAACTGTTCATTTTCTGCATATTTCTCCCACATCAGTGGAAAATACATAGGGAGGCAAACAAATACCATTTAAACTAGAAATTCTTATAGAAATAACTTTTTTTTTAACTGCTTGAATGATCAAGACATGCTTCAAGGGTTACATTCACCCCATTTTTATGTACTTTGTTGTGTTTCTCTCCTCTTTGCATTTAGAGACCTGCAAATTTTCTGGTGTAAGTTTGCATCTTTGTGACACAATTTGTAGCATTTCTGCAGAGAATGCTGAAATTTTGTCTTATTACTTCTCAGGTGTGAACTGTAATGTAATTAAAGACTGAAATGTAAGACAAACCATGATAATAAAGTAGATATACTAAGTTATTATCTAGCCTTCATAGAGCAGCATGCACAAACACAACATGGTCATTCACCTCATCTCCTCTTGGAGTTGCAGTGCCCTTGAGTTTTGAATATATACTAATGCAACTCTGAAAACATTTGAATATTTCTTGGTTTTGTTGGTCCTTTGACTGCCTCCCAGAAGCTCCTAGGAAAAAAGACAGGAGAAGGCTGCGATTTCTCTGAGCCCACTCCCAGATGGCATACTTTGATAGGAAGAGACCAGTCATCCTGGTGGAGTGAGGCTGGTGGCCAAGACTGGCTGCATCAACCAGGCCAGATTGTCTGGCACTGCTGTGCAGTCTCCTCCTATTGCTGTGGGAGCTTTGGGAAAGAAAGCAGGCAGAGCTGCACCAGATTAACCAGTTTGTCAAGCCAGATCTACTTTGTTGGTTTGAGATTTGGCACCTCTCTACTAAGTAAATTAGTATTATACCACCTTTAGGCCATATTTAGGAGCTAAATGGTCTTAAAAACACTATAGGCAGAGATGTTTCATGATATGCTCACGCTTAACTGATGCATATTTTTGAGTTTATGTTAAATTACTAGCACCAAACTATTTAGCCCAATCCTTATGCTGCCTTTGTGATCCTTATCACAATCAATCCAAATAAAAATCTTCCCATTTTTCATAACTCCATGGATGAAAGAAAAAATTCAGGCCATACTACACAGCTATTTATTTATATTACTTATTACTGTAAAAATACCTCACTGCTCTTTGCACTTCTTCCTTTACTTTTGTTAACTTGGCAAGAGATCTTCATCAAAGTCACTCTTTTATAGGCAGGGAAGTGTTACTGAGGGTATTATTTAAAGTGGTTTGTTTAAACTCATTCCGAGAGAGTTGGCTGCAGTGCTATGAATAGAAGGTAGATTTTCATAGTTTTTTACTGACTGATAGTACCACAGAAGTTACAGCAGAACTTATAGACCTGATGTTGAAAATACTGGATTACTGATATGTAACAGGTGTTGTGCAAGTGAGATCAGAAATTAGCTGGATTTTAGCTTGGGAAATCCAGACATGCTAAAAATTGCTATTGCAAGCCCTACAAAAAAGTACTGCCTGGAGAGAACTTGAGAAAGAGATGCTTATTGCCTCTTGTGACAAAACTGATGATACTCAAGAAGATGTCACTATGCCTATGTCCCTATACCTAGGTAAGCTGCTAGTCTGTAAGGTGGAAAAAAAATAATGCAAAAACAGACAATATGATCCCATGCTTTAGATGTCAAGACAGAGAAGAAAGTCTTGGTAACACTTGGTGAACAATTTTGTTTTACAGCAGGTTGATTGACATGGCTTTTGAGACTACTTAGGACTTTCAAACCTTACCAGTAGATCCTCAGAGATGGCTTAATAGAGAGAGGCAGAACATGGCATTGCACAGACACCACCTTCTTCTATTTGGGATATATTTAAAGAGCAGTCAGTTTCTTCTGTTTTCTATAATGCACTCAGAAGAATGTCACTCGAATGTAGCTTTTCCTGAAGATTATTTAACAGAAGTAGACCTGTGAATAGAAAGGGAAAGCATTATTACATTCTTCTAAAAACAAAGCAAAACGAAACACACTGAAAAACAATGAAGGCAGTTAGGCTATCCAGAATTTAACTGTTATCTTAGCTCTGCACCTACAGGAGTGCCAAATCCTTTAGTACGCTTTCTTGTCTCAGGTATACTGCATCCCAAGTAAAAAAACTGAAGGTGAATCAGGGAAGAACAAATCTATTCAGAGAAGAATGAGGATTAACATGAACAACATGAAGAACACAAAATGTTTTTTTTCCCAAAAGTTATTTAAGAACAGGTCAGCTTAATATGTAAGTCTATAAAACTATTATTTTTGCCCACATTACAGAGTTGTGTTAATCAAACTATGCAGTTTTGTGCTGATCTTGTTTACAAGCATGAAGGGACAAAAGGCACTTCGTCATTTCCAGTGAAGCAGCTAATGCAAAGCAGCAGCTCTGTGAGTTTTATGGGTCTATGAAGGCTGGAGGCTAACAATTGTCCCTGCTGGGTTGCCTGACACCTTGAGTCAGATCAGCGTGTTCACAGATCAAGTGGAAATGAGACATAAGCAAAGAGCAATAAAATAAAATGGACTGTAATATCAATGAGGAGAGGGAAAGAGGTAGCAGGTGAGGTTGGAAGCGATTTCTCCTTAAATACTAGCAAAATATGAGTTTAATTCTGAAAGTTTAGGCTGAGAAATTCTAAGAACAGAATCTTGTTTGAGCAAATTGATGTTTTCAGAGATTTTGGTAATGGGTTTTACAGGTTTCTTATAATTGCTCTCTGTCTGGGAAGGCAGCCACAAATCTGTGACTGATTGGAAATCCAGATGCAAAATAGAGCCATATTTTTTTGCAACTAGGCTCCAGTGAATGTAGTGAACAGTTAAGGGAAAGTACAAAGAGTTCCTGAGGGAACATTTGGAGAGGCAGCAGTGTAAACTGTCTCCATTTCGGGAAGAAAGAATGCCACTAGGAATTAGAATAATCTTACAATGAGAAGAAGAATTATAAGCAAGAACTGTAGCTGAGGAGATTTGCCATTTACTTTTTTTTCTAAAGAAACACAAAAACGTGTGTTTGTCTCAGGAATGGAAATGAATGCGGGAACATTTACTATAATGTTATTAGCTGCCCAGCTTGCCTTCAGAGTGCTACAGCGCATCCAAATGGAGATATCCTTTCAAACATCCTACAGGAAGGAACACTTCTACAGCCTTGTGACCAGAACAGCGTGGCACCAAGGCAAAGAAAGAGCAGGGGGTGGCAGACTGTTTCCTCTGTCTGCTGACAAGCCAGCCCTGCCACTCCAGTTGTCTCCTACAGTTATGTATATTTTCAATATATACAAACAATGTGGTCACAAGTAACAAAAGAACAAATGAAAATCTTTATGGTGAAAAGAACAATGTCGCAATGTAGATCCAACTCAGAGTGAAAGAAGTAGTGTATTTTTTTTAAATTTAAAAATCGTAGAACCATAGAATCACTCAGGTTGGAAAAGACCTTAAAGATCATCAAGTCCAACCACAACCTAACCATACTACCCTAACTCTAACAACCCTCTGCTAAATCATGTCCCCGAGCACCACCTCCAAATGGTTTTTAAACACCTCCAGGGATGGTGACTCAACCACCTCCCTGGGGAGCCTATTCCAGTGCTTAACAACCCTTTCGGTAAAGAAGTGTTTCCTGATATCCAACCTAAACTTACCCTGACACAACTTGAGGCCATTTCCCCTCGTCCTGTCACCTGTCAGAAGTGAGAAGAGACCAGCCCCGCTCTCTCTGTAAGCACCTTTCAGGTATTGGAAGAGAGCAATAAGGTCTCCCCTCAGCCTCCTTTTCCCCAGACTAAACAGCCCCAGTTCCTTCAGTCTCTCCTCGTAGGGCATATTCTCCAAGCCCTTCACAAGCCTTGTTGCCCTTCTTCGGACCTTCTCCAGCACCTCAGTGTCCTTTCTGTGCTGAGGTGCCCAAAAGTGAACACAGTACTCGAGGTGAGGCCTCACCAGTGCTGAGTACAGGGGCAAAATATTTTAAATAAAATTATTTTAAATTAAAAAGAATTAAGTTAAACAAATTTAATTTTATGTAATTTTTTGCTTTTGCTCTTAGAGGCTCCTCTTCAATGACCGATATCTTTGACCTTTTCAGGAAACTGTCACATCATGTGCTGAGCCTTTAAATGAATTGAGAGAGAAAGACACACCCTTGGAGCTTCAGGGCTGTTCAAACAGATTAGTCTGAAGATTATGGGCTTCTGTGATTGTCTACCAGAAACAAAAGTGTGTCTTTGAAGTGTGAAAGGCTTGGCTAACATCTGCAGAGCCCACTAGGCTACGTAATTTTTTGAGTTCTTCAGTGCTTTGCAGTGTTTTCTAGCATCTCTACTTCTTGTACTTAAAATGCCTCTTGTGCTTCTGTTGCAAAGTAATACCCTATGTTAAGTGGGCAGGGGATAACTTCTCCAGGACAGGGAAGCAGTAACCTAATCCTTACCTTTGACAGGTGCAGAAGCAGAAATCCCTGATTACCATTCCTCTTTGTCCTTGTTGTTCCTTCAACTTTCTGCTCTTGCAATAAGGTGCACCCCAGGTCATGGCCTGACTGCCTTCCTCCCATTTTCCATTTCTCTTGTGGCATCAACAGAGGAGGACATGCTGGGGTTAGTAGGGAGAACAGAGGTTTCTCCCCTGGAGAGAAGGTGGGTTTAATGACAAATGGATTGGGACATTTAGTGTGTTGATAGGCGGAGGCATAAGTGCCCATGGAGAGAAGATGGAGAAGGTGACCCTAGAGCTTGGAAATACCTAGGAAAGCAAGAGAAAGGACCTTATTCTCATCCCAGGTTCTATTTTACTTCTAGAAACTTCTGAAATAGTACTGCCCCTTCCCATTTGCCCATGTCTTTCTACAGCTTCCTCTGCACTGACCTATTCCCTTGCTCATTATTCCTACTGTGTCCACATAACCTTTGTCACACAGGTATGCTGACTGCAATGCTGAGGTCTGATTCTGTCTATGTGACTTAGGGGTCTCAAGCAGGCTGGGGAAGGGTCCCATCAACCCTGATGGAACAGCAGAAGGTAACCGGCTGTCTTAGCTCTCCTTTTGCTCCACAGAGCATGTGAAGTTGCTACAGGTGCTGTCTGTAGTAGCACCCATGCACGATAATTTGGTGCAATCGGTTGTAAATCAAACAGCTAAGTTCAGTGGAGATGCAATTATGAGACTTTTAATTTCCTTATCAAGCTGTCATGTATGTAAATAACATCAGTTCGTGGTAGAACCATCAAAGAAGTTAATTTGCCTATCATTATGAATGTTATAGGGAGCATGTAATCAGAGTAGCTATAGACTTGATATGTAACTATTGTCCAGGGAAAACTTTCTCTTGTAAACCAACAAGCAAGGCTTCTGTAAAATACTTTCAGCTGTGTTATGCTTCTCCTCCTCTTCCTTTGCTCCATTAGCTAACAAATCCTCAGAGAATTTCACTTAAGACAAGTTTCTTCATCAACTGCATGAGTCAAAGGGTGGATGGATGCGTCTCTGAAAGGCTGCCAGCAAGAGGAGATGCCTTCTGAAACACAACAATCATTACGACAATTATATGTCAGGGCTACTTTACAAAATAATGTTAAAATCAGGCAAAGTTTTATTGCAGGAAGAGTGATGTAAGCTTAGAAGTAGTTATCATATCTTCAAAATAAAAAAGAGTCTGGGTTCCTAAGTCCATCAGTATCACAGGTGAGATAAGAAATCTAACAATGATAGATGCCCCAAAGTACCTTGGTGTACATCACAATAACATTTTGTTACAGTAACAGCAGAGAAAATAATCTATGAATCCATACACACTGTGAGCAAGAGCTGCTGTGAGCATTAACCTTTGTAGCTGATTTTAATCATCTGTGACCTGATTATGAAAACTCCAGTCTTTTGCAATACACTTGGAAACAGCAGGCTAGGCATGAGAATGCTGATATAAGTTGATAATACTTTATCCTATCTTGTGACCCTTGACCTATCTAAAGTAACTATCAGATGACCTTTTTCATTTTATTTCATCAGCAAAGAAGATGGGCTGTTTTAATGATCCTTTAATAAGCAGCTTCATGCCCCAGTTGGGATTTGGGAGGGTGGCTCAAAATAGCATTCAAGGTGGGAATGTATTTCATCTAACTGCAGGTACAGAAATTGCCTCAGTGTGGCTCCAACACGATCCCCGAGGCTCCCTCTATAGGAAATGGAGAAGAATCCCGCCGACCTTACATTCGCAAATGAGATCATCAGTGCTTTAATACTTTCTGTTTTTCTCTACTAGAGAGAGACATTATACTTAACAACTTCCATCAAGATAATAATGTCATTGCAAATTAATTTCACTAGGTATGTCCAAGAACAAAGGACAACTGAGCTACAATTGTGTGCCATCTCAGTATTGAGCATTGAGCAGAGCTGCTGAAATGGCCTACCAAAATGCCTGACCGATGAAAAGTAGTCTAAAACAGAACCATATCAAAATAAAAGTGGAACTGAGGAGAAGCCAAGAGCTTGAAGCAGATATAGCTCAGACTTGGACCACCATTCAGCACCCTAAAGAAGGGTAACTCATTCATGCTGTTATTTCATAACCAAGCTTTTACTAATAAATGGTTGAGGTTGGTAAATGAGCACAAGTCCTAGAATCTTCTGCATGTACTTTTTTTTATAATTTGTATGTGTGTGTGTGGTAAACATAAAGCACTCTTCATCCGTCTAATAAAAGGAGGAGCTTTATCTTTTTTTAATTATTATTTATTTTTCTTGGTAGAGATAACAAGATCAGTGCACTTGCAATGGTCTTCAGGAGCTACTCTTCAGGAGCTACCAGGATATCAGATCTTGCAGCATTTCCATTTCACGCCCATGCAGTGCTGTTCCCCTTAGTGATGTCCTCATGAAGGGGATCTCCGCATCTCTCCACATTTCAGATCACCACACCCCCTGGACTTACATTGTAGCCTTCTCGAGGGAGTTATCAGTACGGCACAATACTCCTCCAGCTCTGAAATGGCCTAATAGAGAATAGGGGGAAATGGCTAAGATTACATCATGGCTCCAAGCTATCTGAATCTCACAAATCTGGAAAGCAAATGTTGAACTCAGGAAAACCTTCATGTCACCCATTGTTAAGTGAAAGCCTGGGAGAAAAATGAACAAATACAATGCATTTTTTGTAAATACTGTTGGTCTGCTAAGAATAAGCGTTCTAAAAATGCTCTTATGAAAGAATAGCGAGTATAATTAATTTTTGTTCGAGCACATTCATGAGCATGAGTAACTATTCATTTCCTAATTACTTCCTCTCTTGCCAGTACCTATTAAACATTTCTAAGCATCTGTTTGTCTTGTTGACATTTGATCTGTTCATTGAGCAGAAGAGATTTAAATTTTGTGTTTGCAGGGTGTATAAGAAGGCTCACATCAATGAATTACTAAGAAGGAAATATTCCAATTTGCCTTCAGAAGTGTCAGTTGAATGAAATATTTCAGGGGCCTCTGACAAACTTGCTGAAGGCATAACAGGTTTTGGACACAAGCAATGGGGATGAAGCTTTGTTCAGAGGGAAGTGATAAAATACACCATGATGCCCAGAGTATGTCATTCTTTGTCTTCATAATAAATTTAAATATAAAACTACTAGTTTCATAGGTAAAGATAGACAAAATGAATTTCTAGGTTCTCTTTCCATCTTGCGCAATACATCAGAAGAGTTCATTTACCTTCTATATTTAACACAGATGTATTCTTTTCTTGCACAGAAAAGGTTAATGGATGATTTCAGTAGTAAGCAATGTCCCTGACATTTTCCCCAGCTAGGGATTTTTTTAAGATTCTTCTACAAGTGTTCTCAGCTAAAAGATTCTGGCTGCATGCTTCCTGATGGGCATAGCACAACAGGCTGTATCTTTTTCAACTTTTCTGCTGACCATTGTTCTTATAAGTGGTGACACCTGTGAGTCAGAGCATCAAGCATGTTACAATCAGCTCTGCCAATGTTACCAAGATAAATAAAGTCCCACGGGCATCTGTTCTGTGAGCTCATCTCAGCTATTCCCTGGTTTTACCTCTCTCTGCCGCCTGTCCTGGTTTACTCCTTACATGAGTTTACTCTTAATGCAAGTTTTCTCCTTCTTTCAGTCCCTTTTTGAGAACGTGAAGTTGGTTCTTCTGTGGGTCTGGCAATGACATTCTCGTTTTCCATATTTCAAGATGAGGTTAGAGTTCTGGAATGTTTCTTCCAAACCATTTCTCACACTAAATATTTTCACTTCCAGCTATAAAATCATATGATCCTAATTGTTCTCACCAAGATAGGAATTTAGAATTGTGGACATGTTCTCCTTAGAGATTTTTAAGACCAGATAATGGAGTGTCTCACAGAATGTTCTTGGCCAAGTCCTGATTATATTGATAGTTTTCTATAACATCACTTTTGAAGCTGAGAGTGAAAGAGGTTTCTGAGTCTTAAAAGGGTAGGTCTTCTCAAAATAAATAGTGGCACTACTCAAGATTACCTAGTGCATAAAATGCACGGCCTTTGTTTTGCTCTGTTCCTTCATTTAGACTTAGCTTTAAACAACTCTGGGAGATGTACATTGCCTGTGATGGAAGTCTTGACAAGTAGATCTCCCCGCTCCAGCTGATGTGATTCTGTTTTCTCCTTACCTGCAGGCACCATTGCTGTTAAATTCAAATCTAGTAATCTAACTTTGTATCGTTGTTACTTGGAACTCCCTCCAGTGTGAGAATCCTTCCCAGCCACCTTCAAAGAGCTTGCTGCAACTTTGAAGTCACTGTAAGTCAGAGGAGCCAGCTGGTAGGGAAATCTCACTCTCTGTTCCCTTTCCCTTTACATCAGGTAGTGGAAAGCCAACTTTTCACCTTGTGCAAGTCATCACAAGGCTGTTGATGACAGAGAAATGATGTGTTCAAATTCACATAACTTCTCCTGAGAGCAACTGGAAATAATAGAAAAATATCCAAGGGATGCTCAGAGTTGGTGGTTTATTTATGTTATGTAGCTCCTTATTCCCATCTTCCTACAAATATAGGAAAAAAGCTTATTAAAACTTAAAAAAATACCTGATCATCTTCTCTTTCCCAGCTTCTTGCCTTTCCAGACAGCTTGCAATTTGTCTAAACTTTACAAGCTATTTATTTATCTACCATAATAAGTATGGGAGATTTCCTGTCCCAACTGGTCTTTGTACATATATGATTTTGTTTGCTTATTTTAGCTCCAGCCCTTTGATGGCTGTAAAAAGCAGTTTGAGCCTGAAATCAGGGAGGAGAATATCACTGCTATTGAACTTCCAGGCTGTCAGCTTCAATCCCTCATGTTCTGTGAGTCTGTCTCTGTAAAATCTCCTCTACCTCTTAGATTGCTCCTCATTCACGAGTCTTGGAAAGCTGTGTGTGATAAATGGATTTTCAAAGCTGAGCACAGAGATATGACACAGTGAAGTCACACACAGAAGACTGTTCTTTTGAAGGAATCAGTGTGCCTACCACTGCCAGCCCTTTCCTTATTAGCTGACACCATTTGCTGTAGAATTGCATCGACTTTCTCAGCACTGTAATGTCTTAGTGACATTAGGCAAGAATAACCATTTCAAGTCTATTACCACATACTCAAGTATTAGCAGATGGGGGAAAAAGAACAACTCATCGCGTACTGGGAGAAAGGTTATTTTAGTCCTTTGGAAATCCTTTTTGCTTCTTCTTTGACCTAGCAGAGTCCAAAAGCAGCCCAGTGGTTTCTTAGGAGTTTTGCAACTGAGTGGCAGATTCTGGCAGAATATCAGGCACTGAATGAATTCTTTCTTGACACTTTCTGAACTCACTCAACAAAAGCATTTGGAAGCAACAAAGCAAAATAAATGAGCCAGGACTAGCTATATTCACTCTTGGTCAATAAATGGTAGGATGCAGTCCCAGTGAGAAGGTGAGCTTTGAACATTATTCTGAGACAGAGGCAAGGTTACAGTGGAGCAGATCAAGGTAAACCTGCAGTTTCAAGCAGAGAAGACAAAGAACAACAAAGGTCAGAGTGTTATTATGATACTGCTAACTCCTCCTATGCGTTGCACATGATGCTGAACAGCACAAGGGGAGTGCCACAGCTCTGATGTCAAATATTTTCTCTCAGAGGTGGAGCTGGCAAGTGATCACTCTGCTGTCCATGTACAAAACTGTGGATCTCTTTCAGTTTTACTGTGTAAAGATGTCTTTGTCATCAACCCACACCGGGGCCAGTCCTGTCAAGATAATAGGCCAGTTCCTAACAATACATAAAAATCTCTTAAACTCAGGGGTTTCTTTTAAGAGCTAGGAGAGGGATATCCTGTACTCCATTCTTCTTCTCCACAGCACCTCTGGCCCCCTCCTTCCACTTCCACACCCTGAACTAGAGTTTGTAAACCTTTTGAACTATTTTAGAAAACGTACAGCTTGTCCTCCAAGACATAGGAAATTACATTTGATGTTCTATTGTATAAGAATTTCCATATTTAGAGAAAAATCAACAGATACAATCTCTGATTTCCTTTTCCCTATGCTCCTCATATTTGTCTCCTCCTGCATTGCTCGATTTGGCTGCTGCCATTTTGTAGCAGATGTCATCAATTAGGAAACAGATTCAAAACTAATGAGAGCTATGTTCAAAGAGCCTGTCTGCTCCTCTGGCTGTCACTGGAGGGTTGTATCTCTGCCCCGGCTCTCATCTGGCATTGTTGATGCTTTGTAGTGCTTTTAAATGTACTCCTGAAATAAGCTTCTGTTCAGCCTATGCAAAAATATGCCATGCATAAGGAAATCTTGGCTTACTCATCTACAGGTTCTGAAACAGTCTTTCTGATACTCAGAAGAACAGAGATCAGTGATATTAGGCTGAAGCTACAGCTATACACCTAGACTTTTTTAAATGTACGTTTTGTGTTTCTTGCGGCTAACTCTTCGGTATAATCGTAGCAGCAGTACTGATTAGGAAGAAACTCATTAGAAGGGTCTCAATAGCATAGTAGCAAACTTCATTTGCAGAAGGGATGGAGTGGAAAGCTATCAAGCAGAATAAAAACTGAAATTTGCGTTTAAAAATTAATGTAGTAAAAGTTAAGCTTTCTGATTTAGAAGTAAGTTTCTTAAGATCTTTAAAACTTTGATTCTGGATAGTTTAAAAACCAATAAAATAGTAAATTCAATAGCTGAGTTTGGCTCTCAAATTAAATGAAGATAAATAGCTAAAATCTATTGTTTGCATTTAGAAAAGGAGTGGCACTCTTCATACATAGTTTCCAAACTGCAATGGGCTCCCTTTGGAGCAAAGGACAGCTGCAAAGATCCAGCTTCCACTCAGAAAAAGTGCAGACTTTGACCTGGCCTTTCCCAGAACAAACACTCGTTTCTGTAGCTGTCGCACACATATTTTCCTTGGACGGAGTTTGTGGTGTTGGTTCACTGTTAAGGCACAGACAAACAAGTTTTAGTCTCGTGCAGTTTGGCACTCGAAGTAATTTAGGTGTCTAGCTCCCATTGACGGTAATTCAAAGTGCAGCTGTTGTGCTGTGTTGTGTTTTTCAAGAAATCTAAGGATCTGACTAAGTTTTATCCTGTTGCACTGGGCTTTTTGTGGCAAAATGTGGCTACTCATCACAACTGAAAAGGTTATGTTTCTTGCTTTCCTCAGTTTAAATATTTAGGACAGCCTGCTTTGACAGCCAGGTTGGACTCTATGATCTCTAGAGGTCCCTTCCAGCCCCTACAATTCTGTGATTCTGTTTAGAAGGCACATGTAAAGCTTTCAGCCTGGCCAAGATTTTCTGTAGAATGTTCATTTAAGCTAACTTAATACTATTTTTCACTGTTAACTTTCTGTCTCTTTTTCACTGGTCTACAAAGAGCATTTTGAACTGTGAAACATGTAACTACAATGTTTGTATTCACATGGAGAAAATTATAAGCACATGAAAGTAAAGCACATTCCTCATGATCTTTACACTGCTTGAAGATTAAGAATACAATACATTAAAAGAATCCAGGAATAAAGTGGTCTCTGGGGAACATTCACAATATTTGTTTAAGACTGTGCAGGTTTAATACATGAATCACAAATAAAACACTAATAGAAATGTTTGAAATATTTCCCAAATATTCTCATTATGTGGCCTCACCCTCCTCCTCAGATTCTGTATTTCTGCAGTAGTGCTGTTCAGAATGTTTTGTACTGCACACGTTTGGAAAAAAAATCAGTCTAATTTATACAACATGAAAGTCAAATCTATGTAGTTTTACAAAAACTATGTAAACATTCCCAGAAAGCCACTGCTTCAAAAAATGGAATCCTAAAATAAACACTTAGTCCTTTCTTGCAGTACTTATGCAACCTGACTTCCAGTAGATGCTCTCAAAGCTCTGGTAAATACTGGGAGATACGTTAAGTTAATTTAGTGTAATTTAATTGATTGGCACTGCCTGGAAAGCTTGACCATTTCTTCCTTCCATCAAGACATCACAACCATCTTGAAGCAAAAGCTGTTATCAAAAGGCGAATCATTTTGAAATGAAAGATGACATTAAATTTTTATATCTTTTTAAAATACAGTGGCCAGATGGCAGGTATGAAAATCTTATCTAGCAGATGCCAGCTGAAAAACAGTAAAAGCAGCAATAGTGCAAAATCACAAGTGACACACTTCAGAAAATGTTCCTAATTTATTGTTCTTTTCCTACAATACCAGCTAGAGTGCAGTCTTCATACTTTTAGCATTACTCTGACTGTATGTCTCTGTTCTTATCTAGTTTCAACAGCAACCTTAGTTCAAGGCTCATTTGGCAAATGCTAGCAGTCTTCCCATTAGTGGTAAGAAGCTAAAAGCTCAGGTCTGAAGCAAATCCATGCCCAGCAGGGTTTGTCATGTGCGACTGACACATTTGCTGCTTTTTGTAAAATTAGATTATTTGGAATGAAAGGACAAAACCTTCAGAAGTATTTGATTATGTGTGAATGGAACCTGTACGTTGATTTCTGTGATACTAGAAAGTTATGTGAAATGAGCAAGTGTACAGAAAATAGTTGCCTTGAAAGAATATTCACTTTTTTTCATCTTTAACTGACTCTGTTTGTTTGGAGAGTATGTGTTTGCCTGTCTCTCTTCTAAAACCTTATGAATGATTTTAAGTCATCTTCATCCAGAATCCAGTCAATGCCAGATGATCTAAGCTCCAGATGTTGATATTCCCCGTGAAAGTTCAGAAGTCAATGTGTTCATCTGGCTGAAAGACTGGGGCACAGTACTCTTTAGGCATACTATCATGGCCTTCAGATTGTGGAGTTTCTTTGGTAATTAAACTTCACAGCCTGTTAACATCACTGGATATAAACCGCAGCTCTCTCTACCCACCTGTGTCCTCTGAATCAGAATCTTCCATCTGAGTACCTTTACATAAAGTCAGTGCTTGGCCAGCACTGTTTTCTCCATCAAACTCCATTTTGTGGTGTAGACACCTCTGTGTTATCTAACATGAAGAAAGGTTGTGAAAGAGTTGTCGTGAATTGAAGACAGTGTTATTGAAGCAGGTGGTTGGACTAAATGATCCCAAGTGAATCCTTCCAACCTCAACCATTCTGTGATTCTGTGATTATAATCAGATGTTGTTAGCAATAAAGACACAATTAGACTCCAGTCCCATGTGTGGTACGAAATCCAAATAATCTCTTATGCATGCGTTTTTATTGTGTGGTGTGTTTAACTGAATCCTTCGAAGCAATCAGATTCACATACAGACGATTACAACCCCGAACTCTTGCAGACTTAAATCCTCAAGTGCTGTGGCCAGGAGGAAACTTCAAAGCAGAGCTGCTGGGAGCCCCACCTTGCCTCCTGCGCACTGGGGGAGCGGCGGGTCTGCTGCCTGCTGGGGAGCATGGTGCGTGCACCTCAGCAGTGCTTCTGTCCATCCAACCACTGGCGCTCCCACAGGCTCTGCATGCTCCAGCCAGATATTACTATGGGATTGCTGAGGCTGTGAGTAAGCAGGACAGAGGTGGGCAGTAATTCGGTGTTGCTAGCAACATCTATCATGCAGCTATTTCTTTCTTTTTGCTGACAAGGAAAAAGAAGATTAAAAAGAGTCTATATGTTTCTACAGAAGTGTTGTGTGCTAAAATCACACCTTCTTGACAATCTGCAGCTATGCAATAGGTAACATCTATGCTAGTAAATGAAGTAGGACCAGAGAGAAGACCAAACCCTCATGCAGGACAGTCTACATTGTTGGATAGTTACAGTGGTGTCTCAGCCAGTTTCCACGCTGTGGTTTGTGGGGGTAACACGGGCCAGAAGAAATCCCCACTCAGCAGATTGGATGCAGACCCCTAGTCTGGGGAAATAGAGGTGCATACGTAAATGAATATTAGTGGACTGATATGAAGAGCAGCTTTTATTGCAAAAAATTGTGTCCAGACCACTAACTGTCATGACTATTTAAAAAAAAATCATCTAAGCAATTATGCATTAGACTGATAAGACAGGTAAATAAAATAGAAAGATTGCTTAAATGATTACAATGTATATGAGATCGATTTGATTCATGTGCTAGGAGCAAAAATATTGCAATATTTGTTTAGAACAATAGGCAAGCTTCCCTCATATATGGTGCCAGGAGAGTCGGGAGAGTCTTCATGTTCTTGGAGCGTGTTTCTGGTTTGTGAGTCTATGAGCCCTGTGTTACCAGTGTTCTTCCAGTACTTTCTTTAGGAGATGCTAAGGGCAGGGCAATGTGTCTGGTGGGAAACTTCTCAAAACAATCTTTCTTGTACTCAAGTCATTTTATAGAAAGCAAGAGCATAGGAACTTGCTTTAAAGCCTGAACAAAGTAATTCAGAGGCATGCCAGAAATATCAATCTGAGAACAGATTAATTAGGTAGAAGAGGTCACAGAGTTGTCAAGGGAATTGAAAACAAAACAGGAGCACAGCAATGGCTGGTTCCAGGCCTGAGTGTGCCCACTGTTATCATGGCAGAGGGAGGTATGAGTAGGCTGGATGACCCTGGCTTCTCTTGGCAGAATTCTGCCACTTGCCCAAGTCAGATATCTCCCTACTGCTTAGGGCAAGGATTTCCTTTGTTCCTGGATGTATTTCAGTATTGAAAAGGTAATTATGCCATTTTCTAATAATTACAGCCCACTCACATTTCACTGAAGTGAATGGGCAGAGCTGTTCAGTCTACTTTTGTGAGTTTAAAGTTATACAAAGAACAAGTTGTATTGGATAGAAGTTCATTGAAAGATGACAGTAAGATATCTTTAAAAATCTTTTTCTAAGATATTTATGTCCTATTAATTAAAAAACAATTCCAATTTTTCCTATTTTCCTTGTTCTGGAGAGAGGAAGAGGGGACCTTCTTTTAGCCATCCTGGCTCTGCAGTCCAAGAACACATCAGATAAAGTGCTTGAGTGGAAGTAGAATTTCAGAAATGAAAAAGGTTTTGCTATGGTCCTCAGGGAGTTTGAAATATGACGTTCAGAAAGCTGCTCCCCTCCCTTTCGTAAAGATGATTTTCCCATTAAGATTCTTATACTACCCTGGGAATGTTGCGAGGAATTCTGTCCCCAGTTCAAGAAGACAAGGGCCACATTCTCTGTGATAAGATCACTAAGCCTAGAAGAGGCTGCAAGCACTCCTTCACTGCACGTGGCTAGTATGTTTACATCCACTATGAGCATTTCTGTCCTGTTACGCTTTCTGCTTTGCCTATATAGAAGTTGAAAGATGTAAAAGAGTAATCAATGTGCAGTTCTTCCCACTATTTTAGTGAACAACAAAAGGTGAGTTATTTTTCGGTACAGCTTTTTATTTTTTCTTAGACATATATATCAAGATTGTTGCATGAAAACAGAGTTAACAGCAGCATTTACTGTACAATGCTGCTGTGTGCAGTGCAACTGAGAATCGTGTAGTCTCCATTAACTTTGAAATACCAGGACATTTACTGAAATATCAAGATCTGTTCTGCTAGGTGAGCTTTCCCAGATGTTAGTGTGGAGGTGAGGACAAGATATTAAAAACAAGCCTAAAATCAGAAACCCAATTTTGTAGATGGATAAAATGAGGCATAGAAAAATTGAGTAATCATTTGTTCTTTCAAGAACTGTACATCTTTAGATCACAAAAAAAACCCCCAAAACCAACAAACACCAACAAAATCAGATGTGGTTGAAACTTACAAAGTCATTTGTAGTCATAGAATCATAGAATCATAAAATCATAGAATCATAGAATGGTTTGTGTTGGAAGGGACCTTAAAGATCATCTAGTTCCAACCCCCTGCCATGGGCAGGAACACCTTCTGCTAGACCAGGTTGCCCAAGGCCCCATCTACCCAGGTCCTGAAGTCTGCTAAAGATGAAATGAGAATGCTTGTCTTTCTCCCATAACGTTTTTTAGAATGCAAGACCCTCAGGAAGCTGACGGACAACGACTGAAAAAGCAAAAAAAGCCACAGTTTTCATACACCCAATAAAATCTGTTGAATGATGGATACTGATTCCAAAAAGCTGGGGAGGCCAGCCGTATAAATCTGTTCAAAAAGCAGTTGAATCTAGGGAGGAACACATTCAAACTCTTCAATTTAAGAATGTACATGCAATCTTATCCCAGGTGTTTATACAGATGGGGAGAAGATTTCCTTCAGAGCAGCCCTGCGGAGAAGGACTTGGGGGTCCTGGTGGATGAGAAGTTGGACACGAGCCAGCAGTGTGCGCTTGCAGTCTGGAAGGCCGACTGTGTTCCGGGCTGCATTAAAAAAGGGGTGGCCAGCAGGGAGAGGGAGGTGATTGTCCCCCTCTACTCAGCTCTTGTGAGGCCCCATCTGGAGTACTGCATCCAAGCCTGGAGCCCCCATTACAAGAAAGACGCAGAGCTCTTGGAATGGGTCCAGAGGAGGGCCACTAAGATGATCGGAGGGCTGGAGCACCTCTCCTATGAAGAAAGGTTGAGGGAACTGGGCTTATTTAGCTTGGAAAAGAGAAGGCTCCGGGGAGACCTCATTGTGGCCTTCCAATACTTGAAGGGAGCATATAAACAAGAGAGGGAATGGCTATTTACAAGAGTGGATAGTGATAAGACAAGGAGGAATGGTTTTAAACTGAGACAGGAGAGGTTTAGGTTAGATATTAGGAGGAAGTTTTTCACACAGAGGGTGTTGACGCACTGGAACAGGTTGCCCAAGGAGGTTGTGGATGCCTCATCCCTGAAGGCATTCAAGGCCAGGCTGGATGTGGCTCTGGGCATCCTGGTCTAGTGGCTGGCAACCCTGCACATAGCAGGGGAGTTGAAACTAGATGATCATTGTGGTCCTTTTCAACCCAGGCCATTCTATGATTCTATGATTCTATGAATCTGCAGCTCCAGCAGTGCCTCAGTTGTGAGGCTCTGGAGGCTGAGAGGATATATAAAGGAAAGGACCACTTGGTACGTGCCCTTCTTGCTTTTGTGGGCTTTCCTCTGCATCCATAGACGGCCGCTGCTGGAGACCAGATTATAAAAACACTTTCAATATTATCCAGCACAGCAGCTTTCATATTCTTATCGCTAGGTAAGCAATGCTTAGACACAGATTTATTATTACCTCAAAAGTGCTGTCAAGCAATTTTTAAATGATTTGAATAATTTCTTTTCACATCTCTAGTAAGTGATGCCAGGAGCATTTGCTGTTCAGCATTTGTGAAAGTGCTGATCCATAATCAGATACTAATCTATTCCTCTGCTGCCTGGAAAAAAAAACGTTGCAACGAATTCAAAGCTGTCTCATGAGGGCTGCAAAGATCAAATGCTTTTTGTTTCCCATTTTCATCCACAATAGCCTGCTTCACAAACTAGTTGCAGTAGGCAGTGGTACAGCAAGTGAATTCCAAATCACTCTGCTTTGTTTGACCCAGCAGTCAATATAAGACAGAGACACAACTGCATTATAACTTCCTTCCCACAACGAAGCATTGTTTGGAAGCTGCCCAAAGAATATTACACCACCGACTGCATTCCTAGCCCAGTGGGTATCAGTAGCCCAGAAAATCAGTTCCCTCCTTTGTTAGTTACAGAGCTTCTCAGTTTGTACTTGGTCCCTGATGCTCTACTCCCTTCCTAGTATCACCAGAGTCAGTAAAAATAAGGATACCTTTGTAAACAGACCAAGCTGATGCAATAGAATTAAAATCATTCTGAACAGAAAAATTATAACATTTTTACTTTCTGTTAATTAAACAACAAGCATTGTTTTAAGTGTTCACTTATTTAATATTTTCTTGCCCCTTCCTTCCCTCGCATCCATTCTTTGTCCTCAAAAACAATTTAGTCATGTTATCTTTCAGTTAGTGGGATCAATATGAACACAGCCCCTGAATGGGAAAACATGGCATCTACTGAATTTATATGACAGTGATAAGCTATATATTTTAATTAACGTTATATCAGTGAAAGCCTTTGTTTTCGCAGAGGCGGGAACATTATAAACCCTTCCTGTAAAAAAAGAGAAGGCAATGAGGGTACGAAGCCCAGTATGCTAATTGCATGTTCAAGGTTAGGTACATACTGAGCTGCTACACTGATTCAGAGCTTAAGACACTAAGATATTGTATCCTAAGCTATCTAGGAAGAAAATTTGAGCTCCTCCAAGAAAAACTGTGTGATTAAACTGGTTAGGTATTAACTGTTCAGGTTAGGTATTATAATTCTGACACAAACCTCTCCTTATCTAAATCCGAACAGTCTTTGGGCCCAATCCAAAGCCCACTGAGGACAGCAGTTTTCCCACTGGCTTCAATGGGCTTCCAACCATGTCGTTCACTATCATCTATTTATAAGCAATGTCTGTTGAGTTCTGCTGTGTTTTCTCACTATCTGGCCAGCTGCTCAGCAACCACAAAGTGGTGTAATGGAGAGCATCAAGCAGCAGAGGCCCTTGAGGGGCTGGAGCAGGAAGCCATGCTTGATGCCAGGGCAAGGCTCCAGGGCCAACAGGCAGGCCCCCATCCCTGCTAAAGGAGGAGGGAGGGAGGAGCGGAGTACTGTGCTGTGAGGCATGCTGCTCAGGAAATGGCTTTTGGTTCTGGCCCCACTTATCGAGCATCTCTATGCGGATGTCCAGCCTTGGTGTCCAACTCAGAGTGAGGCCCTGAGAGAGTGGGCGGCGGGCTTCCTTCACTTTCCAGAGCTGTTGCTTGCACCCCACCCTGTGCAAAATACAGCTTGGAAAAGGAAAGTGGGTTCATTAAAACCTCAGTGTCCTTCATTCAGACTTCCTTGCCTTTCTCCTGTGGGGTGGATCTGTAGTACTTGGCAATGGTGAGCCAGGCAAGACACCACAGGTGGTGCTGGTCCCCAGGGCCACTCCAACAGACCTGGGCAAGGCCCACCCCGGGCCTGATGAAGGGCAGAGGTAAGGGTGAATGGTGAGTAGTCTTTCACCTGTAACACTCCACAGTACCTTGCTGGGAGGTGCAGAATGCAAGGACTCTCTTTGTCCTGAAACGAAAACTATACACCAAACAACAGGGGAGGATAAGATGGGAGGTGAGATGCACCTGTTTCAAACTGAAATACCTCTTGGACTTAAGTAAAAAATGTAATTAGATGAGTTAACAAAGAATGGCATCTTCGGTGATAGCAGCAGTTCTTTCTTTGCAGCTCAGATGCAACATCAGTCGGTACAGGTACACTGACAGCTGTATCGGACTGAGAGAGATGTTTTTGCTTATTCTAGTTACAGTCTTTATGGAAGACCATAAATTCACATCAAAAATAAAGTTGAATTGCTGCCCACAGAAAATGTATAAGCTCTTTTTTAAACAGAACTGGAAACCAATGGCTGAGACCGTAGAGGTGAAGTGTTAAAGGGTATCTCTCACCTGTGGGTCAGGATAGCCTCTAACCACCTGCCTCACTCTGCCTGTTCAGTGTCACTGTTCCTGGGAAAATCACTGTGGTTTCTTCTGATGCTGGCCTCCTGTTCTCACACACGCAGGCCAGAAATATGGCTTTTTAAGGTCAGTCTGGTGAGTCCTGGCTGTAGGGTGCCCATCCCAGCCTCACCACAGAAATGCCTGCAGTGGCTGGGCTGAGCCTGTGCACGTAGCTCTCCTGCGGCTGCAGTTTGAGCCAGCAGACAACAGCACCTTCTTACAGATAGAAGATCTTGGTGCCCCAGATTCTTCTTGCAATTTGTGAAAAATAATGTCTGTTTTGTGCCCTCTCTGCAGATTCACACGAAAGGTAACAACTTTAACAACCTCTCTGCTGTCAGGTACCCACTGAGGACAGTTGAAAGATGTCTTTGCCATTGGTCTTATAAATACTGATTACAGACTGTGCAGGCAACAGACATGGAAAAAAACCAAACAATATACAACAAGATGATCTCCAAAAGTTTTACCATTATATGCAGAAAGAGGAAGAATGATTTCTGTAAGAACATTTCTTAACTTCAGAGTGCTTGACTTTGCAGACCATACCTTTGTTTTTGCATTTTAAAACACTGTATGGATAAGCTAAATATTTATCTCTTCATAAAACCTAGATGACTCACACTACAGAAAACGAGCTGTGTGATTTGCACTTCTGGCTTGCCAGCTGGGATCCAGCCCAGATCATTTGTCTGCATCAGGTGCTATCAGCAGGTGTGTGTAGAAGCAGAGTGAGGCAAGGGCTGTTTTCTACTCTCTGTAACACTTATTCCAGTGCCCAGCTTTGCATTATCTGCCATGTCTTTCCAGGGACAGTCGTTGACATTAAATGTCTCGTAATGCATTAGGCATAAGTACCCTAATAATAGGCCAAGGATGACTTTATGCTTAGACGAAAACTATATGGGGAACTTTGTGCCACTGTGAAGTGTATCCACCCTGACTAAGACAGGCTGTCACACGGACAACTAAGAATAGTAGAGTTACTCACTGGTAGTGAGAGTGATGACTCAGAAAACAGGTTTTAAGCTAAAAAACTTCCACATTGTCACTGAAGATTAGACACTCATGAGGAAGGTCACATTAAAATTTGGCATTTGGGCTTTCGTTCTTCAAATTATTTGCCAACTTATACATTTCTTCATGCTCATCTACCACACAGTCCTTTTCAAGAAGAAATTTCAGTGCCCCCCTGCCCTTGACATCTGTTCAGTGAAAGAAAACAAGGAAGAAGAAAATAAAGCCATGTATGAACATTACATTTTAAGCTACTCCCATAGTTTCAAATATAAGAATACATAAAAAACTGCTGCTCCTTCCTTCTGCATCTGACTCTCTGTTTCACACTGAAACAGGACTGTCCAACCCGTCACCCATAGGTCACATAGGGCCCTGGACAGCCGTTAATGTGGCCCCACAAGATCATAAACTTTTAATGTTGTTATGTGATTTTTAACTACGCATTAACCTTGCATTCAGTTTTGATAAAGAAATTCAGGAGAAGATTCAGAATTTAAAAAAAAAATTACCAATATTTTTGATACAACTTCAACTTGATTTTCAGTTGACATAAGTACATTGCCAGGTGACTTTCAAATGGAATTTACAGATTCAAAGAAAAATATGACCATGTCTCTTTACCAGACTTTCATAAGATGTCTCTTATCAGAGAAAAATATCCCTCCCTTCCCAACCATGCCTTATTCATGCCATCACTTTTTGGTAGTGTGTACATTTGTAAATAACTTCTCATGGGTGAAGTACAGGAAGAGTAAAATTTCCTGAAAAATCTGGTGAACACCTGGAGAACTCACTAAGAATTGCAACCAATTCTATCTAACCAGACTGATGCATTAGTTTCACAAAAACAAGGTCAGATATCCCACAAATTTTAAGTTTTTGTTGCTCTTTTTTATGTTTTAATTATATATATGTATAAAAGATAAATACTGTATATTACAAATATATTTTAAATATTTTATATGCAGCCCAAGACAATTCCTCTTCACTCATATCAGCCCAGAAAAGCCTAAATGTTGGACACGTGTTATTGGATTTCTGCTTGCTTTTGTTGCAGCTGGCGAGGTACAAAATTGACAGCATGTCACAAGACAGCAAATATTGTTACTAAATTCTCCCATTCCTTAGAACTTCTTTGTGATTTCTGCATGATTATATGTCGTGTAATTAGTGTTGGAAAGTGCTAATTCTTAATAAATATGATTCACTTAGCCACCAAAAATAAGTTCAACAAAAATCTGTGTAATAGTTAACTGACTTCAAAGGTTGTGTAAGTCATGTTGGGTTAACCACATCTTCCCCAAAACAGCTCTAAAATGAAGGATAAAGTATGGTCAACAGAGGTCCCTGGCTTAGGATGCATGTGACTTTTTAACATAAACCTTAATCCTGGGCAACAAAGAATTCACATGATTATTTAATACATATTTAAAATACCAAGAAAAGAACACAACTTTGTAAGAAAGATCACTGATTTACTGTTTTCTTTTCTCATGCATGGATGAAAAAACATTTTATAAATGCAGCTGCTTTTCCCGATCTCCTGGGACACTGTGCTCTGTAAGACTGGAAATTAATTGTATAATCTGTGATACGTTTTCTGCCACAAAGGTTTTTGGTTTTTTTTTCTGATTTCATTGAATCTAATCTTGAAGTACACATTAAATTGGAGAGTGCAAACTAGCTGAAAACATTTTTAAAGAATCACCTATAAAATAATGGATATATGTTAGTCTGAAGGACTTCATTTTAGGACAATATCAGTGTTCCATGTGTTTGGGGCTGATGACAACAAAAGCACACAGTTCTGGGAAGCGTTGAAATGGCAAGACCTACTTAAACTTTTCCTAGAGCCAAGATTCCTGTGAACGATGGACAGTGTGTCAGAGGCGCACTTTAGGAAATCTCCCTTCCTCTGTGGTGGCATCATTTCTGCAGTTAACCTCTTCTACTTCAAGATTTGTACTACATAAAAGGGAGTTAGCTGTGTTAAAACATCCGGGCAGAGAACAATATTCCTGTTTCCTCCAACAACATGTTGTCTTAGAAGTCTTTTAAAATAGTTTATAAAAATTCCAGTAGACATAGCAAAACAATAAGGTGATAACCTAAATAAAATAATCAGAAACAAAATAGGAAACTAAGCTTTTAGGATAAAGCTGGGGTTGACTGAACACTCGCTATGCACTTGGGTTTTAGTGCAAAGGGGATGAAAATATTCTTCAGCTGAGTAAGGTGGAGCTATAAAGAGACTTCATCAGGTTCCTGCTAGCGTTGCCTGCTATTAGTAATAAAAAATGGCAGCTCCATCTCCATCAGCTGATGTGTCATGCATCTTGTCTTCATTTCTTTAACAATTGATAGTACATGCTTGTCATGGGTAGTTAACTTTTGATACAGTAAGTTAATTTTATCCATCACTATCTCCAAGGGATCTTGAAATAATTCCAAAAGTCAAGAGACCAATAACCAGCACATGTAGGAGATCTTTCCTGAGACTCATTGCAACAGAATCTGTATTAAAATGAAATAAAATAGTAAAAAAGTATTTTTAATAGCTATGTTGCTTGAAGAACAATGAAATCAAGATTTTTTTTAATCTAAACTGAAAGAGATACACCTGAAATTGAATAGACATAGTATATTCCAGAAGAAAATACACTGGTGTCCGAAAGACAAACATCTGTTTTATAATTTAAAGAACTTTGTGTTTGTTTTTTGTGTTTTAATTTTTCATCATAGAATCATAGAATGGTTTAGGTTGGAAGGGACCTTTAAGATCACCTAGTTCCAACCCCCTGCTATAGGCCGGGACATCTCCCTCTAGACCAGGTTGCTCACAGCCCCATCCAGCCTCACAGCCCCATCTTGAATGCTTCCAGCAAGGGGGCATCCATGACCTCACTGGGCAACCTGTCCCAGGGTCTCACCACCCTGACAGTAAAGAATTTCTTCCCTGATATCTAGTATAAATCTACCCTCTTTCAGTTTAAAACAATTTCTCTTCATCCTGTTGCTACCTGACCTTATAATAAGTCCCTCCCCAGCTTTCCTGTAGGCTGCTTTCAGGTACTGGAAAGCTGTTGTAAGGTTTCCTCGGAGCCTTCTGTTCTGCAGGCCGAAGATCTCTCCCATCCTGTCCTCACAGGGGAGGTGCTCCAGCCCTCTGATCATCTTCGTGTCCCTCCTCTGGACCTGCTCCAACAGCTTCATGTCCTTCATGTGTTGGGGGCTCAAGAACTGGACACAGTACTCCATGCCGGGTCTTATGAGAGCAGAATGGAGGGGCATGATTACCTCCCTTGACCTGCTGGTCACACTTGATGCAACCCAGGATACAGTTGGCCTTCTGGGCTACAAGTGCACATTGCCAGCTCATGTTGAATCTTTCATCAATCAACACTCCCAGGTCTTTCTCCTCACGGCTGCTCTCAAGCAATTCTCCACAGAATCTGTACCTATGCTTGAGATGCCCCGACCCAGATGCAGGACCTTGCACTTGGCCTTGTTGAACTTCATGAGGTTGGCATGGGCCCACCTTTCAAGTCTGTCCAGGTCCCTCTGAATAGCATTCCTTCCCTCTAGCATGTCAACTGCACCACTCAGCGTGGTGTCGTCTGCAAAATTGCTGAGAGTGCACTCAATCCTACTGCCCATGTCACCTGCAAATACATTATATAATACTGGTCCCAGCACGATCCCTGAAGAACGCCACTCGTCACCAGTCTCCACTTGGACATTGAGTCATTGACCGCAACTCTCTGAGTGCAACCATCCAGCCAATTCCTTATCTGGTGAGTGGTTCTTCCATCAAAATCATTTTTTCTCCAATTTGGTGACCAGAATTTCATGCAGGACTGCATCAAACACTACTACTACTTAATCTTCATAACAGAATATTTCTCCCTTTGTTTTCTCTCACATCCTTTCCAAGGCTCAGACTTTTCCTGAAGTATTATCATAGAGACTTTTGGAAGACATATAGTCGCAGAAAAGTGATAGCTTCTTTGTTATTTTCCTTGTATGATAAATCAGCTTATGCTGTTTCACTTTTTGTTTCAGACATGTTTAATATCACCCTAATCTTTTTCAGGACAAATCAATTCTTAAGATAAACTTTAAAGTTTTTTTACTAAGGGACTCTATGTGTAGAAATCCTATATGACACATCATCTTTGTTGCTACTAGTCAGCTTCACTGTCTGTATCTGTCCATACGTATTAAAATATGATCTCCTATCAGTAGATTTAGCTGGTAGCATCCTGGAATGAAAATGGACCTTTGACAAAGATTGTTCATCAAAGTATTTTGACCTTTTTTCATTATGAGTAGTGTAGAGTTTCTTTTACTTTTCTGCAGGACTCTACCTTCAAACCTTCCATAAGGTAACAAGAAATCACCCTCTTAGCTCTCTTCCCTTTCAAGTTCACAGGGCAGTATTACATATCCATGTGTGTAAGTTACCTCATTCGAAAATCAACAGTCTGAAAAAACTCTTCACAAAAAGAAAAGTGTGTATATACTCACAGGAAACCACCCCAGCAGTTGGATCATATTTGTTACCACATACCTATGAGATATCTGGGAAAATTCACAATACATAGGAATTATGAAATACTGAATTCTGTCCAAGCAAAATCCTTAAAATCCTGACCCAAGAATTGCTCTAGCACAAGATGTCCAAAATTATCACTGCAGAGTGTGAGAGAGGGAGACCAGAGACAAAGTCTAACCTACAGCCAGAAACACTGTGCACAAGATAGGAAAAGGGCATGGTACCTCACCTAGACACACTCTAGCATGAAGCTGTAGAGTGAGCTACACTGAAAAGTGTAAAAGCAATGCTGAAAATAAGTGGTATTTTTATAAGAATTTTTCTCAATCTTTACTTTTTTGACAAAAGCATTTTTAAAATCAGTTTAGCAAAGAGCAATTTGCAAACTGGCTTCTGTGCAAGCATGAAACTTCTACAGTCTGAAGAAATTCCTTGTATTTACTTCAGATTTCTCTCAGTTGCAACTAGGGAATCCAAAAGGAGCAACATTGTTTTTCTTCTTTGTTTTTCTTCACCATTATTTAGCTACCATACAGTAGGATATAAAGTCTAGGGCTGTGGCTTCATCATCATAAGGTGGGTCAAAACCGTTTTCTTATGCAAACTACCTTTCCCTCCATTGGTATATTTTGATAGTCTTGATCACCACAGGTCTCATACTTACCTACACACAGATTCTATGATTCTATGTATCAGAACTGGACTTATTGTGCCCTCACAGCTCAGAAAGCCAACCGTATCCTGAGTTGCATCAAAAGAAGCTTGATCAGCAGGCCAAGGGAGGAGATCCTGCTCCTCTACTCTGCCCTGGTGAGACCTCACCTGGAGTACTGTGTCCAGATGTGGAGTCCTCAGTACAGGAGAGACATAGACCTGTTGGGGAGCATCCAGAGAAGGGCCACAAAAATGATCCAAGTGATGGAACACCTCTCCCATTAGGACAGGCTGAGAGAGCTGGGGCTGTTCAGCCTGGAGAAGAGAAGGCTGTGAGGTGACCTGACAGGGGCCTTTCAGTATCTACAGGGGAGCTCAGGAAAGAGGGGGACAGATTCTTTAGCAGGGTCTGTAGCGATAGAACAAGGGGAAACGTCTTCAAGCTCAGGGAGGGTAGATTTAGGTTGGATATAAGGAAATAATCTTCTACAGTGAGGGTGTTGAGGTCCTGGAACGGGTTGCCTGGAGATGTGGTTGATGTTCTGTCCATGGAGACTTTCAAGGTGAGGCTGGATAAGGCCCCAGGCAACCTGATCTAGCTGTGGTGTCCCTGTTCATTGCAGGGGAGTTGGACTAGACGGCCCTCAGAAGTCCCTTCCAACTCTAAGGATTCTATGATTCTATGATTATTGCAAGGCAGTGAGGTACAGGTGTCTTTCCCCCAGAGCTGTCCGGATGATCTTTAGTAAGACCAAAGACCTTACAAAAGTTATATAGGAGCATCAGAAGGAAAAGCTAGTGAAGGGTAGTTCTACACTATCGTTGTGCTTTCAGATTCATCTCTTCTCGGCAAACTGCTGCACAGGAGTCAATCACTGATTAATTATTGCATTTCAAGATAATAGATTGCTTAGGTTAACTGAGGAAAGAAAACTTATCCTCCTTTCTTAACACACATTTCAGGATCCCTCAGTTTTTCAGTCTTTTAGTCATGTTCTGTCTTCCTCACATTTTGCGACACTTCTCACAAGTTCACAAGATTTAAAAAGTCACAGCCTACGAATGGGTTTGTAAGCAGTAGGAATACCTCAACCCCATGTCTGTTTGTGTGTTATAAAAAGGATGTGTGTGAAAAGGCATGCAAAATACAAAGGATAAAGCCATCGTTTATATGTTATTTCCTCTAAAGCGTATCTCCTATTCAAATCCAGATGGTGCTTGGAGAATTTTCTGCTACTGAAAACAGACTTCTCTTCCTCTTGGCTGCTGTACATCCTTGCACCACACCTGGGAGTGATGTTGATCACATTCCCATCTCCTGGCCGTGGATCTGAATGTTCCATCATGTTATCATAACGTGGACACTCAACTCAAGTCCCTGAGGTGATATTCTCCCCTTTCTCTTGGACATAAGCAACATGCTGTTATTGAACTCTAGCATCCTTTCTGTGTTTCACCCTTTCCCAATCTCTCTGAAGTGGTCTCTGCAGTCTTATGGAGAAAAAAGGAAAAAAAAAAAGAAAACTGCTCAGGAAAGTAGTGACTAATTTCCTGATTTAATAAATAAAACTTGAGAATCCTGCTGCTATTTTGTGCTGCTATGTTTTGTTACTATTTGTGAGTAGAAGAACTACAGTATTTTTAGAAAGAAATGAGGAACAAGGATCCAAATTTAGTTTTGCTTCCAGCATTTTGACTGTTTGTCAGATTGACGAGAACCTCCAGGGAGCCCAAACTGGGTTACATCAATACAAGAACGCATCGTTTCTTAGAGCCAAGAAGGACCTTGTAGCCCCTCAGATTCCCACACGTTTTACTAACATAGCAAATATGTATGAGTTATCAGAGGCATGAAGCTACCTTTGAGTTAGGATAGGAAACTAACTGGAAAGCAGCCCTCGGGACTGCTCAGCTTTTCAGCCCAAGAAGCAGGACAGTCTGTCAGATCTGCAGAAAGAGCAGGAAGCCAGGTGGCAGCACGGAGAAACAAACCAGCATCACCACACTTATGACACATGCTGGTATGTGACCCGCTTGCACATCTGAGTGAAAGGAAGTGAGTTGCTTTCACTGCTCTTCTAAATAGATGATCATCAGTCATGTTAACAGAGTTAATCTTGTGTCCCTGGCACATAGTCAGATAGGGGGGGGGTTTCTTGGCATCACCAGTCCATCACCACTCTCCAGCTGGATGCTCCTTGGAGCTCTATCACCAAAGATATAGTTCAACCAGAATGGTGGTTATAGCTTGGTGAGCTGTTAAGCAAATACCAGACAATAACAAATATTTCTTAGCAGTCAGGGAGGAAAGGCACATATTTCTAAGCTATTATTTGTCTCCTAAAGAAGGCCTTTAAAACAAACCATCTAAACCCTTTCCTCACGATGGTCATCATTCTCTATGAGCTATACAGACACAATAACTCAGATGGATGATGGTGGGTGAAACTCCTCTGCTGACCAACAGAAGCTGTCAGCAGGTTTCCAAGCCGGTTTTAGGTGGCAGAGCTTATGCAGAGTTTGAGAATATCTTTAGTCCAGCATATGTTTCCAATCTATGAACACCAGGCCTCAAAGGGCTCATAGGTATCATACAGGCAAGTACCCCTTTGGGAACCCAGTGCTATCATGTGGATTTCAGGGAAGAATTCTGGCTTGACTACAGTCAAAATGAAGACAAAACACACACCCTTCGACTGTTTTCACAGCCTCTTGTGAGTAATGTGAAACTTGCAGCAAAGAGCAATGCACTAATTCTTCTCTCATCCTAGAAAATCTTTGGGAAGATGATACACAATTGCCTGGTCAGTCACTCTACAATGGTGACAGGAAGAGAAGAGTAGCTTTTTAAAGAGATACAGAATCTTCTGTTCTACAAGAACTTCAGCTTTTCTGAAACAATGACAGATTCAAAATCTGGTTGTATTCACAGGCTGGCTGGGTTCATGACAGCATGCTGCATTCAGATTTAAGATTTCTTTACTTAGTTCAGATTTTCTCTCTCTCTCTCTCTCTCTCTTTATTTTATTTGTCACATATTGTTTAACATCCAGCTAATTATTTACTTAAGCAATGGAGTATCTTGTACCAATACATTACTGGTCCAAATAGTTTATGTCTCCTATTTCATAACACAGATCAGTTAGAAAACACGAGTAGTAGAAGGAAATTAATAGCGTTGTTCATTGCCTGATTAATCTGCTCTTTTTCTATGGTTCTTGTTAAATTTGCTTTTTTTTTTCTTTATGTGGTGAGCTTTTGACCCATTATAACTTGTTCTTGGGAAGCTGAGGGGAGATCAACTGAGCTGTGATTCTCATAGCAGGTGCTGCAGAGGTGAGGTGGGTCTCAGGTATACTGCCTCTGGGACAGTTTCGGTGTCTGAGAACAGCGGTCACTGGCTCTGACTAAAATGGTACATATTAATAGATAATTCTGTGCATGTGCTTGTGTGTGTAGATCTACATATATTACAGATCTTAGTGACGTGAGGAATTTTGTTGTGTCACTGCAGCCATCTGCACCTTTGGCCAATCTCCCTTTCCTGAATCCTTCCTATTTAGAGCATGTTTTTCAGGTTTAGTACTTCTGTCTTGACAAATTTTTTTGCACTGCATTACTCAGAAGTAGACATGTGTGTCATGGAGTCTTTACAAGTGGCAAGTAGCACATGCGGACGACCCCAGCTCACTGGCTGTCCTCCTGACCGCACATCCCAACACAAGGTTTGTCTTTTTACAATAACGTCAATTTTGAGGCTCGTATTCACTCTGTGATCCACTACAGACTCCCAGGGTTTATGCTGGTTGTTCCTTGTTCCCCATCTGGTGTGTGTGCTGCAGCTGATATTGTCTAGCACATTTTTCCCTCCTGAATGTTCCCCTGACTGTTTCAAACTATTTCCTGAGTTTGTTGAAATCATCCAAATTTGAACCCTGCTTTCCGGTGTGCTTGCATTTCCTCTCTTCTCCGTATGATCCATAAATAACATCTGTGCTATTACTGAGGAGATTAAATTGGACTGGGCCAGAAGTCCACTCAAAACATCCTACCATTTTGACACTGAACCTATGACAGTCCAGATATTTTTCGTACCCTTCTCTGTAGGAACAACTCAATCTAGCCTAAATTTATAGTACATTTATGAAAATGTTTAATGGATGACTGTCAGTGCCTTACTGAAGTCACTAGAGGTGAGGATTGCCACTCTCTTTCCAGCCACAAGACTTGTCTGTCACTCTGGTGAAGAAAATGGCATTGATTTGAATTGATTTACTCAGATTGACCTCCATTATCTTGCTCTCTTTCAGTTTCTCATAAATAGCTTGCCTGACATTCTATTTGGAATTTTTCTGAGGCCTTATGTTACACTGTTTGCCCTGTACTTTCCTGGCCTCTCTTTCTATCCTAGTAAAGAGCTGTTGGACCTCTGCTTCCTCTTCCTCAGAAGTTACAGGAGCTGTATTTCTGCTTGTAGTCATATCTGTGCAACCATCTCTTTCAGAACTTTGTTGTTAGCAACTGGCTTGTTTTTGGATTGTTTTCTCCAAGTCAGATGCAGTTAAACTAAGATGTGAGCTAGCCATAATGCACAAGCTTTGCAAAGGCGGGGCAATACAATCTTAAAATTATTCCTCTTCCTTGACACGAGTCTTCCAAAGTCATTATCTTAGACTCCAATGGTTGCCTTTTTATTTCACAATGCAATCTCTACCCAAGTGGATACAGCGCCAGTATAAATTGTGATGATGCTTCTTGATTACATCAAATTCTTCAGGAAGAGGAAGCACCAGGGAGAGCCTTAGTGCTGGCTCCTGCACTCCTGGCCAGAGGCTCAGATTCTATCTGGAAAGCGGAGACTTTTATGCACCTACCCTTTTATAATCTGACTGCTTGATCTCTTGTTAATTTAAATCAAAATATTTATGTTAACCAGGTAATTAGGGGCCTTCAGTGTTATGTTTTATCATTTCAAATTGCTTTGTAATCCCACTGTTAGCAAAGAGGGAAGGTATGTGAAAGAGTTAATATTCTCTTTAAATGGTTTTGCCTATACACACGTATAATAGTCACCAAGGCAAAAAACTGAACACTATGGTGCAAAGCATGAGAAGGTGACACAAAGTTGTATGAAGCTGTGCTTCTCTGCTAGGAGCTTCTGGGCACAAGATGACTGAGCCTTCCACTTTCACTGTCTCCAATTTTCATATCCAGTGTGCAGAGTTTCCAAGTATTTTTCAGCTTTCAGTTCTGGAAATTCCTGCTAAGAACTGAGAGACAAATTGGATTATTGCTGGCATGTTCAATAATGTAAATATTGTACAGTAGCTAGATACAGGAAATATCTTTTCTTTCTAGTAATTATGTCTACAGATTTTGCAAAGAATCCTAAAGCTCTGTCAGACTTGATATGGGCTGCGCTTTAGCTGACTTGTCACACGACTCCACTACAGACATCTCCTGTAGCTTTAGCCCTAGCTGCTAGAGCATTTATAAGCTTGAAGCACATGATCAATTCTCACAGTGTTTTTGACCCTGTTGCTCACACAGATGCCCATATGGAAGCTGTGTCTGCAAGGGAATGTGCTAGGAAGTAGATACATTCGCTAGAAAGTAAATTGAGAAGCCTTTTTCCCTGCCTTACACATCTCACATAGTATAATCAATATTGGTGATCACATTAAAACAATATGCATGTTTTAGTCTAACTAGTCTTAACTACCACTCTACTGAGTACCTGAAAATAGATCCAGCTGTAATCCAGTTATTCCATCCTTCCTAACCCCTGAATCATGCCATTCCTCACAGTTTTAGTTTTCAAAATATTCATAACATTTGAGGAAATTATATTTAAATATTGATTTGCTACCCAAAAAGTAAAAAAACAAAACACAATCTCCTTTGAAAATGCTACATGAACAGAGTCTGCTTTACTCAGCTTTCTTTCTCTTTAGCTTCTCAGGGAATACATTTTTCCAAATGTTGTTGTACCCTTTAGTCCAAATAACATCATTTTATTGTGTTTCCTATCTGCAGTACAATGGCCAATGGCCAATCACAACGTTCCCCACTGAAATGGCAAGGATATGCTTTAATTACCTCTTTAACAAAGACCTTGATTACATTTCAATTCCAGGATTTCTGAAGGCAAGTTTTCATGGCATCAGCCTATTTGTTTCTGACTGATTACCCCTTCAGCTCTGCTAACCTTTCACTCCATAGTAACACAGACATCAACAGAACATCTTTAATACAAAATGAAAATTAAGGAAAGTAACAACATCTTAAAAGGCAGAGTTGAGCAATTTCTATACAGTGAAGTGTTTGGAAGCATGGCAAGGAGTTTCTCTATGAAGAAGATATATAGTGAGGATCTGTTATGAAGCACAACTTATTTAATAACTCTGTGTAATCCCCTTCCCCATCTTTGCCATTCCTAGAACAGTTACTGCCTGATGAAATGGTCCCAATAGGCATCAAGGTAGTATAATTACAACAGCACCAAAGTCCATGTGTTGGTCCCTAGGATGTGTGCAAATAAGCTTTGCAATACAGTTGCAATACCAAAAACATGAGCTCAGCAAGAACAGCTAAGAAGAGTTTAAAGGTACTACATGGGATAACCAACGTGGGACAAAGACTTTGCTTGAGAGTCTGTGGCCTCTCCTCCCTTCTCCTTGTTGCACAGAAGTGCATGGATTGCAGAGCACAGAATCACAGGTCTAGCTATGCGTCACCCAGAGACTTTCTATTTCAAATAGTCAAATTCTGTCCAGTTCAAGGCAACAGCCATAGCACCCACAGGCCAGAGGCAGCTTTTGCTTGATTTCAGTAGTCCCAGTGGTCTCTGTAGCAAGCAGAGGATGAGGTGAGTATTAGATCAAGCTGATTAGCTTAAACAATGCAATTCATATGCCAGCATCAAGACATTCTCATCCCTAGATTAAGCAGCAGGGAAATGGAAAATTCACTCATTTGGCAATGTGTTCAAGACATAGGCATCGTACCTTGGTATGGACATTCATTCCAAGAGTATTTAGCCCATGTAAAATGTTTAGGAAAGCAGAAAAGCTGTTCTATAATTAGGCACAAAATAAACCTTCAGACCACGCAGTTCATGTAAACTTCAATTTCTTTTGGAGACCCCGAGGACTGCTTTATGTGCTGCAGTATCCCAAAGCGCTCCATTTCTGCACTGATTTGTGCCACCTGCCTCATTGTTTTCACCTTCCACACTATCAGTCCTGTTGCACTTTTCCTGTTTTGGAAAGTCCCCAGCTCACATGACATTTTGAAGTGACCTTCATATGGAGTGAAGATGCCAAATACTGGGATCCCAATAACATATCTGCGTCTCATTAAGAATCTTAAAGCCAAAAGCTACCATCATTTTAATCCTCAGACTCTGGAAAATTAAATGCAATTAAAAAATCCGTACAGAGAAGAGGAGGAACGTGGGTTGTGTGAGATAAAAAGGAGAAAACCGTAAACGAATGAGGACTAAGTGAATAGTCCTATTTTTTTTTCCCCAGTCCTGGATAAACACAGCTTGTACCAAACTGAATGTTTATTTCCTTTTCTTGAAGAAGTAAAAAAAATGAAAACTGACATTCAGTTGGAGAGGAAAATTTTCCATTTAACCTCAGAGAAGCATTTACAGGTTGCTGAAAGAAAAGCAAAGGAAATAAAGAGTGTGTTTGCAGCACTCGCCACTCCTTTGCCTGCAGCTCAGAGCTGGAGAAGAGCTGGGACAGGGCAGACAGCTTGTGAACAATGTTATGTTACAAGGGACAGCACTTTATTTACAGTCCTTGTTACAGACACTGAGGACTTTTAGAGTCACAGAAACTCTGACACTCACAAATGTGAATCTTAATGGCAAAACTGAAGAATTTGCTCCCTTCTTACCTCCACTTAGGTTAGAGACCTCTCCTATGAGGAAAGGTTGAGGGAATTGGGCTTATTTAGCTTGGAGAAGAGAAGGCTCCAGGGAGATCTCATTGTGGCCTTCCAGTACTTGAAGGGAGCATATAAACAGGAGGGGGAATGGCTGTTTATGAGGGTGGATAGTGATAGGACGAGTGGAAATGGTTTTAAACTGAGACAGGGGAGATTTAGGTTAGATATTAGGAGGAAGTTTTTCACACAGAGGGTGCTGAGGCACTGGAACAGGTTGCCCAAGGAGGCTGTGGATGCCCCATCCCTGGAGGCATTCAAGGCCAGGCTGGATGTGGCTCTGGGCATCCTGGTCTAGTGGTTGGCAACCCTGCACATAGCAGGGGGGTTGAAACTAGATGATCATTGTGGTCCTTTTCAACCCAGGCCATTCTATGATTCTATGATAAATCTCCAGCCTTCTCTAACAACTTGTATTTTCTAGGATGTCTCTTGTACCTTCAGGCAGCTGCCTTCAGTGAGTACGCATCAATATAACTGTGATCAAAGCTGGACCGAGTCTCAAGCTTCTCCAATGATAGGTAGAAAAGAAGTGACCTTTACATTTTGCATTTACATATGGCATTCACTTAATTATCTGCTCAGCCGCACCAATTCAGATACTGACATTCAGGATCTCGCTTACTGTGAGAATTCATGTACTAACTGCAGAACCAGTAGGCAAAGGTTCACATTCGCACTACAGCTCCTAACAAGCCAAAATAAACATATCTGCCTATCACAGCAGTTTTAACCCCCCAGAGAAGGAAGAGGGAGTCCTGCATGATGACATGGAGGCAGTGAAAAGGGAAGAAATACTCCTCTTTGTGTTGTTAACATGAATGCTGTGGTATTACTCAGTACCAGTTAAGGAAGGCAAAAAATAATAAGCTGCTCCAACGCTTTTGGATTAAGGAGATTTTCTGGTTTTTTCTTAGTTAAAAGCACAGAGTAAGTACAATGAGAAGAACAAACAGCTTAGTTACTCTACTGGGTTTAGCAGAAAATTCTATCCATTGAAATTTCTTTTGTGTGCTTAACACTAAACCCATGCTTAAAAATTGCTAGAAATGGGAGGAATTGTTTTGCAAAATGAAACTCTCTAGCACTAAGATTTCTGGAGTTCATTCAGACCTGTTTCACACTTCTTTTGAAAGTTCAAAAGCTGCTGGGCAGAGAAACATGGACTATATCCTGATAATTCATCCTCCAAAAGGTGCTTTCTTCCAAGCTAATGTCAGGTTATAGAAATTGGTACAAAGAGAAGTATAAGCATTTTAGGATGAGAATAAACAAACGATGCAGTAAAACTAAAAGAATGAAACAATAAATCTTACTGCAAGTCAAAAATTATTATGGTTAAGATGATTTTCCCTATAGGAACTATTCAGCAATAAAATCATTTACAGGAAAGTAACACTGCAGCCACTAGATGAGAACTTTTACACACACCAAGGAAACAGTGTTAGCCCTCTCCCAGAGGCAGATCGGTTGTATTTTAGCATTTTATGCAGAAACTGTCTGACCATTTACACAGACAAGAGCAACAGAAAAGATGGGCAGCATCCAAGAAAGCAAACTTAAAAAATTGATGTGCAGACTCTCTATTTCATTTATTGAGAAGCTTTTATTGAGGCACCACAATATTCTGGATTAGTCACACTATGGCTCTGGAATATCAAATCATAACGCAGTCACTTTCCCAATAAAAAGAAATACAATAAAGAAGCACAGTGCATGAAGCTTTGGTCACTGAACTGGGGTGAGTTTTTAGAGCCAGTCCCAGTCCAGTGCAGAGAAGGTGTTTCTTCACACTCTTTCATAGACTCTGGTGCAGACAACTCCTTTCATGGCACACTCCTGAGGCACAAAAGAAAAGATTAATATAAAGATCTCACTGGCAGCAAATGTGTCTGCTGCAGTACCACTGAACTCACTGAAAATCCGAACGTCATATTTTGAAAATCTGTATGATTTTTAGAGCAGATAGCAAAGCTATAGTTACAGTGCAATAAGTGGGGTTTTTTTTTGTTTTGTTTTGTTTTTTTGTTGTTTTTGTTTTTGTTTTTTTTTTAATTAAATGGCATATAATGACAGAAAGAATGCAAAATTAGCTTCAGCTTACAGGAAAAAAAAGCACTCTCCTTGTTGTCACTGGCTTGATAGAAACATCATCAAGGCCTAGTTAATCGTACTGTGGCTCACAAACGCTTTCAGTTTTACAAACATATTTTTGTGGAAACGGGTGCAGCCTGTGCAGTTCAGAGGTCAGGATTCTGGCTTACAAAACTTTGCATTCATGAATCACAAGATGTTTCTCCTGACCCCTTCTTCCTGGTGGCCCTCAGTGGCTCTCGATGACTCACAGCCACCAGGCAAGTGCGACAGAGGTGGCAGGACATGAGGCAGGACTCATAAGTGTGCAGAAATGAGTCCTCCTCAGCAGTCCTGTCCTAGGCCAGGGATAGGCCACAGGTCGCTGATGGTAGAGGGACCCAACCTCTGCTCATTGCTTTAAAGATGTTTAGATGATTTAAAAAACTAGCACAGAAATGCAACCGCAATAAGGTGTGAAAGCAAAGAACCCTTTCCAATTTAAGAAAGCTTAAAATAAAATGCTGTCTGAACAAGACCGCATGTAACAGCCTGATGCTGTTGTCAGTGAACAAGTTGCTTGAGCTAGTTTAGCTCTACTCTTTAAAAACTTCAGTGAACAATGAGCACAACACTGGCACAGGCTGCCCAGAGAAGCTGTGCACGCTCCATGCCTGGAGATGTTCAAGGCCAGGTTGGATGGGGCCCTGGGCAGCCTGATCCCCTCATGGCAGGGGGTTGGAACTGAGTGGTCCTTAAAGTCCGTTCAACCTAAGACATCCTATCATTCTATGACTCTAAGATACTTCTCTTTATTCAGAAGTAAAATCTCAATTCCCTGAAATGTATTATGGCACCGGATTGGCTTCTCTGTGGCTTTTATGTGCTTAGTAGAGAATCATAGAATCATAGAATTGCTCAGCTTAGAAAAGATCTTCAAGATCATCAAGTCCAACTGCAACCTAACCATACTGCCCTAACTCTAACAACTCACCACCAAATCATGGCCCTGAGCACCAAAATGGTTTTTAAACTCATCCAGGGATGGTGACTCAACCACCCCCCTGGGAAGCTTATTCCAGTGCCTAACAGCCCTTTCTGTAAGAAAGGTAGGCAGGTTAGATGGAGTGAGGAAAGTCCCCAGCCTTCATGAAGGATGCGCATCTTTCAATGCCAAAGTCCTTTCAGAGGAGCCATCAGGACCTGCTGACCCTGCTGCAGGTCAACATCACCACCAGCAGGATTAGGCACAGAGAACTGCCTTTCATGCAATAAACCTCCAGCACCTTTAGCTAGATATGCTCATGCCTAAAAAACAAATAGTAGTATGAACTGACTGGCACAAGTAGAAACAGGTGTGCAAAAAAGGCATGAAAGTTTTCTAAGTTGGACAGGATTCGTTCTGAAGATGGAAAAAAGGAAAGAGCCATTCCAGGGACAGAAATTTCTCGGTTGCAAACTTCTTTTTGCATTTCACAGGTTTCTACTCTCTGAAAATTGCATTTCTTTTAGGCAGAATAATTTTGAGATCAGTAAGCATGATCTCAAATCATGACAACTCTGCCAGTATAATTACTTTAATGACAATTTGCTATTATGGAACAGTATTTATTTCCTTCCAGGTTGTTTCCTAAGCTTTTTTCCCATTTTCTCCATTGTTATTTCTCTCATAAGCCAAAACTGACACTTTGCTTAGACAGAGGCCAACTGAATGTTGCATCCTCCTGCCATGCAGCAGTGTACAAGGAGTGAGAGCCTGGTACTTACCACCACCATTTTCCCATCAACCAGTCTTCTTTTTATTGTGGTTTCTTTGCCATTCCACTTCTGAACTTGAACCAGTGACCCTTTCTCCAAGGTTACAACACTCTACAAAGGCCAAGAGAAGAGTCTCAAACCATAATCCAAGCTTTGCATATTAGAGTAGCAACTCATTTTATGTTCAGCCAGATCTGCATTCTCTGCTAATGATAAACTTCTTACCAGTGGTGTCAGCATCATACTATTTCTTCTTTCAGTGCTTTTCTTGAATAACCTGGGAATTTCATAGTATACTAAGAGGGTAGGAAAAACTCCTCCTGTCTCTCTTCTAGTATGCTAGGACCACTCAGAGAACATCAGCCCCCTTACCTTGACTTTCCGGTCATCTGCTGTTGTTTCATCAAACTGCTGACCCAATTTGAAGGAAATCTCTGTATTTTTGAAGGTGCTTTCTGTTCTGAGGGTTACTATGTCCCCTTTCATACTGATGATCACATTGGGCTTTGACAGGCCACCCAGTTTCCTGGTCGCTAAGCCCACTCCTAGAAATCAGGAACAAAACTGTCATTACATTCTAGGAAGCAAAAAACTCAGTGTCTTTTTATAAAACTTCAGTAGAAAAATAAGGAAAATTTATTCCTGAATACTATAATGCTTTCTTCATATGAGACACTGATTCTTCACATGTGGAAGCACTGTATTTAGATGGTCACACAGCCCCAGTTGATAGCGTGCGCCTCCAGCAAGAAGCAAAGATTCACTTGAGTATGTACTGGTGTACATTTAACTAGGAAGAAATATTGGTGGTTAGTAGTGTGCATGTACCTTTGTAGAGATAGAACTGTTTCTCATAAAAGCTCAACTAAATCCTTTTTACACAAAAATTGTTGAATAATCTTAGAATCTGAACTTTTCTTAGCAAGATCGCAGGAAGAAACTGGATTCAGAACTGCCAATATGCTGTTGCTTATTCATTAAAGCAAAGAATATACTGGAGAATGGGCAATTCCTAGGTTTTTACTGAGATATCTTATGGATTCTAACTCTTGAACTTCAGAGGAAAAGACAAGTAAACATACAAATAATGATGTATCACTGCTTTATAAAAACTGAAAGGGGATAGCTATAGTTATTGCATTAACACTATGAAGAGCTCATATGAGAAGATACGTATAAAAGGATATATGTTGTTATCTGTACAGCATAATATTATTTTCAGTAATTATTCAGTACTCAGATCTTCAGAAAAATGTCTGTAGCTGGACTTGCATCCCACATTTACTCTGGTTAATTAATTTACTGAAGTTCTTCTGTTACTCAGTTTAACATTTCAAATAAGGGGAATTAGTGTCTCAGTGAATCATTTATATAGCAAAAGAAATGCTGTAACTGACTGTGTGCACTCGCTATCTAGGAATGAAGCCAACATTAGAATAAAAAACAATGCCCAATTGATTACATTCCTGGCATTTCTCAGTAACAGATATATTCATTCATAGGATTTAGAACTCTGAAACCAAAGTGTCATGAGACATCAGCTCCATTATATATTGTAAATTAGCACAAGTCACGAGTTTAACAGTGCAATGAAGAGAAACATAAAACAATGCTGCATCTCCTTAGATCCTTCTCATTGCAAACAGGTTAGATCAGGTTAGTTCACTTAGACAGAGGTAAATTTACAACAGCAGCCTTTTTTTTTATTTCCATGTTAGGTGTTAAGGAAATAAGTTATGCTAGAAAAATAATTACAGTGCCTATGTGTCCAGGAAGAAAGCACTATGCATGAGCAAAGCATAAGATGAAAAGAGGCATTTGCAAAGAAAACTTACTTTAAAAAAAGAAAAGAAAAAGAAGAAAAAGCACACAACATCTCTCACCCAGTTCTTTCATATAGTCATCAAAATTTTCACTGGAGACAAGTTTCCAGGTTCCCACAAATCGGTTACACATTGTGTTGGCTTTGTGAGGCAGTGGTCCTGGAGAGAGGCAGCAGTCACGGAAGTTCTTGGTGGGAGCCAAAGAAATTCTGTGCCTGACTCAGATCTCTTTTGCCTCCTTTTAAAGATGTCCAGTCCCTGTAATGGTCAGAATGGGCCAATGGGAGCAGCAGTGCCAGGGCAAGACAATGTGCACCTTGTCCAAGGCGGCCGTATCTGTACCAAGGCTCCGGGTGACGCCTGCCTCAGCTTCCTCCACTGATAGATCAGGACAGTGAGGCACACATGGGGCTGGGGATGTGAGGCTATTGCTGAAAATACGGAGCAGTCTGGGGACTGTGGTGGGATCTGAGCCATATGTAGCCACCAGCCACTTTATCCCTCTGACATTCAGCTCCGACTATCCTCCCAACACCATTCTGCTTCTGTCACCATTACTACTGTTGTCATTTCTATGACAGGTAAATCAAAACCACATTAATGTGAGGAAAGAGCTGCCAAGGATCTGCTTTACACTTTTTTGTTGTTGTTTTGTGACACATCCAGGAAAGGATATGTGTGTTTTATTCTTTGCAGGCATAATGAAATTATTTCTGCCACTGAATCAGAGCAATGAGCCCAAACTGTCAGTTCTTCCCTGTGTATAGCCCAGAAAGCACCACAGAGAAAAGGAGCAGTCAAGCTTCACTGTGTCCCTTCTTCTACAACTAAGGGCAAGTTCAGAATAGCGGTGCATCAGTGGAGCTCAGCTCTAAAGGGCTTATGCGAGAGGTAAGCAGTCTAATTGGCTTGGAAAGAGAGAATACATTATTTCCTTCTTGCTTCTCAGCACCTGCATAGTTAGATTTCATATTCATATTTAAGCTACTACAGTCATTAAAGGTCTTGCATTCAAATGCCTCCTAATGTCATGAGACTTTTTTCTGCTGTCATGAAGGGCAGTGGCTTCTTCTGCGCCATCTGAAGCAGATCAAACACTTTATACCTCCAGATGTGTCAACAAAAAATCTGCCACAGAAATCTCTTCTTCTATTGTCTGGATTAGCACGTGTGTTCATCTGGCCCAACACACGTGCTCAAGCAGGGCCATCTACAACCAGCTAACTAGGACTGTTATCTAAACTGCATGTGAATTACTCCAAGAAGGAGACTCCACAACCTGTCTGGGAAAACTGTGCCAGTAAATAAGTGATTCCTAATGTTCAGAGAGAACAACGGCTGTTTCGATTTATGCCTATTACCTCTTGTCCTGGCACAGGACTTCACTGAACAGGGCCTGGCTCTGTCCCCTTCTCACTTTCCCCTCAGGTCTTTATGGATATTGATGAGATCCCCCTGAGCCTCCTCCAGGCTGAGCTGCCCCAGCTCTCTCAGTTTGTCCTCATAGGAGATGCTCCAGTCCCTTTGTCACCTTAATGGTCTTTTGCTGGTCTCTCTCCAGTATGTCCAGGTCTCTCCTGTGCTGGGGAGCCCAAAGCTGAATACACATCTCCAGGTGTAGCCTCAAAGTGCTGAGCAGAGGGGATGACCTTCCTTGGCCTGCTGGCAAGACTCGTCTTAGTGCAGCCCAGGATATCATTAGTACTCTTTGTGGCAAGGACACTCTGCTCGCTTATGTTAATCTGGCATTAGAAACACTGAGTTTGAAAGTCTGAAAAGCTTTTGTAAACGTAGAATTTAGAATTACTGTGTTGTGGTTAGTAACATAAACCATATGTGCACTTGACAGGCAAGAATGTGAAGAATTCAACACAACCCAAAATACAAGAATTCAAGACAACCCAAAATACATGAAACTACGCAGTATAAGACCACATCAAGTGTAATTCTGCCCCTCTCCTTTCTAAACTAACTTCCTGGAGAAAACTACTGTTTGTTACATGAAAGTATTAAGAGGCTTCTTTCCTATTTGGCTTCTATACCTATTTGTTTAGTTTTTTTTTTTTTTTTTGCATAATTAATTTATGAGCTATGACCATATATGGGAACATCTCAGATCTTCACTGCAAGGATGAAGGGATGCTGGTATGATAGGTTGCAGAACAGACTTTGTTGCATCCAGGATAGAAAGAGTGGAATGGAGCTGATGCTGGGATGAGGTAGCAAAGATGTGAGTCTTGTCTCAACAGCTGCCATGTGCAGTAAGGGATACATGCTTAAACAGAAGTAAGATACAACTTACTTGGGCAAGGAAAATAAATAATCTCTGGATTGTTCTGAGGTTGTGTGGAAATTTCAGTCTTAAATTACAAATATTGGTTGTAAACGCAAAACGTTTTTATCCTATCAGGCATAAGTTGAACGAGGATAAATTGAGAGAAGTTCCCATTATTGCTCAGGTCTAGTTACAGTACAGTGTAAAGGGGTTCGTCCAGAGTAATTAAAATAAAAAAAAAATAAAAGAATAAGTCTTTCTTCCCACAATAGGAAGCAGATATTTTATCTGTAAGATATACATAAGTGTGAATGAATTTGTGAATATGTCCACACAATGTTATTCTAAAACATTACATCATATGTAGTGTAAGAAATGGCTAGGTCTTTTATCCAATCTTTGGAAATGAGAAAGCTTCTTCTAAATGAAACTATCCATTATTTCTCAATGAATAATAGGAAAATATTCTACCGTTGTCCCTCAGGCATTCTTTGTTCTTTCATTTAATTGTCCTATCCACATAATAAAGGCACTTTAACAAGACAAGACTGGTGCCTTTGGGAAATAAAAGATGACTGGGACATTGTAAAATCAGGTCCAAAGAAATTCAAAAAGAGCAAATTTGTCAGAATAGAAAAGCTATAGTGCAGTACCAGTAACCTTAAGAAAAAAAAGTGACAGAGAATTATTTATACAGACAAAAACCCCAGTCTTAAGCAGTCTCAAACAATGTTGACATTGCTACCATCCATCTCTTTGTCTCTAAGAAAGATCAGTACTTTCCTTTAAAGGACTTACAATCTAGAAAGAAGAAGAGCAGGGAATTATAACTTCAGTACAAATAATATCTGTGGAAAAAAATCTTTTCAAGTGTAAAGAAAAAATGTGGCAAGGATTGTGCATGCACACGATAAGAAGGGTCTTTGATTCCATTTCTTCTTGTGATTGGAGTGACATGGGATTTGAAATAAATGCACTTGGAGATTATGAAGCAGGACTAGAAAGAAGGGTAAAAACTTGTAAAAACAGAGACAAAACATGAGGAGAATATATATTAAAAGAACTTAAAACATAAATTTATGTCAACTTCTTTAAAGGAAATATGATCTGGATACATTTCATCCAAAGGACACCTTAATTAAAATCCTAGGGGAGATCAACCAAATAGAAATAAAAGCAGAGAAAAGAGGCCAGATGTCTGCCTTGCCTAAAGACACCAAGGATGTTTTGATGCTGACATGAGGGAGCCGAGGGACTGACTGCAAACATGAGGCCAGCAGTCTGCCTATTCCCAACAACTCCAGTCTGGGGGTGTGAATGGCTTTTTGTCTGCTTAGCTGGTGGACCCAAGAGACAAGGCCAAGGCTGCTGAGGGCATACCAAGGGTATGGAGAGCAGAGCTGGGTGACCTGGCTTGGCAGACCCACATGCAGAAGTATTCTGCATTCCTCCCAGTGCTAACCAAGAATTAAAAGCTAAACAGAAAAATAACAGGAAGGTCAGAGCAAAGTGTAAGCCTTGTATCATCCTTCTTCTGAGCTGCTAAAAATCTGTGGCTGCGTCCCCTTCTCCTCTGATCATCAATGAAACGTTTACAGGAATAGTGAACCAATAAGCTACCAAGTAAAAACCTGTTCCTCTTAGCACTCAGAGGTGCCTGCTGCAGCCTATGGGGTTTGCAGGAGCGTAGTGAGATCCTCCTTTTCAAGAAAGGAATGCTGTTGAATGGTTTCTGATTTTTGGAGAATAGTTCAGCACTTCAAAAAGGTGATGGTGGCCTGCACTGCTCTGCAGGTGAGGGCAAGATGCTTAGAAATTTATATTGTCGCCTTTATTCACTTTTGAGAGAGCACACTTCATTTACCTGAGGGTTATCTCCCTTTACTCAAGAAATGAATACTGTATGTATGGGGTACTCAAAAGCATTCTTCCTTCCCCTATGCAACTGCTATTCTTTAAGCTCATGACATTTCACAATCAGTGAAGCCATAATAAAAACAGAGAGCTGCTTGTTCATGGCTCTTTCAACATTTTTCTGCAGAATTTGCTGATAGTTTTTCAGAACTGCTCTTAAATGACTCCTCAGTTCATCTGGAGGTTAGAAGTCCTACCTTTTCCCCTCTTCAGCTGTGCTAATAATGCAGAATCTTGGACACAGTCTGTCCTGCAGAAGAAAGTCCAAGTGTATGTATGAGGTTTCTGCTGCTGGCAGTAAGGTCCCAATGCTGCCACCTCTGACAGCTGATTTCAGGAATGTCAGCAACATGTGCAATGTGGTTCACAAATAGTTAACTCAATCATAGCTCCAGATACGCTGTTTTTCCCATTTTGTGGATACTGCACATCTTCTCAGATTCTTGTTCAGGTTTTCCCAAGACTTCCTAATTTTTCATCCTCTCTTTGTGTCCTCCCAGGTTAAGAAATTAAGGTTTGTGTGGACATGAACATTTGAAGTAGGTGTCGAGAACTAAAAGCAGTAGAAAAAGGGAACTCAAGAACAAGAGGAGTTGAAAAATCTGGCTCCTAAAAGTCTTTGCATCTAAAGAAGTTAGTGTTCCCATAAAAGCTTTCTCTAACAGATATAAAATGCAAAGACTGCTTTAACCTAATGACCTAATAGAAAATGTGTATAGGAGAGTAAGGAGGCTGTAACAAGAGAAAACCTTTAAAGGCTTTTTAGCAGGCTTGAAAGTATTGTCTAAACTATGATCTTTAGGTTGACGCTTTTTGTCTGATCTAGGGCAAAAAAAAAATGTTAGGGAAAGGCACATTAGTAACATAATCACACTTGAGAGCTCCAGCAGCTCTGATTTCACTCCAAGTGGATCTGAACAAGATCAAACCACTTCAGATCACCCCCAAGCTTGAAGTTTTCAGCTTTTTTATGTTCTCTCAAACCATAGCCATGGGTGAGGTGCCAGGTTCCCTGCTCACACTGAAAGCCAGTGCTGGGCATCTTGGCCACAGGCTCCTTGCAGTCGGTACACCATACACAGCAAATACATGTCATCAGATGAGGCGTTGTATCCACGTCTTCATCTACCTCCATTACATAGCAAATACCACCTACTGGATGGGCTCTGACCCTCTTTCTGCAGTGAGATGGGCCACAGTTACCAAGCATGCTGCTGGCTTTCACGTGATACATCCCACATAGCACCGTCCCCACAGTGCACACCCCAACGCCCTTTCTGACAAACGCCAACACACACAAGAGTTGTAGAAAGCAGAATGGTTTATTGAATAGCCACAAAAAATTAGGCTAGCTGCATGTAATTTTGAGGGGATACATCTGTAAAAAGTGCAGTTCTGTTCAAAATGTATTTGTGGAGTTTTTCTCCTTCAGTGGTTTTTGTTCAGCCTTAAGCATCAGTCCCACATGAAGACGGCTTCCTCATGCTCTTTCTTAAACTCTTTTGCTGGTAACATTATTCATGGTGCATTCCTGGAAAGAAATGCAAATTTAATCAGCTTTTCAGTCTCACTGCATGTTTGTTAGTCAGAAGGTAGAGAACTACTTATGCACTGGGAGCCAATGCAAGAAAGAATTTGCATTTCTCCTCTTTCAAGAGCAATTGCCAAAACAGTGAAACTCAGTGTTGGAAGCTTCAGAAATGAAAGTCTAAAATATTCATAGAAGCCTAGGACTAAAGCAGCATCAAAGGACTGCTTTGGCCTCCCCAGGAGATTTCTAATCTCCTCACTTTCTAGGCCTTAAAGAAGGCTTCTGGAACACCCAAGGAGCACTTTGGATCTAGGCAGTTGTCTCTTGTCCCCTCACCTTCTCTAGCTGTGGCTCATCTTCTCCATATGTGCGTACCAACACATACACAGAGTGCTATACAACTTGCAGCTGCATGTGTCATCCTCTGCATTTTAGGCTCTCTCCTCATCTATTTTTCTGATAGATCAAATTCTGTTTTCTTCAGTCTTTTCTAATGAAGTTGTTATTAAAAACTACTTTTTATTTATTCTCCTCTGGTCTTTATCCAAATAAATTTAAGTATTAGATTTGTAGACGCGTCATTTTCTCTAGGGAAAGGCAGAACTCTACAAGAATTTAATGTATGTGTATAATTTTCTAGCATGTAGGAATCCCAACTGCCTTTTATGAAGACACTGTTAGTTCTCCCCCAGGTATTTCAAAGTGCTTTTCCCTAAACTGGAGAGCAACACTGGGAAACCCCAAACTGCAGCTGAGCCTCAGTGGCACCAAGTCAAGCACAGTGCTGCCTGCCCAGATAACAACAATCAAAGGGGATCGGATACAGATTACTTTTTTTTCCTTTTTTCTTTTTTCTTTTTTTGCTACAGCATCATAGCACTGACATGGTTACTGGTAGTCTGCAACATGGCCCTCAGACATTGCCATGGGGAGTCTATTAGAGACGAACAGAAGAAGTATTTTGTATCAGAGAGGGTGCACCTATCATAGACTTTGTTAATGCATCCTCTATCCTGTCCAGGACTTTAAGATTATAAAATATAAACATTTCCCTTATTAAGATTATATTTCACCTTATTCTTTCCTAGCCATTTCTTGCTATGGATGGAATGCAGATACCTCTATACCATTCCATAAGTTTAAGATCCTGTCAGTTTTAATACATGCTCTAGACTTTTTCGGAAAGACTTCTTGCATAGTCTTTTCAGATGTTTTTATTCCCTGTGTTTGAATCCAGTGTAATACATCCATCAAAATAGCATTCTGCACAGTGAGTTCTGTGATTAGCAAAAAAGAACTCACCACCAGCAGATTCCCATCCACCACTTTTCTCTTGATAACAGTCTCTTTGCCATCCCACTTCTGCACCTGCTTCAGTGTGCCATTGTCTAGGGTTATGACATTCTGTCAGAGGAAAAAAGCAAAGCGTGACTGTTTCATCAGGGTGCTTTGGACCAAAGAAGAGACTGTCTCCATGTCCAAAAAGTACTGAAGCAAAAAGCAATCATCTGAGCACGTTTACCTTTGAAGGCAGCATTTCAAGAATAGACGTCAGAACAGCAACTCTGTCCTCCTTATCTGACAATCTTTTTGAAATATATATACTTGAAAACTGCCATTTTTGTACTCACCTTTGTTTTTCTGTCATCTGCTGTGATCTCATCAAACTCTTCACCCAGCTTGAAAGAAATCTCTGTATTTTTGAAGGTACTTTCTGATTTGATGGTTATCATATCACCATTGAGGCTGATAGTTAAATTAGGCTTGGCCACACCAGCCATCTTCCTGGTAGCAAACCCCACTCCTGTAAATAAAAAAGGAAACTATAAAAGTTTTATCTTTGTGATTTTCTCTTATCTGGGGAAAATAAGAGACTCTCTCCATTACTTTCTAATTCTTTTTTTTATTAATACTATACAGTAGAGGTTCTTTTGTAACATCTCATTAGCTGGTATGTTTATAGCCCAAGCCAGATGGGATGAGATAAGGAACTTGTACGCTCTGTTTTCAGAGTAGCTAAAGCAACATTTTGAAGACTGAGACAAAGTTTCAGTGCCAGATATTTGCATACGTACTTGTTCCAGACAGCCGCAGTGATTTATGCACTAATTGGTATGCTAACTATATCTAAAAATAAATAAGCAGAAACATACAACAGTTTGTAAGCCACAAAAACAAACAAATTTAAAAAATCACTTAAATTGCAGATTTATTTATCAGTGGCTAGGCTGAATGAAAGGAAATGATTAAGAAATAGCTGGCAACTCTTATGTCCTGAGTAAAATCTGGGGTAAAGATGAAGAGTGCGAGAATCTCACTGAAAGCCATCTGAATGCATGCTGCAGAACTTTCTATGAGTGTTTTAATCTTAATCTCCAAATAACTCCCTGTATTTTTACCCTGTATAGATCCAAACAGTGCAAGTTACCCCATACTTCCCCCATCCTACTGGAATACAGAAACTTTTTAAATCCCAATTTTAATTCTAGGTGAGAAGTCTACACCTTTAGAGTGTTATTCCTTGAATCTTTTGCAAGTATCTGCATGAACCTGTGCAACTTTCTTTGTTAATATTCACTGGAGGCAGTCACAGAGTTTCATTCACTTTCTATAATAACCATGACAATTAATCAGTGTCCTAGTCCAAGAGCAAATTTAGGTGTGTTGCTCTTAGACAGAGAGAAGCTTGCTGCATTCTAGCATTACACCACTTTGTATCTCCAGAAGCTTAAAAACAAATTCACATAAAATACTGTAGCGAAGTGTTTACTTTCATTTATAGCACTACTAGTTAGGCATGCATAGACTTGGCCTACCTGAAATTATTCCTCCCAACCAAGATTTTTCTATGTTATAGAAAATGGAATGTGACAACGCTAATCCAAACAGACAAGTTCTCCAGTCTAAAACTATTTAATAAAAGTAGTTGGACTAAAAAGACCTTGGTAAACAGCATAGCCAGAAAAAGCAAGTAAGGAATAGAGTTCAAATTCAGCATTCCTTCCCTTCCCCAAACACAATAATTTCAAGTAACATTTCTCACCCAGTTCTTTCATATAGTCCTCAAAGTTTTCACTAGAAAGGAGCTTCCAGGTGCCCACAAACTGGTCGCACATGTTGTCAGGCCAGGTAGCAGTCTTTCACAGGATCAAGCAGAAATAGAAGCTGTGAGGATAGCATGAGCTCCAAGAGATGGGCTTTAAAAAGGAGCCTTGGCCACATGACGTACTAGGATGACCAATAAAGAGGGAGTCCTTAGTGCCCAGTGTTTTCCTTCCTCCCCTACCCCTCCTTTGCCAGTAGGTCACAGTGCTATTATTCATATGCCCTTACTAGCACAAAGATCACTGTCATTTTTTAATTTAATTATTTTTTATAATTCAAGAAGACACTTTACCATAAAGGTGAATATTAAAATCATATTTTCTTTGAGAATAAAAAGTTAGGTTCAACTCCCAGAGGGTATGCTGTCTCCCACATTCCTTTTCTTTCATTTCAGTCCTCCATATTGTATGAACACAGCTAAATTCCTAGACTGCAAGATCTGAAAGACTTGGGATCATTTAATTTTCTTTTTGCACAACTACAGTTAGTGATTTTCTACAGAGAGGCACAGAACTAGAGGAAAAAGTGGATTTGGGGAGAGAAAGTGGGAGTGCCAGTGTCTGTAGAAGGATATATCCTACTTCCTTGACTGAGGACTGAGGCCCAATAGGTCTGTATTCTGCTTTCCCGGGATGCAGTGGGGACATAGGGTTCTATGAAATGCAGAGTAACACAGCTGATGACTTGTCTCACTTTTACTTGTGTTCCCTCTAGAGACTTATGTCCCAATGACTAGTATTATGACTGCTTATTGCAAAAATCTAGGTTCTGGTATCAGTCCACTGAAGGTCTCTGGATTTATCATTTTCTTTCTGTTTGTACTGTTTATGTAATTATCAGCTCGAGACAAAGTGTATGCAAGCCTAGCATAATGAGGTCTGCCCTGACCAATTCTCTAATGTTATCTTAGGTCAGATCACAAAAAACTGAGCCAGTAAGGAAACAATTTACTAGACATTCCTTCTGGCTGTAACATGTTACTACGCTGTCAGAAAAAACACATGCATTCCATCCCATGCATTCTTCTTCAGGTGGATTTCCTCAGTGGAAATACTTTTCTGATGACTGAAACAAATATGTTGGTCAACATATTTTGATATAACGATGTTATATAAAAATTATTCATATAGGATTCGTAAGATTATAGGAAAATTCAGACAGGACGGTGCAGCCTTGGGCAGGACCAGCTCACACCGGGCTGACCAGGGTTGCATCCTCTGGGGAAACTTGGACATCTCTGAGGATGGAGTTGCACAGCCTCGTGGGAAACTTGCTCCCTGTCCAGTCCTGCGTCCCTGGGGAAAGAGTTTCCTCATCTCCAGTCTGAAAAGCTCTTCTTTAACTTCTATCCTTAGTCTTTTATCCCTGGCTCCAACTCGTCTGTCACATTCCATAGGTGTTACGTTGTAAGCACACATGGCCTTTCTGTTGCCACCTTTCGGGCCTTTGCTGCTGAGCTGCTCCCTTGCCAGTTCATCCCCATTTCATTGCTGCACAAGCTGAATGTCTGTACGTGTATCATTAGTTACCCTTTTGTCCCTTTTGGACTGCAGGCTCTGTTTGAGAAAAACAACAAAAAAAGATTTTTTAACTCCATCTCATTTTTCCCTCGAGAATATCTAAATCTGAAGTTTGGTCTGTTCTTTTTTTTTT